>PKMM01033390.1:89202-110298 GCA_002933915.1 Eutrema heterophyllum | reverse complement strand
GGGGGGGGATGATTGATTTGAGTTGGAAGATTTAATCTTGGATCCCAATGCTTTATGACTTGCGATAAGAGTGATAATTTCTACTCATTTTGTATTTCTAACAAATATTATAACTTCCTCCAAGGCTGCCCATGAGCATACGGAGGCTATAAAATCCTTTAGCTTACTTTGCTGTCCTTGATACACTAGACCTATATTGTGTTAATCAGCTGGTGTTAGCTTTTCAATTTCTTTTCTGGCCAGTACATTTGGCTGGCGAAGTCTATAACGGTTGCTAGAATCCAGGAAGCCAAGGCCAGATTTCTCAAATAGAATACGTTATTATTCTAAAAACTCGAGACTGAAAAACTTAGTCGTCCCCCACACTGTAAGCAGCTAAAAGATGACGAAGATAAGGGTACGCAGTCTTTTCTTCAAGATGACGTTTCCAAGAAAACATTGGTGACATTGCCTGCATATCAATGCATTTCCAACCACTTATGGCTATGCCTCTGCGTCCCCATGTTTCTTTTTGCAACCGTCCAATATATCACGCAAAGATATCCTCTGTGAACAATGGTTCTTCACCATTCACACAGCCTTCAGGTGCACACTCAATTTGCTCATAGTTAAGTTGTCTGGACGCTTCATACAAAGCAATCCCTACACTCACCGACAGATTCAGACATCTCACATACGTTTCCACCATCGGAATACGTATGGTCCCCCCTCCATATGATTCGTTTTTGCAGTCTGACAGCGCTTCAGGGGGTAGACCGCTTGTCTCTGACCCGAACAGGAGGTAATCGCCTCTTCGGTAAGAGAATTCCTGCATCAAGTTGCGACAGTTGAGGACAAAGCATTCTCTTGATGCTGTTCCGATATTGCAATGGACTCATTTCAACAGGAATATATCATTTCAACTTTGTAACCATGTTCCTTCAGCTACCCAATTGCTAATGGTTGTTGCTGTTTCTGGTTGGTAAACAAACACAGATGAATGGAACTTACTGAATGTATCTTTGTTCCTCTTTTTGTGAAAGCTATCATCCGTTTTTCTCCCTCCTAGGACAAACATAGACATATATGTCAGTCAAGTCAGACACCATCATATCCAGGGAATTGAGCTATTGAGAATTAAATTGGAGACGTGGTAAACCTGTTGCCTAAAATATTCTCGAAACTCAGCCCATGAGCTATGCGCTTTGACAACCACATAGCTATGCTTTAAGTTAAGAAGAAGAAGAGGTAATGAAAGGGCATGAATCTCACAACCTCTAATAACCTTAAATAACAGATGAGATGCTCATGCAAGGGACTGTTGAAAAAGGAAGCAACACACACACACACACACAAAAAAAAAAAAAATTCCTATCGAATTAGGTGGGATACGGCCAATAATCCAAACCAGCTCGCTTTACTCTGGAGTCATCCACTTGAAAACCTAATGGCTGAGAGGATCAGATGAAAATTAAATCACTTTATGGGATTCATGAACACTGGAAACAATGAATAAGTCGAGTTTGGTTGATCGAATTCCAAAGGGGGTAGTGAATGTACCCCAACTAAATGCAGCCCAACAGCTGAAGCCGCACATGTTCTTGCAATGCAACCTGTGTTTCCAGGAATCTGTCAAGGAGAGTACAAGTTTAGAGGGTTCCTGGTCTAAAAAATAAGCTGAAATTGCCTATAAGACAGACACAAGTGTGCCAAACTAAAGAAAAGATAGACCCAAACCAAGGCAGTAACGTTTATTCAGTATTCTGATAGTGCAAACCTGGGGAGAGACCAAGACTACTTGAAGCATCTTACTCCTCGCATCTTCCTTGACTCCTTCGCCCGCCCCACGCGGCAGGGGGCTTCCCTTGTCTGAGAGAGAGTTACAGAGAGGAGATGTAATCTGGGAGGAAAAGGAGGTGATGGAGAGAGAGAGCCTGTGCTTGAGATTGAGATGAAATAAGCTAAGAGAGGTGAAAAGGCCGTCACTTGACTGGTGGAGATGAAACGGCCTTGAAGCTATGATGAAGCTCAGACTGCTCCGGCCGCAACTCTCCATTCCCTCCCCTCCCTTTTCTGCCGCAGATTGTTGCGTTGCATTCCAGCACGCCCGAATAGGAGGATAATATCATCATTTGGGCACAATTGTCTACTTTTAGGCCCATTCAATCTCTAACAGACCCACTTAAGTGTAGATTGACTAATTGCTATTGCTATTGTTGCGAAATCTTCCCTCTTTGCTTGTATTTCTTCTTCTCAGTCCTCGTAATCAGTTCGAAGGACCAAAATTAAAGACCTTTGATTTAACCCGAAGTTAGAAATATCAGTTGCGTGCGGCTGGTGTCTATTTCTTAGTTCTTCATGGTTCATCTTGAGGCTCGGATGCTTAGGTTCTTCCCCTTGTTTGGGGATTGTTTCTCTCGTTGGATCTCCAAAGAAGATCCCCGGCTTTGTCTTGCGATCTCGTATTGAATTCTCCTTGACCTTATTGTGGAAATTTTGTAAATTTGGTTGGTTTTAGATTTTTGGTCTTGGGTGTAGTTTGTTATAGTCTTCCCAATTTGGGTTATGTTGGCTTCGAAAGTGTCTTTTACTCGCCGACTTTTGTTTATGGAAATGATCTGTCCCTCGCCGGCTGCTTGTGTATGTTTAAAACTGAATCTATTAATGAAAAAATATTAGACGAAAAAAAAGAAAAGAAATGTCACTGTCAAATTCCTACTCCGCTTCCCAGCACAAGCAAGGTTTTTGAGTAAGCGAAATGATTTGGTATTCTTTCTTGAGCAGTTTAGATTACTTTTTTAAAAAATTATTATATGAGACCCATAAATTTAACAAGGAAAGAAGAAATACATATCATTCAAAATGCATGCATTAGAATTAGATAGAAACACTAGGGAACACCCATTCCGGTAACACTGGGTTCAGAGATGGGCTTCAAAAGCTCGTACTTAACAACACCAGCTCCGGCTCTATTCTTTAGAGAAACGATCCTACGAGAATTCGATTTTTCGAGTAAATGCAGAAAATAATGAAACTAATCCACTTTTTCTATTTCTAAAATACCAAACCCTATTCCAACGCTTATTAATGTTAAGTAAACTAGTTTTGAAGGTTTTTTGGTAACTTTATTAATTTTTTAAGAAGTAATTTGATAAAACTCTTATACGCCTTAAATCGGTGGACTAACCCCTATTAGATCTCTATTTTTTAGAGAAGCGGGGACAATTAGAGACACAAACCTATATGATCTAGTTCCTATATCCATGGAATGTGCGTCTATGTATTAAAACAAGAAGACAAAATATTCAAAATGATCCCGAAAGAAGTGGACTAAACTCTACGAGAATTCAATTGTTCGAGTAAATATAAAAAAATAATCCTCCTTTTCTATTTCTAGAATACCAACCAATATTCCAACGCTATATTAATGTTAACTAAACTAATTTTGAATGTTTTTTTGTATCTTTATTAATTTTTAAGAAGTAATTTGATAAACCTCCTATACGCCCTAAATCGGTGGACTAACTCCTATGAGATCTCAAATTTTTAGAGATGCGGGGACAATTAGGTATCCAAACCTATGTGATCTAGCTCATATATCCATGGAATGTGCGTCTATGTATTAAAACAAGAAGACGAAAATATTCAAAATTATCCCGAAATAAGTGGACTAACCCCTACGAGAATTCGATTTTTCGAGTAAATGCAGAAAATAATGAAACTAATCCTCCTTTTCAATTTCTAAATACCAAACCATATTCCAACACTATATTAATGTTAAGTAAACTAATTTTGAAGGTTTTTTTGGTATCTTTATTATTTTATTAAGAAGTAAATTGATAAAACTCTTATACGCCTTAAATCGGTGGACTAACCCCTATTAGATCTCAATTTTTTAGAGAAGCGGGGACAATTAGAGACCCAAACCTATGTGATCTAGTTCCTATATCTATGGAATGTGCGTCTATGTATTAAAACAAGAAGACAAAAATATTCAAAATGATCCCGAAATAAGTGGACTAAACCCTACGAGAATTCAATTGTTCGAGTAAATATAGAAAATAATCCTCCTTTTCTATTTCTAAAATACCAAACCATATTCCAACGCTATATTAATGTTAACTAAACTAATTTTGAATGTTTTTTGGTATCTTTATTAATTTTTAAGAAGTAATTTGATAAACCTCCTATACGCCCTAAATCGGTGGACTAACCCCTATGAGATCTCAAATTTTTAGAGATGCGGGGACAATTAGGTATCCAAGCCTATGTGATCTAGTTCCTATATTCTTGGAATGTGCGTCTATGTATTAAAACAAGAAGAGGAAAATATTCAAAATTATCCCAAAATAAGTGGACTAACCCCTATGAGAATTCGATTTTTCGAGTAAATGCAGAAAATAATGAAACTAATCCTCCTTTTCTATTTCTAAAATACCAAACCATATTCCAACTCTATATTAATGTTAACTAAACTAATTTTGAAGGTTTTTTGGTATCTTTAATAATCGTTTAAGAAGTAATTTGATATAACTCCTATACGCCCTAAATCGATGGACTAATCCCTATGAGATCTCAATTTTTTAGAGAAGCGGGAACAATTAGGGACCCAAACCTATGTGATCCAGTTCCTATATCCATGGAATATGCGTCTATGTATTAAAACAAAAAAAATGAAAATATTCAAAATTTGCTGAAATAAGTGGACTAACCCCTACAAGAATTCAGTTTTTTCGAGTAAATATAGAAAATAATGGAACTATCTAATCCTCCTTTTCTATTTATAAAATACCAAACCTTATTCCAATGCTATATTAATGTTAACTAAACTAATTTTGAAAGTTTTTTGGTATCCTTATTAATTTTGTAAGAGTAATTTGATAAAACCCCTATACGCCCTAAATCGGTAACGACTGAGAGAGACAAACTATATACATACGTCATACAATAACATTCACACATCAAACATTATTTAACACAGTGTTTGTTCAATGAGGCAAAGCAGCTCATTGAACGAATAGAGAACACAACAGATTCATGAAATCAAGCTTTGTTCATGTCGCTGATGATAATAGATTTAAGTTGATCCATTTCTAGGAACAGAGAAACTCGCTGGTTTTTTCAAAGAATGTGGTGGCGAGCAGGAAAAGGAAGACGAAAAAGCCATAGACAAAACCCTGGTTTTCTCTATGTTCAATGATCTCTGTCATTCCGCCAATCCCAATCTCATATTTGTTTAGGGTTTAAGGGTTTAAGGGTTTTAGGGTTTAAGGGTTTAAGGTTAAGGGTTTAAGGGTTTAAGGTTTATGGTTTAGGGTTTATTGTTTAAGGGTTTATGGTTTAAGGGTTTTTGGTTTAGGGTTTAGGATTTATGGTTTAGGGTTTATGATTAATAATATTATTTCAGTCATGTTTATTGTTTCAATTATCATGTGTGAGTAGTTCTCTTGTTAGGTTCAAGGTTGTCATAAGGGTTTTCTCTGAATGTTGGGTTAATTGAATGATTAGGATTCACCATCCGAATTAGTTCTTCGCCTTATGTTGTTCTCAAAGCTAATTCTAGACTGATCACCTAGAACTTACATCTTAGGATAATTGGTTAGACACGAGAGTGCGATTAATTACCTGATAGAACTTAGGGTGAGCAAAATAACTATTCGCAAAGAGATTTGGTTTAGTTGTTTTGTGAACAAATCAAACATGAACTAAAAGCTGGTTTAGACTTTAGGATTCGCAAAGAGATTTGGAATTCTAGGATTTAGACTTAGATAGTTTTCGCAACGAGAGTTGGTTAGCTATACCTTAGTGATTTGAGTTCAAGAACCGCGCTAAATCTGAATCTTGTTAGTTAGTTTATCTACATTCATTGAATTCCTGAGAAATACCCTGAGCCTATATTCTTTCCAATCGACTTACAACACCTTTAATTTACGTATTGCTTTCAATTACATCTTTTGGTTTAGCTTAATTCGAATCTATATAATTTATTGTGCGATATATGGAGTTCTTGTGTTCGACCCCTATATATACTGCAACAACTGCTTTAGTACTTATAGGGTATTAATTTGAGCATATCAAATTTGGCGCCGTTGCCGGGGACTCAATTTCGCCATTAGATTTTAGTGAAGAATTTTGTCTAAATCGTCGAGTATCGATCGACACCCTAGTGGTATCGATCGACACCCGTCGCGTTTTTTTTTTTTGGTTACTTATGTTCTTGACTTTTGTGTTTCAGGTGTATGCCTACTCGAGAAACCAGAAGAAACAAAAGCACTCAGCTAGTTGATCTGTCAAACGAGCAGCTAGCACAGTTGGAATGCACACTAAGAAAAGCAAAGAAGCCAGCAAAGATGAACAACAACCCAATAGTTTTTATTCAGGATGAGGCTGGTGCTTTCAGAGACCGAGAGGGTCAACTGTGCAATGAGAGAGGGCAATGACTTGATGGAGATGGAAACATTATTGCCCCTCCAGCGGCAGCGAATGCTGAGAACGCTGCGGTTGAGCGTGGTAGAACAATTGGTGAATGCAACAGACCTGATCAGTTCTACGCAAATCGATCAGCGATTCGTCCTCCTGCCTTTCAGAGGAACGACTTTGAGCTGAAGCCTGCATACTACACTCTTGTGGGCCAGCACACTTTTCATGGTCTTTCTAATGAGCACCCCATGGATCATATCGAGAAGTTCGAGGATTTGGTCTCTAGCATCAAATGCAATGGAGTGTCCTACGACTACCTGTTCTGTAAGCTTTTCCCATACTCTCTTGGTGGGGATGCTTCTTATTGGCTCAAGCAATTACCAGCTGGGTCATTGACTACGTTGGATGAAACTAAGACTACTTTCCTCAATAACTTCTATGACGATGCGAGATCAGAAGATTTTAGGAACAAGATTTCCTAGTTTTCTCAGGGAACGACTGAGGCCTTCAAGGCTGCTTGGGCGAGATTCAGATCGTATCAGAGGGATTGTCCACGTCATGGGTACACTATGGTTCAGTTGCTAAGTTTCTTTTTCAGAGGGATTGATTGGAGGTACCAGATGGCGTTGGACTCTGCGAGCAATGAAAACTTCTTTACCAAATATCCCGATGATGCTTACCAGCTAATTGAGAATTTTGCGTTTAGCAATAGCACGAAGAGTGCTGACATGGAGCGTAGGAAGCTAGCTGGTGGTATGGACGGTTCACAGATTGCTGAGGTGCATGCGAAGCTGGATTCGGTGCATAACTTGTTGATGTGCAAGCAGTAGAAGGCTGTTCACTTTGCTGATGATGTCGAGGTTTTCAATGAGGATGAGGTAGAGGACGTTAACTACATTGGTGGTTCTGGTTTTCAAGGTCCGAGGAATCAATACAACAACAACCGAAACTTCAACAACAACTTTCAGCAAGGAGGATTCAAATCTGAGGGTAATCAAGGTGGTTCTGGGTCGAATCAGTTTGGCCAGAAACCTTTTCAGAGCAGTGGTTACACAAGGAACTATGGGATTTCGTCCTATCAATCTCCACCGCCCAAGACTCAGGAGAGTAAGATCGAAGTTATGCTTGAACAGCTGGTTCAAGGGCATGATAAGATGACAGTGAGTTTGAATGGGAAGTTGGATGATCTTTACATGACCTTGAATGGAAGGATCGAAGCTCTCAACATGAGCCAAAAGAAGTTGGAAATTCAGGTTGCTCAAACTTCAGAAGCTGTGAAAAGGCAAGAGGGTGTTCTTCCAGGTAGAGGAGAAAACCCAAGGAGGGAGCACATCAATGCAATCACTCTGAGGAATGGAAAAGAGGTGAATACATGAGTAAAATGTGGCTTACCTGCAGAGAATTTCGTCGATCTCGACGATGAGGATTCTAAAATCCCAAGGGTATCGATCGATACACCCAGTGTCGATCGACACCAGCCAAAATACTGAAACGGGATGACTCCAACCCCCGTGTATCGATCGACACTCCCAAGGTGTCGGTCGATACTGAGCCTACCGTTGAGAAGACACCTGAGATTTCGAATGTGGTGCCTAAAGTTGTTGCAGAACGAGTCTATGTACCCATGGTACCTTATCCTAGAGCTGTTGGGAAGACTAGGAAGGAAATAGAAGACTCTAGATGCAAGCAGATATTGGACAAGCTGATTGTTGAACTTCCTTTCCTTGATGCTATTAAGACGTCTCCAGCTTTCATAAGATATGTCAAGAAGATGATGTCTAGCAACGTGAACCTTGAAGAAGGGTGTGTGATGCTTACTCAGAAGTGCAGTGCAATCTTGACCAACATAATCCCAAAGAAACTTCCAGATCCAGGGAGCTTTGTGTTGGATTGAAAGATATTCACCAAAAGGTTCGAGCGTTCTCTATGCGATCTTGGCTCGAGTGTCAACCTCATGCCATATTCAGTTGCCAAGAGGATGGGTATGACAGACTTCACATCCACCATGATATCTTTGATACTTGCTGATCGCTCAGTGCGACTTCCAGAGGGGCTACTCGAAGATGTCCCTATTAAGATCGGGAATTGCTTGATCCTGACTGATTTCATTGTCCTGAAGTATGATGCTGAGCCCAAAGATCCGCTTATCTTGGGCAGACCATTCCTTGCAACCGCTGGTGCGTTGATTGATTGCAGACATGGGAAGATAGCTCTCAACATCGGTGATTTGGTCATGACCTTTAACATGGAGAAGATGATGAAGAGACCAACCATCGATGGGCACACTTTCTTCGTTGATACTTTCACAGACATTGCTGAAGAGTACTTCTTGGAGATGCACTCTGAGGATCCGTTAGAGAAGGCATTGGTCTGTTCAGCTGAATCTGAGGTTTGCTTGAGTGAAGACGATGTTGGTTACTTGAAGATGCTCGAAACTGCACCATCAGTATCGATCGATACTCCCTTAGTATCGGTCGATACCCTACGCCCAGACAGGGAGTTGGCCGAATGCTCCAAGCAAGCTGCTAAGCTTGGAGATTGGAGCGAGGAGAAAGCTCCTAAGGTGGAACTCAAACCACTTCCAGCCAATCTGAGGTATGTTTTTTCCTTGGTCCTAATTCCACATACCCTGTGATTATTAATGCTTCTTTGAATAACGCAGAGGTTGCCTTACTGCTGAGCAAGCTGCGCATGTATCGCAAAGCTCTTGGCTATTCTCTTGATGACATTTCAGGTATATCACTGGATTTGTGCATGCATATGATTCATCTTGAGGACGGGTCAAAGGCTAACATTGAGCATCAGAGGAGGCTGAATCCGAATCTGAAAGAAGTGGTTAAGAAGGAGGTTATGAAACTCTTGGATGCATGGGTTATCTATGCCATCTCAGACAGTTCTTGGGTTAGTCCAGTGCACGTTGTTCCTAAGAAAGGAGGGGTAACTGTGGTGAAGAATGAGAAGGATGAGTTGATTCCTACGAGGACTATCACTGGGCATCGAATGTGCATTGACTACATGAAGTTGAATGCGGCCACAAGGAAAGATCACTTCCCATTGCCTTTCATTGACACTGTTTTCTCGATGGGTATTCAGGTTTCTTCCAGATTCCTATTCATCCAGATGATCAGGGGAAGACCACTTTTACATGTCCTTATGGCACATTCGCATACAAGAGAATGCCATTTGGATTGTGTAATGCTCCAGCTACTTTTCAGAGATGCATGATGTCGATCTTCACAGACATGATTGAGGACTTTATGGAAGTGTTCATGGATGATTTTCTGTATATGGATCATCGTTCAAGGATTGTTTGGCTAACTTGTGCAAGGTGCTACAGAGGTGCGAAGAGAAACACTTGGTCCTTAATTGGAAAAAATGTCATTTTATGGTTCAAGATGGCATCGTTCTTGGGCACAAGGTTTCTGAAGCTGGGATCAAGGTTGATAAAGCTAAAATTCAGGTTATGACATGCCTGCCACCACCGACTTCTGTGAAGGATATTAGAAGTTTTCTGGGTCATGCTGGGTTTTATATGAGATTTATCAAAGATTTCTCTAAAATAACCCGCCCACTAACCACCCTATTATGCAAGGAGATCCACTTCGATTTCACACCAGAGTGCCTTGCAGCCTTTGAGGAGATTAAGAAGGCATTGGTGAGTGCTCCTATTGTGCAACCTCCTGATTGGACTTTACCTTTCGAGATTATGTGTGACGCCAGCGATTTTGCTGTAGGTTCTGTTCTGGGTCATCGGAAAGAGAAGAAACTTCATGTTATCTATTATGCCAGTAGAACGTTGGATGATGCTCAGAGGAACTACAGCACAACAGAGAAGGAATTACTTGTGGTCGTTTTCTCTTTTGACAAATTTCGACCATACTTGATTGGGAGCAAAGTAATTGTTCACACAGATCATGCTGCTCTAAAGTATCTGATGCAGAACAAGGATCTCAAGCCTCGTCTTTGTCGTTGGGTTCTTCTGCTCCAAGGGTTTGATATCGAGATAATGGACAAGAAAGGAGTAGAGAATGGAGTTGTTGATCATCTTTCGAGGTTGAAGCTCGATTCCGACGTGCCTATTGATGATCAACTACCTGATGAGTCAGTTTACTTCATTGAAACTGGGTTCCAAAGTGGCTTCACCGAAAATCTGCAATTTCCACGAATTGCAGGTTTCGGTATCGATCGACAGTCCCCTGGTGTCGGTCGATACCCATCGGTTTCTGAACCTGTTTTGACCGTGGAACACCTTGGTGCTTCTGAGGAGTATCTAGTTGCTGCAACTGACTCCGATCTCCCATGGTATGCTCATATTGCCAACTTCCTCGCTGCAGGTACAGAGCCAAAGCACCTACCGAAATATACCAAGAATAAGTTTTTGCGAGACATCGGACGCTACTTTTGGGATGAGCCTTACCTGTATAAGCATTGTTCTGATGGTATCTACAGGAGATGCATTGCTGAATCGGAGGTACCTGAGGTTTTGTTTCATTGCCATGGTTCTGAGTATGCTGGACACTTTGCTACTTTCAAAACGGTGTCCAAGGTTCTTCAAACAGGCTTCTGGTGGCCTACTATGTTTAAGGATGCTCATACCTTCATCTCGCAGTGTGATGTGTGTCAGAGGAGAGAGAAGATCAGTAAGAGACATGAGATGCCACATAATTTCATGTGGCATCTCATGTCTTTTGATATATCATGGTTTTTACCCCTTTTAAGCTATGATATAAATCCGTTTTATAGAGTCTTTCTCCTAATTTGTAGTGTTTTAGAGTCTTTTACAGGTTTTAGCACGTTTGGAGCATAATTGGAGATATTGGAGCTTTTTGGTGCATTTTGGAGCAAAACAGAAGTTCGTGTAGCTGAGTGCCCGATTTGAAACCTCAGTATCGATCGACACTACCTTAATATCGGTCGATACTCATTGCAGCAAGACACAAGTCGCGACTTTTATGAAGAGTTGAAGAATTGCAAAATTGTCCAGAAGACTTTATTATTTACAATTAAGCCCAAAACGTGTTTTAGGAGTTTAAGTTAGGTTTTTAAGCCACTTTGGCTATAACTACGATTACGCTTGATTTTATTCGGAGTTCTGTGAGAGAGCTATTCGAGGGAGACAAGTCGGAGACTCTGTTCGTCCGAAAGAAGATTTCGAACCCTCTTGTTACTCTCCTTTTTATTATTTATCTGAGTATTATTTAAGTCATGTTTATTGTTTCAATTATCATATCTGAGTAGTTCTCTTGTTAGGTTCATAGTTCTCATAAGGGTTTTCTCTGAATGGTAGGTTAATTGAATGATTAAGATTCACCATCCGAATTAGTTCTTCGCCTTAGGTTGTTCTCAAAGCTAATTCTAGACTGATCACCTAGAACTTAGATCTTAGGATAATTGGTTTGGCACGAGAGTGCGATTAATTACCTGATAGAACTTAGGGTGAGCAAAATAACTATTCGCAAAAAGATTTGGTTTAGTTGTTTTGTGAACAAATCAAACCTGAACTAAAAGCTGGTTTAGACTTTAGGATTCGCAAAGAGATTTAAAATTTTAGGATTTAGACTTAATAGTTTTCGCAACGAGAGTTGGTTAGCTATACCTTAGTGATTTGAGTTCAAGAACCGCGCTAAATCTGAATCTTGTTAGTTAGTTTATCTACATTCATTGAATTTATGAGAAATACCCTGAGCCTATCTTCTTTCCAATCGACTTATAACACTTTTAATTTACGTATTGCTTTCAATTACATCTTTTGGTTTAGCTTAATTCGAATCTATATAATTTATTGTGCGTTATATGGAGTTCTTGTGTTCGACCCCTACATATACTGCAACAACTGTTTTAGTACTTATAGAATATTAATTTGAGCATATCAGTTATCACCAACCTATAGTCAAAAGAAACCAACCTAAGTTCCTTACAATGCTAATACCTTCGACAAGAAGACAGTGTTCAAGTCTTTACTAGTTTTAAACGCCTCGAGAATTTTTGTTTGTTCGATATGGCTACAGATTCAACAAAAAAGGAGGCTTATCAGTTTGGCAAATGAGTGAATAAAAACAAGAGTGTGTTTTCCATACAACTTCTTTAACGAACCTGGTTGCACCATAAATCATTGGTTTCCGAAGTTTCATTGCATATTCTGTAAGTGCAAAAAGATTGTCTGCAAAGACGATGATTTTATCCCCACGTTGTTGTTCATGGAAACGTATCAGAAACTCACAGGCTCTGAACTTGTTAGGATTCATGACATAAAGTGCCTGCAGATACCGGAAGACAAGATGTGTACATGTCAGAAGAGCTCAAGTGGTTTACTAGCTCCATCCCGGGTGGTGGTTTTATTAAGGGCATTTGCCAAATTATGAGACACACTAGACGAACATAATCATATTTTAATGTTCCAGACTCCATAAAATTAATGGATTATCCATGCATCAGATGAACCAAACATAAAGATCAGATATCCAACAATAAAACGGAGAACATTAATTGTGGAAAAGCTTATATTCATGAACCTGTTTTTTCTTGAAGTTCTCTTTCTTCAGATATTCTGCAAAAAACTCTTTGGTCATAGGACACACTTCAGCACACTGAACATTTGCAATAAAGCCTCCTTTAACTAAATTTAGCCAATTGGCTTCATATAGTTTCGGGCCTATGAGGAAGTTCAAATCTGTAATCCTTTCGTCTTCTCTCACAAGGGTGGCTGAACAAAAGACCAAAAAAGAGACTTAGCTTCTGAAATCGAAGTATGACACATAATAAAGGTAGATGAAAATAAACCCTTCAATTACCTGCAAGTCCAAGCTTGCTGTGAGACTTTGTGATACTGATAACTTTCCTAAACATACTGGCAGGGACCACATGCAACTATTTAAAAATTAGTAACTCTTGAAAAATCCCGAATTGAATGCATTATAACTTTTCCGCAAAGTAACTTCCAGCAAACACTAACTTCAATTCAAAGACATATTTCACACTGAGAACTATTTGATTACCTCGTCCATGGGTTTAGGGTTTTTGGATTTTGGGTTTTGGGTTTAGGGTTTAGAGTTTAGAGTTTAGGGTTTAGGGTTTAGAGTTTAGGGTTTACAGAGGCTACAAGAACAAGATCACGAAGCATTGGTATGTATACACACACACATGCACTTTTCTCTCCCTTGCAATTTTCTCTCTCTCTCTCTCACTTGGTTTTTTACAACCTTTTGTTCTTGCAGCTGCGAAATGCTGAGACTCTGAGGAACATGAAATGGTAGCCAAGCAGGTAAAAAGATCTAATCATAAATTAGGGACCCTATAAACCTAACTTTCGTTTTATATCCTTTCAAAGCTAAATTCTCTGTGCCAGATGTCAATTTATGTTATCTTTATTTTTGGAAATAAGTTGAAAGAAGATATGGGTCTGCAATCTTATGTGATTGAAATAGATAATTGCTTGATGTTTGTCATTCATTTAACCAAATTTGTCTAAAACAATCCTGACATATTATGATGGCTACAGCTCTGAAGCAAGACGAGGGGAGCATGATCATGAAGCACTGGTGCGTGCATTCGCATATTCAGTTCATGCCTTGTCTCTTTTCTTGCCTGCAATTGCGTTTTTTTCTCTCTTACAATGCTTCCGTTCTTGCAGCTGCGAAACACCGAGTCTATGAAGAGCGAAATCGAGAGACTACGGCTTTTGTACGAGTATGTGACTTCATTCATACTTCCCCACTTTACTCGCTTGCCTGTCTTTTCGTTCTTTTGACTCGGTCTTCTTTTATGCTTGTAGGAGAATGTGTGGTAAAGAGCTCGACGGTCTAAGCTACTTTGAACTGAAGATACTCCGAAACGATGTGATGGGCGAGGGGGTGAGAATAAAATACGGGCAATCTTCTTCACTGGACAATGACACATATTACCCCCAATCCGAAACTTCCGAGCAATTTAGGTAACTTCAAAAACACCCTAACTTATCTGACATTTTGAGAGAATCCGGTTAGGTTGCTAATCTCCATTAGCTTTGTAGGTTCCTAGGGATAAACGCGTAGTCATCGGAAGAGCGTACTGGAGATGGAATCGGTATAATAATAAGAGAGAGACTCGAGCGACTTCTGGATGATATCTGATATAGAGACTCATATATCTGTGTTAAAAACCTAACGTTATGTTTGTCATTCATAATTTTATGATGACTCTACTTAATTCCTCTTTTGCTATAACTTTATTCTATTAAAATGTTTTAACAATATTTGTCATGAGAATGCGATGTTTCATTTTTATTGTTTTTCATTTAAAAAAAAAAACGAAATTATAAATGCCTACATATTTCTTAAGTGGAGATTTTTTTATGGTTCAAATTACTTATTATGCGTAAGAGACGTCAAGCGTGGAGTCAAACAAACAGACAGTTGAAGAGAAGTCTCTGAAGTATACATCTTTGTCGTCGTTTATGCTTGCTTTTGATCTGGTGAAGTTGTAACAAACATAATGAGTCTGTGAATGGTGGAAGAAGATCAAGAGAGTGCGTTCTTATCAAATTGATGCCGGTGAGTGATATGCTCAAATTAATATCCTAAAAAAATACTAAAGCAGTGTTGTAGTATAAGTAGGGGTCGACCACAAGAACTCAAGAATTCACGCAATAGATTATGTAGATTCGAATTAAGCTAAACCAACAGATGTAAATGAAAGCAATGCGTAAATTAAATGTGTTGTAAGTCGATTGGAAGAAAGATAGGCTCATGGTATTTATCAGGAATTCAATGAATGTAGATAAACTAACTAACATGATTCAGATTTAGCGCGGTTCTTGAACTCAAATCACTAAAGTATAGCTAACCAACTCTTGTTACGAAAACTATCTAAGTCTAAATTCTAGAATTCCAAATCTCTTTGCGAATCCTAAAGTCTAAACCAGCTTTTAGTTCAAGTTTGATTTGTTCGCAAAACAACTAAACCAAATCTCTTTGCGAATAGTTATTTTGCTCACTCTAGGTTCTGTCAGGTAACTAATCGCACTCTCGTGCCTAACCAATTATCCTAAGATCTAAGTTCTAGGTGATCAGTCTAAAATTAGCTTTGAGAACAACCTAGGGCGAAAAACTAATTCAGATAGTGAATCCTAATCATTCAATTAACTTAACATTCAGAGAAAACCCTTATGAGAACCCTAAACCTAACAAGAGAACTACTCAGACATGATAATTGAAACAATAAACATGACTGAAATAATACTCAAATAAATAATAAAAAGGAGAGTAACAAGAGGGTTCGAAATCTTCTCTCGGACGAACATAGTCTCAGACTTGTCTCCCTCAGAAAGCTCTCTCACAAAACTCAGAATCAAAATCAAGTCTAATCTAGCGTAGCCAACCAAACTGGCTCAAAAACCTAATTAATAACTTAAAACACGTTTTGGGGCTTATTACAATTATTAAAGTCTTCTGGGCAAATTTGTAATTCTTCAACTCTTCATAAAAGTCGCGACTTCTGTCTTGCTGCAATGAGTATCGACCGATACTAGGCAGTATCGATCGATACTGAGACTCTAAATCGGGTACTCAGCTACACGAGCTTCTGTTTTGCTCCAATATCTCCAATTATGCTCCAAACGTGATAAAACCTGTAAAAGACTCTAAAAGACTACAAAATAGAAGAAATACTCTATAAAACGGACCTATATCATGGCTTAAAGGGGTAAAAACCATGATATACCAGTGAGCTCGTTTCGAATTGAATCAAACGCCATGGGATTCGTTCAGTTGCTGCAATACACGGGTGAGATTGATGTAGAACCTGTGATACAGGCTGTGTTTGATCAGATTTTACAAAGGCTAAGTTCCATTCTGTTGCAAAGAACACTTTTTAGCAACTGGATGCCACATTCTATGAACTACATTGCGTGTTTTCATTGTCGAAGAAGTGGACTCTTCCCTATATGCTCAGGCTACACGTTTTTCAGTTCAATGGTACAATATTATTCATTCTTCATAAAGGCAACCATGTAAGACACCGATTGAAGCATAGCAAATTCCCCAAATCCTGAAAATGGAGGACGAGGTTATGCCATACAGTTGACTTTGATAAGAGAATTGAGTTTCTGGACCTTTGGTTGAGGATAATGGCAAAGATATATGCTGTTTGGAGTCAAGATTTGCAGTCAATAACAGGTGGATATATGAAGTAGAGACTAGCAAAACACCGAGAATTCAGCGAGAATCAGAGTTTCTCTCTGTTGCAGTAACTTGGAGGAAGCAGAAGCAAAAGTGGGACAATACGCCAGGCATTGTTGGCAGAGCAAAGGCGCTGCAGTTTTTTCATGTGTCTCCAATGAAACGTGTTATTGGTGCAGGGCAAGAAGAAATGCCTCCAGATGCAGTAACAATTGAGGAAGAATTCTTATGAGAATGTTTTGGAAACAAGATGCAGAACCAACGGCTGGAACAAGTGTTATTTTGCAACTAAGGCTATATACATACAAATACTAGGTTGGGAAATTGGAGCATTATGTGAAGAAAGAGACAGTTTATTGAATCGATTCAAAGTAAATCCGCTTAGAGCTCAACAGTATATGCACAAGACTGCGCTGCTTACAAGAAGAGAAGCTACAGCATTTTCAGTTGGTTCATTGCTATTGCCTAAGCAGAGAAATTTTATCCAGCATCCTGTTATAAATGATGAAGTGGGGAGGAGGCAGGGAAATAGTCTCATCCTAGGGTTGATTGAGTTTGTGATCGGAGGGATAAGCAACAAAGAGTGTGTGTGTGCTTATCAACGTTGCAGGTGGGTAAGAACACAAAAAGAAGATCAGTGATTCAATGACAGTTAAAAAGAAATAATGTGCAATCAATATCGTTTTCTCATCAACATAACCAAATTTCTACAAGAAGTGCTACTACCCGATTACATTATAGCATAACATAGCCCACATGATCGATTCTAATGGTGTTTGTGTTTACTGTAAATGCCATATAGGAAATGTCAAAAATTAACTGAGTTTTACTTATCCGTATCCGGGCCTTCTGAATATCCGGATTTCGGATATCCGCCTAGCTATTAAGAGATCTGCGAATATCCGGATCCGGATCCATAAAAAAATAAAAAATACTAAAATAATAATAAAATTAAAATTTTATATAATATATATTTTTTGTAAACTATTATTAATAAAATATATTTAAATTATATACATATATAAAGCTCAATATATTAATAAAATATAATTTTTAATATATTTAAAGGATCCAGATATAAGCATATATTATTAGAATGTTTTTTTAGTTTTCTAAAAATGTCAAACAATTCTTCTTCTATTCTTATTTATATACACATGGCATATAGTCCAAACATTTTCGTATTTTTGATAAATTAGTTTTCTAATTAGGTAAAAATCAATTGATTTATTAAAATTTTACTCAACAAAATCTATAATCTTATAAATAAATACAAGTCAGAGAAAACGGCATATCATATTTAAATACATTTTTATAAAAAGAAAATAGTATTTGCACGCTGTAACAAAATAAACCACGTATATGCAAAACTAACTAAAACACTATTTAGACCATTGTTCAATTTTTGTTAATCTAAGATTACCTTTTTGGATTTT
This sequence comes from Eutrema heterophyllum, assembly GCA_002933915.1. Taxonomy (NCBI): domain Eukaryota; kingdom Viridiplantae; phylum Streptophyta; class Magnoliopsida; order Brassicales; family Brassicaceae; genus Eutrema; species Eutrema heterophyllum. The sequence goes on along the minus strand of PKMM01033390.1, from coordinate 92,309 downwards.
CTCTCTCTTCACTTTTGTCATCCCTTATCCCTTATCTCTCTCTTTTCTCATCACTTTTGTCATCCACTTAATTTTGGTCTTTTTTATGGTTTTCCAACCAATTAACTCAAAACAAAATTTATGTAAAACCATTATGTTTTAGATAATTTAAAATTTACTAACCAAAAAAAAGATTAAACTATTATTAATATAGACCCGCGTGTAACGCGGGTGAAAAACCTAGTCTCAAAACAAAAAAACCAATGATAAGTGGCTATTTGAACTATGTCATCTTTGGTTCTCAAGTTTCAATCTTACTCTCAGACTCAATCTCCGTTTCTTCTCTATATTGGCACCAATGACAAAGTTATAAATAGTAAATTTACTAAACAAAAATAAAAAATAGTAAATAATTTCTTATTAATTTTATATAATAAGGTATACTATATAGAGATATATTTTTTTTGATATGATAATATTTGATAGGAGAGAAATTTTCTTTTTAATTTTCCCCATTTTTTAATTTTTTATTAATATATTTTTTGTGTAATTATCTACGTTTTTTCCTGTATTTGTATGTATATAGCCTTAGTTGCAAAATAACACTTGTTCCAGCCGTTGGTTCTGCATCTTGTTTCCAAAACATTCTCATAAGAATTCTTCCTCAATTGTTACTGTAGCGGACAAGGCATTTCTTCTTGCCATGCACCAATAACACGTTTCATTGGAGACACATGAAAAAACTGCAGCGCCTTTGCTCTGCCAACAGTGCATGGCGTATTGTCCCACTTTTGCTTTGCTTCCTCCAAGTTACTGCAACAGAGAGAAACTCTGATTCTCGCTGAATTCTCGCTGAATTCTCGGTGTTTTGTTAGTCTCTACTTCATATACCCACCTGTTATTGACTGCAAATCTTGACCCCAAACAGCATATATCTTTGCCATTGTCCTTAACCAAAGGTCCAGAAACTCAATTCTCTTATCAAACTCAACTGTATGGCATAACCTCGTCCTCCATTTTCAGGATTTAGGGAATTTGCTCTGCTTCAATCGGTGTCTTACATGATTGCCTTTATGAAGAATGAATAATATTGTACCATTGAACTGAAAACGTGTAGCCTGAGCATATAGGGAAGAGTCCACTTCTTCGACAATGAAAACACGCAATGTAGTTCATAGAATGTGGCATCCAGTTGCTAAAAAGTGTTCTTTGCAACAGAATGGAACTTAGCCTTTGTAAAATCTGATCAAACACATCTTGTATCACAGGTTCTACATCAATCTCACCCGTGTGTGGCAGCAACTGAACGAATCCCATGGCGTTTGATTCAATTCGAAACGAACTCACTGGTATATCATGGTTTTTACCCCTTTTAAGCCATGATATATGTCCGTTTTATAGAGTCTTTCTAGTAATTTGTAGTCTTTTAGAGTCTTTTACAGGTTTTAACACGTTTGGAGCATAATTGGAGATATTGGAGCTTTTTGGAGCATTTTGGAGCAAAACAGAAGCTCGTGTAGCTGAGTACCCGATTTAGAGTCTCGGTATCGATCGATACTGCCTAGTATCGGTCGATACTCATTGCAGCAAGACAGAAGTCGCGACTTTTATGAAGAGTTGAAGAATTGCAAATTTTCCCAGAAGACTTTAATAATTGCAATAAGCCCCAAAACGTGTTTTAAGTTATTAATTAGGTTTTTGAGCCAGTTTGGTTGGCTACGCTAGATTAGGCTTGATTTTGATTCTGAGTTTTGTGAGAGAGCTTTCTGAGGGAGACATATCTGAGACTCTGTTCGTCCGAGAGAAGATTTCGAACCCTCTTGTTACTCTCCTTTTTTATTATTTATTTGAGTATTATTTCAGTCATGTTTATTGTTTCAATTATCATGTCTGAGTAGTTCTCTTGTTAGGTTCATGGTTCTCATAAGGGTTTTCTCTGAATGTTAGGTTAATTGAATGATTATGATTCACTATCTGAATTAGTTCTTCGCCCTAGGTTGTTCTCAAAGCTAATTCTAGACTGATCACCTAGAACTTAGATCTTAGGATAATTGGTTAGGCACGACAGTGCGATTAGTTACCTGACAGAACCTAGAGTGAGCAAAATAACTATTCGCAAAGAGATTTGATTTAGTTGTTTTGTGAACAAATCAAACTTGAACTAAAAGCTGGTTTAGACTTTAGGATTCGCAAAGAGATTTGGAATTCTAGGATTTAGACTTAGATAGTTTTCGCAACGAGAGTTGGTTAGCTATGCTTTAGTGATTTGAGTTCAAGAACCGCGCTAAATCTGAATCATGTTAGTTAGTTTATCTACATTCATTGAATTCCTGAGAAATGCCCTGAGCCTATCTTTCTTCCAATCGACTTACAACACATTTAATTTACGCATTGTTTTCATTTACATCTGTTGTTTTAGCTTAATTCGAATCTACATAATCTATTGCGTGAATTCTGGAGTTCTTGTGTTCGACCCCTACTTATACTACAACACTGCTTTAGTACTTTTTAGGGTATTAATTTGAGCATATCAAATTTGGCACCGTTGCCGGGGACTCAATTTTGCCATTAGATTTTAGTGAAGAATTTCTATTAAATCGTCGAGTATCGATCGACACCCTAGTGGTATCGGTCGACACTCGTCGCGTTTTTTTTTTTTTTTTGGTTACTTACGTTCTTGATCTTTCGTGTTTCAGGTGTATGCCTATTCGAGAAACCAGAAGAAACAAGAACACTCAGCTAGTTGATCTGTCAAACGAGCAGCTAGCACATTTGGAACGCACACTCAGAAAAGCAAAGAAGCCAGCAAAGATGAACAACAACCCAGTGGTTTTGATTCAGGATGAGGCTGGTACTTTCAGAGACCGAGAGGGTCAATTGTGCAATGAGAGAGGGCAAAGACTTGATGGAGATGGGAACGTTATTGCCCCTCCAGCTGTTGTAAATGCTGAGAACGCTGCGGTTGAGCGTGGTAGAACAATTGGTGAATGCAACAGACCTGATCAGTTCTACGCAAACCGATCAGCGATTCGTCCTCCTGCCTTTCAGAGGAATGACTTCGAGCTGAAGCCTGCATACTACACTCTTGTAGGTCAGCACACTTTTCATGGTCTCTCTAATGAACACCC
>PKMM01033390.1:68522-85295 GCA_002933915.1 Eutrema heterophyllum | reverse complement strand
GAAAACAAAACTTAAAAATTATTTTACATTTTATATTTTTCACCTAAAACAATGTTGATATAATAATAATAAATATATATATATAAATATTTTACCATTTAATTTTTAAAATTATATGTTAAAAAGATACAAAATAAAATAATTTTATATTTAATATCATACATTCTAAATATTATATTTTTGATAAATTATTTTATCTAAAATTTATGTTCGACATATTTTATTCAAATATATTTCACAAACCACTTATTATCCGCATTTTTCATTGAAACATATTTTTGGACCGCTTGATTCGCATTTGTACCGCCAGATCTGCTTGATCTGCACTTGATCCACCTGATCTTCTTGAACCGCTTGATCCACGCCGCCTGATCCGCTTTCTTCATTTGGAGCTTTATTAACTATTATGTTTACTTGTTTTGGGGACTTTGTATTACTTTACGTCATATTGTCGTCCTTTAAATGTACCATGCCCCATGATTTTCACGTTCATCTTCTAAATGTAGAATAGTATAGGTTTTTTTATGTTCAATGGTCCCGAATATGCCGGTCCGTGTAATGAAATTGTATTCCTTTGTTTTTACAAAAACAAGTTTATATTTTCTGGAGAACTTTCATATCTATAGTTGGTTTATTCATTTTTATATCTTACTAGATAAGTATCTGCATATATGCAGGTTTGTAATTTAATATTTTATAACCCTTAAAAAAAACTAAAACCGAGAAAAATGAAAAAAAAAATTAGATCATTGTTGATCGTAGAGATCACACAAGGATCAAAAGAATTGAAAGATCGATCGGTTTCTCGTTTTTATTAAATCGAACTCGTCGGAGTTTACAAAAATATTCTTAAATCGATAGTGAGGTCGAGATCGGATTTCGAGCTCTCACTTTCTCTCTCTCAAAATGTATCTCCTTTTCTTCAAATGTAGTCGGAACTTCCTTATTTATAAGCCTCCTCGGCGGCTTCGACAAGTTCCCTGAATCCGGGAAAAGCTCCGCGAATCCCGGACTAGAAAACTAATTAATCTTCTTTTTCCGTATTTTCCGTAAAGTTCCGTGAATCCCATAAGTGGGTTCTGATTATGACAGGTCGATACCTACGAGCTCGGCACATCGCAGGTCGGTAGTAGCATGATGTCTTTTTCTTTACCGATCTCGAACCGTCGTCGATCGGGATCAACCAAGCAGATCTCGGTTCGAGATAAGGATTTGTGTTCGGCCTTCACCGAGCTCGATGGTTAGTCGTTTTGGACACTTTTTTACCGATCTTGAACCGTCGTCGATCGGGGTGTGATTCGCCGATCTAGATTCAAGTTCGGCACTCATTCGGATTCTTACCGAACTCATCGGTTAACAGTCTCTCATGGACCTTTCTTTCAAGTTCGGAGGTCGGCGACCGTTTCGTGGTCTTTCCTTCCGGGTTCGAACCGTCGTCAACCGGGATCAATTGGGCCGGTCTCGGTTCAAACTGGGCTAAACCGGGGAGTGCTAAACTCACCACCAACAATTAGTCCCCCCTAGTTCGGCGAATGAGTTTTGAGTTCGGCGAAGTTACTGAAGAAATTTTAGTCTGGTTGGAATTGAGATCGGTTCTTTTCTTGATCCGAATTTCAGCGGTTTCTTCATCAAAAATCTTTTGAGTTTGGCAAATCTCAAAAAGACGCGTCGGTCCGTGATAGTTGCATAATTTAGTCCATTTTAGCATACGTTTTAGTTAGCATTTTGTGACCTTTTGCATTCATTTCATGGTTTTTGGTCTAGTTTGCATCCATTTTAGAGTTAGTGAGTCTTAGGTTAGTTCTTGTATGTGTTTGTGTGCTATGAAGTGTTTTAGGTATCATTTGGAGCTTATGGAGGTATTGAGGAGCTTGGAGGAAGATCATGGAGGCAAAATGGACCAGTTTGGAGCAAAATCAGAGTCTCATATCGGGCATCTCACATCGGGCAGCTGCGGCCGATGTGGATTTCTCCGGACCGAAAATGCAGAGGCCATCCGAAGTGCTTTAAAGATCGACTCATATGAAGAGTTTACATTCAGATATAGCTTCGGCGATCTTCATGAAAGTCGTATATAATTGAGTTGGCTTTCGTTTGGTGGTGGTTTCATGTCATTCGGAGCAATCGTTCAAAAGATACAGCAGATTTAGTGAGTGTATGTCCGTCTGGCGCGCAAACGGAGCAAAACCAGAATCCTGCATCGGGCAGCTGCGGCCGATGCAGTCTCCTCCGGAGAAAAACCAGGTTCTCACATCGGGCAGTCATATCGGGCAGCTGTGCCCGATGTGGGTTCCTCAAGAGCCCAAATGCCGAGTCCGTCCGAGGTGTCTGAAAGATCGTGCCAGAAGAAGGCTATCCATTTCGAATTAGCTTTGAAGCTCTTCATGAAAGTTATAGGAAATTGAGTAAGATTTCCAATGAAATCGTTTTGAGCTCATTCCAAGCAGTGGTTCAAAAGATACGTCAAATATATCAAGCGCATGTCCGACTGGCGCTCAGACGAAGCAAAGACAGAATCCTGCATCGGGCAGCCACATCGGGCAACTGCGCCCGATGCATCCTCATCCGTAGCAAAACCAGAGACCCACATCGACCAGCTGCGCCCGATGCAGGCCTCCGACCCAGATTGTTATTTAGGCACAAAAACCTTATTATTTGGGATATATCTCATTTTTAGCTTATGAAAAGACACTTATTAGAGAGAATTTGGTGATTTTGGGAGAGATGCTTTGTTTTTAATGCAAGTTCTTGTTTGTTTTCATCTACCTATCTATTCCTAATCATCTAACCATGAATCTAAACACCTCCTACATAGGATTTGTTGAGATTATCAAGGTTTGTGAGTAGTTTCTCAAGAACTTTGGGTATGGTAGATTAGATGTTTTCTTGCTAAATCATGATGCTTAGGACTTAGTTTATGAAGAACTCTTATTTGTTAGGTGTGATTAATGCTAGATTAACCTTGACAAAGTTGATTTAGAACTTAGGAAATTTCACGTCCGGAAGATGTTCGATGAAATTCCTCAACCAAACTTAGAAAGTGTTTTACATTCCTAGCCTATGGAAATGGATGTCTAGGGTGTTTAATGGCTATTTAGACTTGAGATTAATGCTTGTTGATCATTTAATTGCAAATGGAAGTTTGTTCTCAATTAAGTGATTAGTGAAGTGATTATTGCCATGGAAGTGGATTAGTCTAAATTAGTGATCTAAGGCCTAAGGATTATCATTGTTTGAGTATCATGGTTTAGCTAGAGAATGTCCAAGTCGATTACCATTACCCGAAGTTCGTTTGCTTATTCTTGTTTAAATCATTTTTGTTACGTTTTGGTTTAAAACTTGTTAGTCTTTTAATTACCTTTGATATATGTTTTGTTAGTTATTATATTGTATTTAATTGATTAGGATCATTAGAAAACTTTTATTCGATTAGCTTAGATTAAGAAGTGTCTCGTATTCTTTGTGTGTTGTTCTCGTGCCTCCTTGTGGATTCGATCCTTAAGTGCTACAATGACATACCATTAGATTGTGGTATTGTGCAGAGTGGGTAATTGTGCGAACCGTAAAAAGTTCACTATCAATTTGGCGCCGTTGCCGGGGAGGTTTAGCAATAGCCATAGAGATTATGACTCTTTTTGAGACTAAGTTTTATTTTTCTTTGCTTACTAATCTTTCCACCTTGTTTGCTCTTATCTCTCTAGGTGCATAAACTTGCAAAGTTGAGGAATGGATATCGATCAAGCACCACTTGTTGGAGATGCAAATGAGAACCGAGAAGAGGTTGCTCAAAGGGTTAGAGCACCGAGGTTGATTGGAGCGGGTAATGCTCCCAATGCCCATGGAAATCGCGCCGGTATACATCCACCACGGGTGGAGAATAATAATTTTGAGATCAAGGCGAGTCTCATTTCCATGGTACAAGGAAAAAAGTTCCACGGTTTAGTGGGGGAGGATCCCTTAGACCACCTTGATCAATTTGATAGAATTTGTGGAATGGTCAAGATCAACGGAATTTTCGAGGATGGGTTCAAGCTTCGATTGTTTCCATTCTCTCTTGGAGACAAAGCCCACCAATGGGAGAAGAACCTACCACAAAGATCCATCACTTCTTGGGATCAATGTAAGAAAGCCTTTCTAGCCAAGTTCTTCTCTTCTACAAGAATGTCAAGGTTGAGAAACGAGATCTCGAGCTTCACTCAAAAAGGGAATGAGAGTTTTTGTGAAGCGTGGGAACGATTCAAAGGCTACACAATGCAATGCCCACACCATGGCTTCTCCGAAGAATCGCTCTTAAGCACTCTATACCGAGGAGTTTTGCCAAAGTTTCATATGCTTCTAGACACGGCGAGCAATGAGAACTTTCTTGGAAAAGAGGTTGATGATGGGTTGGAGCTTGTTGAGAATCTTGCCTAAAGCAATGGGAATTATGGTGAGGATTATGATATCGCTTTGAGAGGAAGTGGAGAGTATGAGGACCGAACAAGAAGGGAGATGAAAGCCCTTAATGAGAAGTTAGACAAGGTCTTGGAAGCCACACAAAGGCAAGTGAACTATGTAGGAGATTGCAAAGGTTATCAAGAGAAAGTTCACTTTGTGGGAAACCAAGGCGGTTACAACAAAGACTTCAACTCCAACTTCCCGCAACAAGGGTTCGTTCATCGAAACCAATTCCAAGGAAACCAAGGCGGTTACCAAAGCAAACCATCTTTTGCACCGCAACTTCAACAAGGGCAAGGAAGCAACTAGACACAACAAGATGTCGAAATGAAGGGTATGCTTCAACAACTCTTGACGGGCCAAGCTCATGGAGCAAATGAGTTGAATAAGAAGATGGCCGAGATTCACACTAAGGTGGATCGCTCGTACAACGATCTCCACACAAAATTTGAAGATCTATCCTCTAGAATCGAACATTTGGATCAACAACGCACTCAAGGAAGTCCCCATTCTAGTAGACCCATGGAGAAACTAAAGGGAAAAATCGATGCAAACCCAATGGAGTATTGCAATGTTATCCTCTCGAGTGACGAGATTGAAGAAGCTATACGAGAGATCAAGAGAGTTCTCCATGAGACCAAAGATGAAGTCGTAGTGGTTGCTAGCAAAGAAGTGGTTGAGAACAGAAACGTGGAGGCCAAAACGGTTGCGAGGAATGAGACTTCTTGCATTGAACCTCCTCCACATGAGCCCACATCGATTCCCAAGCTTGGAAATCCGGGTAAATTTTCCATCTCTTGTTCCCTTGGTGATTTGGAGATTGATGATGCTTTGTGTGATTCCGGTGCAAGTGTGAATGTGATTTCTTATGAGATGGTGAAGAGTCTTGGAATCAAAGACATGAAGCAACACTCAATCCCGATTATGTTTGGAGATGCCTCATTAAAGCATCCACTTGGTTTGATCGAAGATTATCCTCTCAAGGTTGGAAATTGCTTGGTTCCAACGGATCTCATGGTTGTGGAGATGGAGCAATGCCGTGAGCGTCCTCTCGTTCTAGGAACACCCTTTCTTAACACCGTAGGTGCAACCATCGACTTTCCCAATAAGAGGGTAACGTTCAAAAACGTTAATGCAAAGGTCTTCTACCCTATCAAGACCTATTCCACCGAGTTTTGTGGCACAATCACTAGTAGGGAGATGAAACCTCAAGACGAGGTCAAGATTGTGAATGAGAGGATGAATTTGGCTTCACCCCTAAAAGCTTGTAAAAAGAAGAAAGATTCTCATGAAGAGAAAGTTTTGGGTTATGGTAATGTTGAAGAAGCCTTAGCGTTGGATGGTGCTTGCTTGGAATCTCTTTTCCATACCGCTATGGAAAATGAGAAGGAGAGTATAAAGGTTCAAAAGAAGGGTAAGGGCACCAAGGCAAAAAAGAAGAAACCCAATGATACCCACCCTCTCACCCTTGTCAAAGGCGTAACGAGCAAGCCTAATGAGGTTGGATCACTTTTTCCCAAACTCGCCACTATGACCTTGACACCGTGGAGATATGAAGATGGTGTGGTTGAGTACAAAATCAAGTGTAAGGGAAGGTCAAAACCTTTTGCCATGGTTAGAGCAATCATCACACCCGAGCTCAAAGAAAAAGGTGCAACGGGAATTCAGGAAATCATGAGCAAGGTTCTCACACTCAAGCTCGAAGACCCACCGTGGAGTTCCACTACTCCTTCCCTCCACGCCTAAAAAGGTTTGAACCGTCAAGCTTAGTGACGTAAAACAAGCGCTCTTGGGAGGCATTCCCATGACTATCTTTGTATATATTTTCGTTCTTTTAGTTCCTTTTGGTGTTTTTGTTTGATGTGTATAGCTTTCATGGGTCCAAGGTCGTGGTGCTTAATGCATGAATGGCTAGAGCTACAACACGTCACACTCCTCTCCAATCCAAAGGTATGGTCCAAACTCCATTTCATTGTACATACTTCTTGCATATTTTTGTCTTCTCTTTGACTTTTGTTGCACCGAGACGGTGCAATTCAAGTTCGGGGGAGGGGTTTGTGTCTTTTGATCTTGTGTTTTGTGATATTATTTTTCTTTTTGCATATTTGAGTCTCATGCATTCATATAAGTGCATATAAAAACCATAAAATTTGAAAATTTTGAATATTTGAACTCAAAAAGAAATCATTTAGTTGCATTTTACATGTTTAAGATTGAGTCTAGATGCATATAGGTTTGCATTCACTTGCATTTGGAGGATTATCCATGTAGAATATAAACTTAAGAGCTTGAATTAATGCCCTCGTTAGAAGTTTTTTGATGCATTTGAGCGATCACGAAGTTAAGGATGATCCATGTTTTGATCTTGCGGTTTGAATGTTTTTGTCTTCGTTAAAGCATGCTTTGAATTGAATCTAACTCTATCTACATGAACTCTAATCTTGACTTGAAATTATCATGCTTGTACATTGAAAAGTTGAACTCATGGATGTCATATACATATTTGAGCTATCTTCTCCCTTTTCACCACTCTCTTGTTAGCTCAAATAGCCGATTCCCATCTTTGGAACGGTTAACCACACCCTTAACTAAGCCATTTCTTCAAGCCTTCATATCTTGTGTGTGTCGTGAGACCTAATTTTGAATGAACTTAGCAAAAAGTGTTGAGTTTGGAACGACAAGGAGTTGATAGATAGGTTGGTAGTTTGAATGTTGATGTAAAAAAAAGATAATGTGGAGAAAGGAAAATGATTGGGGAAAGTAAAAAGTTTGGATTGGTTGGCATGAAAATGTGGAATAGCTCTAGGTGTTGAAAGTATAAATCTCTATGTTTGTAAAATAAAGAAAGAGCCAAATGAAAAAAAATATGGCTAAGGCATCTAAATGATGATTGAGAGACTAGTTATGAAAGTGAAAATGAGCTAAAAGAAAAAGATAAAGAGCCAATCCATTTGTGGAAAGAAAAGAAGTGTGAGTTTAAGAAGGCAAAATGCCTTGTGAAATGGGTAGTTTAGAATGGATCTTGATGGGTTTAGAAATAGGAGTGGAGTTCATATTGGAGCATTGGGTAGACGGATGTCATCCTTGTACGCATCAATTGTTCTTTACTCTTAGCATTTTGCCAAAGTTCATTCTTTCATGAGAGATCCCATTGCATTGGAATACCCACATTATTGAGATCATTTTACTCAAAACCTTTTTCCCTAAGTCAAATGAGTTCTCTTGATTTGTATTAAGCATGATTCACCATTTACACTTAATGAATGTTAAAAAGTTAGAGGATATGATTGCTTGTAGATGCTAAGTCTTAGACCAAATTCGTGTAGCAACGAGTATGGCTAAATCTTATGAAGTAGAGGTTGTTTGTGCATCATATAACTACTCTCAAGGGCATTGAATTGAATTTTTTTGTTAATATTCTCGTATATGATCTCCCGCATACCAACCTCTTCTTCGACTTGTTCTTGTTTGTTTGCTTGCGGACAAGCAAAAGCCAAGTTCGGGGGAGTTGATAATTGCATAATTTAGTCCATTTTAGCATACGTTTTAGTTAGCATTTTGTGACCTTTTGCATTCATTTCATGGTTTTTGGTCTAGTTTGCATCCATTTTAGAGTTAGTGAGTTTTAGGTTAGTTCTTGCATGTGTTTGTGTGCTATGGAGTGTTTTAGGTATCATTTGGAGCTTATGGAGGTATTGAGGAGCTTGGAGGAAGATCATGGAGGCAAAATGGACCAGTTTGGAGCAAAATCAGAGTCTCATATCGGGCATCTCACATCGGGCAGCTGCGGCCGATGTGGATTTCTCCGGACCGAAAATGCAGAGGCCATCCAAAGTGCTTTAAAGATCGACTCATATGAAGAGTTTACATTCATATTTAGCTTCGGCGATCTTCATGAAAGTCGTAGATAATTGAGTTGGCTTTCGTTTGGTGGTGGTTTCATGTCATTCAGAGCAATTGTTCAAAAGATACAGCAGATTTAGTGAGTGTATGTCCGTCTGGCGCGCAAACGGAGCAAAACCAGAATCCTGCATCGGGCAAGCCACATCGGGCAGCTGCGGCCGATGCAGTCTCCTCCGGAGAAAAACCAGTTTCTCACATTGGGCAGTCATATCGGGCAACTGTGCCCGATGTGGGTTCCTCAAGAGCACAAATGCAGAGTCCGTCCGAGGTGTCTGAAAGATCGTGCCAGAAGAAGGCTTTACATTTCGATTTAGCTTTGAAACTCTTCATGCAAGTTATAGGAAATTGAGTTAGCTTTCCAATGAAACCGGTTTGAGCTCATTCCAAGCAGTGGTTCAAAAGTTAAGTCAAATATATCAAGCGCATGTTCGACTGGCGCTCAGACGAAGCAAAGACAGAATCCTGCATCGGGCAGCCACACCGGGCAACTGCGCCCGATGCAGCCTCATCCGTAGCAAAACCAGAGACCCACATCGGGCAGCCACATCGACCAGCTGCGCCCGATGCAGGCCTCCGACCCAGATTGTTATTTAGGCACAAAAACCTTATTATTTGGGATATATCTCATTTTTAGCTTATGAAAAGACACTTATTAGAGAGAATTTGGAGATTTTGGGAGAGATACTTTGTTTTTAATGCAAGTTCTTGTTTGTTTTCATCTACCTATCTATTCCTAATCATCTAACCATGAATCTAAACACCTCCTACATAGGATTTGTTGAGATTATCAAGGTTTGTGAGTAGTTTCTCAAGAACCTTGGGTATGGTAGATTAGATGTTTTCTTGCTAAATCATGATGCTTAGGACTTAGTTTATGAAGAATCCTTATTTGTTAGGTGTGATTAATGCTAGATTAGTCTTGACAAAGTTGATTTAGAACTTAGGGAATTTCACGTCCGGAAGGTGTTCGATGAAATTCCTCAACCAAACTTAGCAAGTGTTTTACATTCCTAGCCTATGAAAATGGATGTCTAGGGTGTTTAATGGCTATTTAGACTTGAGATTAATGCTTGTTGATCATTTAATTGCAAATGGAAGTTTTTTCTCAATTAAGTGATTAGTGAAGTGATTATTGCCATGGAAGTGGATTAGTCTAAATTAGTGATCTAAGGCCTAAGGATTAGCATTGTTTGAGTATCATGGTTTAGCTAGAGAATGTCCAAGTCGATTACCATTACCCGAAGTTCGTTTGCTTATTCTTGTTTAAATCATTTTTGTTACGTTTTGGTTCAAAACTTGTTAGTCTTTTAATTACCTTTGATATATGCTTTGTTAGTTATTATATTGTCTTTAAATTGATTAGGATCATTAGAAAATTTTTATTCGATTAACTTAGATTAAGAAGTGTCTCGTATTCTTTGTGTGTTGTTTTCGTGCCTCCTTGTGGATTCGATCCCAAAGTGCTACAATGACATACCATTAGATTGTGGTATTGTGCACAGTGGGTAATTGTGCGAACCGTAAAAAGTTCACTATCAGTCCGGTTTCCATAACCGTTGCGGAAATCAAGGGATCGCGACGATTCGGCTCCTTTAACCGTCGCGGAAATCGAGGAGTTGCCATAATTGATTTTCTCTCTATAAATACCCTCGAGCCCTTCCGATCCTTCACTTCATTATCTCGCTTATAAAAGGTACGCCACTTTCTCTCTCTAGCGCTCTCCATTCTCTCTAGTTTTTTTGCATTTAAACTTTTCCGATCTTCCTCCGCCGTGATTCTTCCGATCTGCTTCGAAGATCTTCAAACTTTCCGATCTATCTTCAAGCTGTTCTTCACCCAATTGCTTCAGTTTTATTTCACTGGATCGAGATGAGTTCCGGTTTTTCTTCGGCTTCTGTTAATGACCGAACTCCTTCTCCGCAAAATCCGAACATCGATCTTATGTTGTTCGTCTCTTCGTCAGATCCGGCTGATTCATCTGACGACGGTCTGAGTGGCGTTCGACAAGAGTTGGTCAGACGGATCTCGCGCCATGCTTCTGCCGTTCCTGGTTGTTCCTGAGCTGCTATCCAAGTTCCGCGTCTTATGGACAGAGATAGTCGTGAAACGGATGCTCGAGTTCGGTTCGTAGATGAGCATGTTGCCGAAGGTGATCAAGTTTGGCCTGAGTTGACTGCCGACCTCGGTTGTAGACAACTTGTCGAGGTGAGCAAGCAAGTTCGGCTTGACGGGAGGTTGGCTATCGAGATGGCCGAGGCTGAAGACGAAAAAGTCCTTTCGGAAGAGAATGTTGTTCCGTTGGCTGTTCGCAAAGTCATAAAGCCGCCCACTGTCGGGCCGACCAGATCAACCAGTGTTACCGTTCAACAAACAATGGAGCGATGCGGAGCTCTTGACGATATTGTCTTTTGTATCCCGAATGAGGATCAGAGACCTTGGGATGCTCTTGAGGGTTACGTCTGCGTATATGAAGATTATTTCAGAAGTTGCCGACTCAAATTTCCTCTGCCCGAGCTGCTTTACTTGTACTGCGCACGCCGTGGCGTAGTGATATCCCAACTTCAACCTGCCACGATTATCAATATCGTCGGGCTTCTAGTCCTTGGGGAGGATTGCGACATCCCGGTTGACGTCCGGGTGTTTGAAAGGCTCTTCCACGTGAATATTGCCAAACAGAAGCCTTGGTACTTATCGGCTTACGCGAAACCGGAATATGACCTTATCACGGGAAACAAACCGAGCAAGGTCAACAGCTGGAATACTCGTTACTTTTATCTCCAGATTGACAACCTTTCAGTAGAACGGCCCGATGGCAATTACCGGACTCGATGGAGGATCCCCATCGGTAGATATCGGCCTTTGCTTAGCATTTTTTCATTTTATCTTGTCTAACTGTTTCCAATTTTTTCTTTTCAGTCCGTCATACCCCGAGCATCCTTACAACGATCGAAGGTTTTACGTTTGAGCACGAGAACAGGTTGAGTGTGGCTGGGAAGATTTGTTGGCTGGAAGCGTATCAAGAGAAGCTTGATTTGAAGGCTAAACGAGTTCTTAAAGGTACGTCTTCGGCAATTATTTTCATTTTGTTCGACATCGGTATTTCTCTAATCCCGAATTGCTTCTGCTACAGCCAATCCACTTGGTAGGAAAAGGACGAGGAAGATGAAGATCGATGACATTCCTGACATCGATTACGATCTGGAGGACGACAAGGACCTTGCCGAGGTCTCTCCCAACCAACAGATCGAGCAGGTCGTCGCTGAGGAGCGGGCTACCGAAGAGGAAACGGTAGAGAGAGAAAAGCCGGTTGTTGAAGGAGAGCAGATTCCTCTTGAAGGGGATGGGAATCCTGAAACCGATATGGAGGCCGAAAGGCAAAGGAAGAAGAAGAGGAAGAGTTCGTCAAAAAGGTTGGCAAGACAGGCGGCGAAAGGACCGAACTCCCCCCAGGCAGGCGATAATATTATGGTGGTGCGTGCCGAGGTTGATGGGGAAAGTCACTCATATCGGTCTGCCATCTTGAAAAGACAACGAACTGCCGGACCATCGGCCCATTCCGTCAAGTTTGATTACGACAAGGACGAGCCCGTTATTAATGATGCGGGAGCGTGCGCTAATCTAGCTCGTACAATTGACTTTCGGCATCCAAGAGCTGCCTCCAACCAAAGACCTCTTCTAGTATGATGCTTACAAGAAACTAGCTCGTACTACTGCCGACGTAAGTGAACTCCCGACTGCCTTGTTCTTTTTTTTTTTTTAATTCTGATTTGAGGTTCGGCGTATGACGACCTTCTTTTATCCCCTTTGCAGATGGTGGCTCAGACGAACGAGCTCGTTGGAACTTACGACCGCGAGCTCGGTATTGCGCGTCGTGAGGCTATCGAGGTTGGAGATGTTGCCAAAGAACTGTAGAAGGAGCTGCTTGCCGAGCAGGCGAGATCGGAAGCCGGCGACGTGGCCTTTGCCGAACTTAAAATGGAGCTGCTCGTCGCGAGAAAGGCGTATACCGAGCTTAAGGCAGACTGGGACGCGGTCGTCCAAGAGCTGAAGGATGAGGTGATTCGTCTGAGGGGGGCCCGCACAAGGGAGATCGAGAAGAGAAAGGAGGTGACGGAGAAGTGTCAAGCTCGCCTCCAAAAGGTGAAGGAGCATCTTGCTGCAATTGATTGGCATAAGACACCGTTCCTCGGCATCAACCAGCTTCATGGAGTTCTCAGTTTTTGTGATGTCCTTGAAAAGAAATACGGCATTGCTGTTCCGCCGGCCCGCATTGAAAAGTTGAAGAAGCTTAAGGCTGAGAAGTCGGCGGAGTACGAATCTATTGCCTGTAACATTATCACCGCGGAAGATCTCGCATTATCACCATTCATCGAGCCCATTCATCCGGAGATCTCCCAGCCGATTGGGGTAGAAGTCCCTCCGGGTCTGGATACGTTTGGTTCAAATCAGCCCGCGATCTCGGGCGACCGAGCAAGCGAAATGAGAGATCAAGATGTCTGATTTTTTTTTTTTAATACTTGCTTCTGCTAGTTCGGTGAACTCTTTTTATGCCCGAGGGGCTTTCTTGTAAACTCTTCCTTTTTTTTGTAAACTCTTTTTGCCCATGAGGGCTTTAACAAATTCGGTATTATTTCTTCCGTTGTGTTTCAGTTTTTGATTTCGATTTCGGCTTTATCTTTTTCGTATTTGTATATCGAGTTCGGCTTTTGTGATGTCGTAAAATGATACGATCCTCTCGGGTTCATCGTACACCAAAATGGGGCTGTAAATAGATACGGTCTTAGCCGGGGTATAGAGGATGAACTCGATTCTATGATCAATTCGAGATCAGCGACCATTCGTAGATCGGCTTACTAGTTTGCGATTGTTGAGAAATCGGCTTATCAATTTTGCGATTGTTGAGAAATCGGCTTAATTTTGCGAGAGGAAACGTTGGGCTTTACCTTGGAGCTTAGCATAAGAGTGCATTGGTAGCTCGTCTTAAGATACTCCAGGTCTTCTCAGATCGAATCGGAGTGTGCGAGATTGACTCGGTTTATTTAGCTCGGATGATCTGAGAGCGGATATAGTGCGGAACTGGTCCCGGCTTAACATGGAAAGTGTATTATCCATAGCACCATGAGGATGCATGCGAGACAAAGCTCGGCTTATTCATTTATACCGATCGCCTGGCCAGGGCGTCGATGTGGAAAACCGCGATGGTTTAAATGCGAACTTGGAGTTCGGCTTTATGGAGATTACGTGTTGTTCGAGTTCGGTTTTATGGAGATTACGTGCTGTTCGAGTTCGATTATTTTTATTTATTTTTTTATTATTATTATTTTTTTTTTGGCGAACCGTATAAGTTCGGCATTTTGTTGAAGGTGCAAACTTCTCAAGTTCGGCTTTTCGAAGATGTTAACTGTATAAGTTCGGCTTTTTGTCCGGTGCGAACTTTTCAAGTTTGGCTTTTTGTCCGGTGCGAACTTTTCAAGTTCGGCTTTTCGATGAAGATGCGAACTTCTCGAGTTCGGCATTTCGAAGATGTGAACTGTATAAGTTTGGCTTTTTGTTGAAGATGCGAACTTTTCGAGTTCGGCTTTTCGAACTTGCAAACTGTATAAGTTCGGTTTTTTTGTTGAAGGTGCGAACTTTTCGAGTTCGGCTTTGTTAACAAAGAATAAAAAATTTATTAGAGTCACAACTGTACCCGTGGTGGGTTGCCTACGTACCCCCCGTGAGAGAGGGATCAAGCCAATCGTAGTCCACGGCAAGGGCGAGTTTTTCAAGTGTGGGGTATCGAGCCTCGGCCTCGCCTAACGACCTGCTAACGTAGAAAATAGGCTTCTGCTCGCCTCGGTCTTCCCGAACCAGCACCCCGCTGACAGCCGAGGTGGAAATCGCGATATAAAGGTAAAGAGTTTCTCCGTTCTTAGGTTTGGCCAAGATCGGGGGAGTCGACATGTACTTCTTAAGCTGTGTGAATGCGTCTTCGCATTTGTCGTCCCATTCAAGATGTTTGTTGCCACGGAGTAGTTGATAGAAAGGTAGGCATTTGTCTGTTGATCGGGAGATGAATCGGTTAAGCGCGGCAATACGGCCAGTCAACCGATGAACTTCTCGTTTAGTTGTTGGGGATGGTAGGTCGATGATCGCCGAGATCTGCTTGGGGTTGGCCTCGATTCCCCTCTAAGTCACGATATAGCCGAGAAACTCTCCGGAGGTCACCCCGAACGTACACTTGTTCGGGTTAAGTTTCATACCGTATTCGTTGAGTATATCGAAACACGTGTTGAGATGGCCGATATGATCTTTAGCGACAAGAGACTTGATGAGCATGTCATCGATGTATATTTCCATAGTTTTGCCGAGTTGACTAGCGAACATTCGATTAATGAGTCGTTGGTATGTTGCTCCGGCATTCTTTAGTCCGAATGGCATGACTTTGTAGCAATAGATGCCTCGATCCGTGATGAACGATGTCTTCTCGGTCGTCGGGGTGCATAAGTATTTGGTTGTATCTTGAGAAGGCATCCATGAAGGATAGAAGTTCGTTTCCGGCCGTGGATTCCACCAATCTATCGATGCGCAGAACCGGGAAGCTGTCTTTTGGGCAAGCTTTGTTAAGGTCGGTGAAATCAACACAAATTCTCCATTTCCCGTTCTTCTTTTTCACAACAACCGGATTAGCTAACCAGTCTGGGTATCTGACCGCGGTGATTAAGCCTGCTGCGAGTAAACGTTCGACTTCGTCATTGACGGATCTCGCGCCATGCTTCTGCCGTTCCTAGTTGTTCTCGAGCTGCTATCCAAGTTCCGCGTCTTATGGACAGAGATAGTCGTGAAACGGATGCTCGAGTTCGGTTCGTAGATAAGCATGTTGCCGAAGGTGATCAAGTTCGGCCTGAGTTGACCGCCGACCTCGGTTGTAGACAACTTGTCGAGGTGAGCAAGCAAGTTCGGCTTGACGGGAGGTTGGCTATCGAGATAGCCGAGGCTGAAGAAGAAAAAGTCTCTCCGGAAGAGAATGTTTCATCTCAGACTCAATCTCCGTTTCTTCTCTATATTAGCACCAATGATAAAGTTATAAATAGTAAATTTACTAAACAAAAATAAAAAATAGTAAATAATTTCTTATTAATTTTATATAATAAGGTATACTATATAGAGATATATTTTTTTGATATGATAATATTTGATAGAAGAGAAATTTTCTTTTTAATTTTTCCCCATTTTTTAATTTTAAATTAATATATTTGTTTTTGTAATTATCTACGTTTTTTCCTGAAATTTTTTTTTTTTGGGGTTAAAATTCCATCAGGTTCTACATTGTTCACCATAACTCTTTTTCCTTTATTTTTTTTATTTTATATCTCTCACGATAAGTATAAAAGAATCCATAAAAAAAAAAATCAGAAAAAGAAAAATTGCCACGTGGGTTACCAGCCCTAGCTGCCACACCGTAAACTTGCAGCCAGAGGTATTTATAGTTTAGCCAAAAATCGCAAACTGCTTCCATTAGTTAAATCTTCCCTCAGCCCTAAAGCGATAAGTCCGGAGCCACTAAGAGCAGACAACTGTTCTGTAATAAAATGGCGTCGATGATGTTTACCGATTGCTCCTCCTCCACCACGACGTCGCGTCTCATCCATCTGAACCGCCGCAGCGGCACTATCCTCCTCAATCCGTGCGTTGGCCAACTCCGCCTACCGACCACTGTGTCTGGCCGTGCCTGCTCTCTCTCCATTCGCTCCGGTATACACTCAGCCTTTTCACCTACAATAATTGACGACATAGATTCGAAATTTGGAAATTCCACTTTCTCTTTGTGTTATCGGAATCATAAAATTTATTTTATCCACAGCTGATACAATATCAGATAAGGTAATTGATGGAAAGGCAGTGGCAAAAACGATTAGAGATGAGATCACAACCGAAGTTTCAAGAATGAAGGAATCGATCGGTGTGGTTCCTGGATTAGCAGTAATCCTTGTTGGGGAGAGAAAAGATTCCGCAAGTTATGTGAGGAACAAGAAGAAAGCTTGTGAATCTGTTGGAATTAAATCGATCGAAGTTCGTCTTCCTGAAGATTCCTCAGAAGAGGAGGTAATGAAATCTGTCTCGGGCTTCAACGATGATCGTTCTATCCATGGAATCCTTGTTCAGTTGCCTCTACCATCGGTATGTCCCCAGAAACAAAGTCGATCATATTCATAACAAAAAGAATGACTGTGATTTATTACAGCATAGTTTATTTTTCGGGATGTAAATGCAGCATATGGATGAACAGAACATATTGAATGCGGTTAGTATAGAGAAAGACGTTGACGGTTTTCACCCGCTAAATATTGGACGGCTTGCCATGCGAGGAAGAGAGCCCTTATTCGTTCCGTGTACTCCAAAAGGATGCATCGAGTTGCTGCACAGATACAACTTTGAGATCAAAGGAAAGAG
>PKMM01033390.1:52762-64461 GCA_002933915.1 Eutrema heterophyllum | reverse complement strand
TTATCATTGGTGCTAATATAGAGAAGAAACGGAGATTGAGTCTGAGATTAAGATTGATACTTGAGAACCAAAGATGACATAGTTCAAATAGCCACTTATCATTGGTTCTTTTGTTTTGAGACTAGGTTTTTCATCCGCGTTACGCGCAGATCTATATTAATAATTTAGTTTAATTTTTTTTTTTGGTTAGTAACTTTTAAATTATCCAAAACATAATGGTTTTACATAAATTTTGTTTTGAATTAATTGGTTGGAAAACCATAAAAGAAACCAAAATTAGGTGGATGACAAAAGTGATATTAGATAAGTACCCGATCGCGACACGTGTCAAGTCAAACGATCAGTTTTTGACTCGTGTTTAATAAATTTTCAATTATATTTTAACACATAATATTAACATTAATAAATGTAAAATTTAAAATTGGTTCTTAATCATCTTTAAAATTTATATCGGTCAGTATGATACAATAAAAAATTTAGCTTGTTAAAATATTTGTTATTGAACCATATATACATATAATTCTTTCGAGAAATGTTGAGTTAGCAGGTAATAATTGAGTTATCGCGTTATCATACTATTATTTGTGAAGTCATAATCTTACGTGGCGGTTTCATATCGATTCTCGGTTAGTTAACCATTTTCTATATTATGTGTCATATTTTCATTCGTTCGTATTCTGATGACGTGTCTTTGTCACTTAAATCAAACAATGTCTCGGTTTAACTTAATCATTTGGTTTATTTCAATATTCAGATCTTAATTTTGATTTCTCGGTTGGTCGTTTTCTGAATTTTTTATTATTATTTGTGAAATCATAATCTTATGTGGCGGTCTCATATCGATTCTCGGTTAGTTAACCATTTTCTATATTATGTGTCATATTTTCATTCGTTCGTATTCTGATGACGTGTCTTTGTCACTTAAATCAGACCATGTCTCGGTTTAACTTAATCACTTGGTTTATTTCAATTTTCAGATCTTAATCTTGATTTCTCGGTTGGTCGCTTTCTGAATTTTTTTTTAAAAAAGAAACCGTTTTTAAAACTTAAAACTAACCGGCGTCGAGTTAATCATATTAGTCGGTTTGGAATTTCAACTCTGTTGCTTGCTTATCTGTCAAACTCATATTGGGTTTCACATATAAAAAAAAATTTATTCCCTTGATGAAATCAGCTAAGTTCGGTTTAGATTGTAAAATTCGGTGTAATTTAGTTCTCGGTCTCGACTATACTGATTGGTTTCGAAATTCGACCAAAACCCTAATGTTTCGTGTGTTCTATGGTGTCGCCGCAAATCGTTATAATGTTAATCGGTTATTAAAATAATAAAAAATCTTATTATATAAATCGTACGAAACCCTAGCCTTTAAAACCATATATATATCAAACCCTATGTATCATTATTACTCTACAGAATCGGCCATCCTCTTCGGTATTTGTCATCTACATCTTATTTTAGTGTTTTTGTGTCTTTTAGCTATCGTACAAATTTATATTAGAGTAGACTCGGTTTCTACGTTGTGATTTGCTTAATTTTATGCTTGTGTATTTTATAGGATACAGAGACGAAAGTCTCAAATATACACGAAGATAAGGGATCGTAAACAAGGTTTCAAAAAATTGTTCGAATATTATTCATCTCTTCGTTTTGACATGCTTATTTTCGTTTACAGTTTATTCTTTTCATTATTCTTTGTATATTCTTCTCTCCAACTGATAGTTTGTTGTTTTTCTTGTGGTTAGTGTCTCGGGTCCCTTGGGTGATCTCTTTCTTACTCTCTATGTGTAAAATCTGGTCATGGGTTCTGTTGCTATGAATAATTGTGTATATATGTTCTGATTATTTGTTCTATTGCCATCAGTTTATTACGATTGAGTTCATAGCTCTCAACAAAGCATGAGCATCAATTCTAAGATTTTGGGTTTCCATTATCTTCGAACGAATAACGTTCTTGTATTTTTTCCATTTAGCCTCATGTTTTGTTATCTATTAATTTGGTTAGTTTATGTTACTTTTATCATTATTGATTTGTTAGCTGGATGTGTGGATGGGGCTGTGTGATCTGGGATTTTGCAACTAGGGGCATTGCAAAGGAGATTCGCGATGATGATTGTTCTGCTGCAATTACAAGCAAATTTAGTTGCGCTCTCATGTCGTTGTGTTCTTGCATCTTAGGGTTTTTAATTTTGAATATGTGTTTCTATTTGTAGATTTTATATTTGTTGTTTTAGATCGAATTTTTGCAAATCAAAAGTCCCCTTTTCAGATTTTTACAAGTGTTGTTTCAAATTAGGGTTTTTGTTTGTTTCAGGTTTGCAAATCAGAAGCCCTCTTTTGAATTTGTGTTTTCATCGGGTTTGAAGGGTTTGACTTTCGTGAGTGTATTTTTCTTAGATACAAACAACCCGTTCTTAATTTTCAGATTTTCGGTTATTGTGATGATTGTGTTATCATCTACGGGGAAGAAGAAAATGAAGAACAAGAAGAAGAGGGAGGTAATTCTTTATGTTGGTCTGTTTTGTTTTATTTTGTATATGCTTCTCAAAAGTACTAATCGATTGTGTTACCGATATGCTGTATTTTGTGTTGATAATGTTGAAAGTAGTGTTGAAACTAAAAAAAAATCTTGTGGATGCTATAGAATCTTCTGATTCCCCTCTACTTGATGATGAAACGATTACTAAATTGCGCTCAATCTTTACTGTCTTTCAAAGTTGTTTCAAAACTCATTGGAGTTAAAAAAAGTTAAACAATTTTGGGACATCCAATTGATATCTTTACCATGAACCTCTTTTTCATGTCCTCCTGTTTTTTTTGGCTACTCTAATATATGAGCGATATATTGTAGAAGTTTTATAGAAAACTTGAACACGGATTCACAAAACTATGAGTCTGAAAATTCATGTATCCAAATTATTTGTTAATATCTACTTGCATTCACAAAACTTAAACACGAATTCATGAATTTGAAGATGTGGTCTTTCCTACTTCGTGGGAGTCTAAAGTTGTAGAGCCCTAGAGAACGAGGCATTGGTTGTACGGTTGTGAAGTTACATTGATAGTTCAACTTTTGAAGAGTTGCTCAGATCGTTCTTACACTTTCTAACAACGTCTTATTTGTGCTAAAGTAAAGCGGTTTTAAATCACATATCATATGTTTTTTAGTTTTGTTTCCATCGAACATTGTTATTTATTGGCAAATTCTACTGATTAGAGGGGAAGTTGCATAAGGTCACCTGATTATTGATTAACATGGTCCTATCCATGATGATAGATTTATCTATGCATTCACATACTTATCAAACGTTTTCTGAACGAGAGACTTTAGATCCAAAAAAAGAACAATAAAATATTTAAAGAGCTATTTAGAACACACACATGATATACATTGGATTGCATAATAAATGTGACGAAAATAGTTACAAATGTGTTTACATAATTAACTGTGTAATTTACAAACAAAAAATTGCATAATTTTCATTAAAAATAATGTTCGGAAGAAAATAAATTTAACCAAAAGAAAGAAAAAAATGAAGTTATTTTTTTTTGTGCAAATAAAAAAAAATGAAGTGATTATAGTAATGGAAACTTATCCCACATATAAGAGAAAATGATATTATTTGTGAAGTGGAGTAGAAAAGTTTCCAATAAAATAGCTATATTTTTTAGCCAAATTTAATTGGGTGGAATTGGTTGACTTTAACGAGAGATTTCTGGCCCGTTACTCATCTTTGTATGATCGAGTTTAAAGAGAATTCTTTGTGTTATAGGACTATAGTAACTATTTCTCATTTGTTGATCTAGAAACCGTTCTAAGTGGAATTTATATCTCAATTATTGTGTTGGTTAGTTTACTCTACCTAATTTATTATTATTTTTATATAAAGTGTTAATGTTTTATTGATTTGGACTAACGTACTGGTACAAATTGTAGATTTGATTGGTTGAGTTGTCAACGTTGACATTTTTTTACAAGGTAAAAAATATCTCGAGAGTTCCAATAGAGAAAACATATGTTTTGATCTCGAGAATGAGAGTTATTGTATCAGTAATTTGTTTGTAAAAATATTTGTAATCATTGATCAATTTTAAATTTACTTTCAAGTTTTATGTAAATATACATGAATTGTCGTTTACGTTGCCGATTGTTGAGGGATTATGCTTGTGAGTTTCTTGATTCCTTGGTCGGTTGTCGTTAGAAAGATGTTGTTTCTATCATAAGGTTCTTGAAGATAGAAGTACACCGACGTAATTTTCTATTGTACATATTTTTGTTTTCTAATTATGATATATCATTGCTATTGATATTTTTATACAGTATCTTTTTGTATTTGTTTGTTTATTAGGATCGTACATAGGTTTTATTGGATTCTCTAATGAGTGAAGTTTGTGAATTTATGGATGAAAGATTCATGATATTTCAGCTTTTCCTAACCTATAATGAGCTTTTAATGTTTTAACTCGCGGTTCTACCGCTTTCTCCTTTTCTTGGTCGTTTATCCTCAGCAAGTGTACCTTTCTGATATTCTTCTGCCATTAGTGAGTAATGGAGCTCCGTATTCAGCACACAAAATATTTCTAGAAAAGTGAAAGCAATCAAATTCCAATAATTCATCATGAAGTTCCCTATATCTTATGTAAGTTCCTAAGATTGAAGGATCCAATTCATCAAAACTCTGTTTTTCATTTATTATTTTTACTGAATATATTGTCATTTTTATTGTTTTGGCGTATTTAATCAAGAAATACCATGACCCAAAAAGTCTACCAACTCTGATCAAGTCGTAGCATGTTTGGTGGTTTCGCTGTCTAAAAGAAAATGAGGTGGTTCGTCAAAGGTTGTGGAGGCAATGTAAGGGTTTCAATTCTAACGTCCTACTTTATCACTTTTGATTCTGAAGACTTTCCACGAGCTAAACGGCAAAATGGTTGAGGTGAAAAGAGCAGTACCAAAAGAGCTCTCCTCAGCTCATGCTAACCGAAGCCCGCTTCTTGGGTATGGTAATAATTATGGAGTAGTCTCTAATAGGTCATCTGCTAATAGCTACTTTAACAGTTTTGCTCCTGGTTATAGTAACAATCTAGGCTATGCTGGCCGGTTTAGTCATATTGGTAGCGGACAAAATATTCCAGTGCCTCTATCTTCAATTTCATGCGAAGATCATGTCAACGTGAAGTAATCGGTCCTAGCGAACTATATTTTATTTTTGTTTCTTCCTTATAGTATTAAATGAATGTGGTTCATGTTGTTTATGAGAAGATTTTGTGTTATCATTTTGTTTTTGATCGTGCCTCTGGGGTTACAAATTTTGGTTTTGATCGTTGTAGAGATATTGAGACCGATTTCCAAACTAAAACAGACAAGAAGGAAATTCTTGTGTGATAATTATTTGATATTTTCTTAATTTTTTTCTTCTGTTTTAATTTTGTTTGTGCTTTAGATTAGGTAGCTCTGTTTTAGGTTGTATGAATGCTATAACGTATGATATAACCTTTGTTACACTTGCTGCAGCCTTTTGTTCTTCTTCTTTACTTGCGCGGTATGCTTTCTTGCATATATCAAGGGTTAGAGTGACGATCATGTTAGATAAATTGTGAGAGTGATTTATGGAGATTCGTTTGCCACAAGAACTTAATCTAAGTTCTTCAAGGAGAGGGCTATATTGAACCCAACAAACTCAGGTATGGAGATAATTAATGATTAATTATATGCTACCGCAGTTACTAGGTAATAGTGTTCTGTTTCATGTCTTGTATTGTGTCATTAGTATTTATATATGTTTATGTGTTGCCTTAATTGTAACCATGTTTGTTCATTCGGTATGTGATGAAAAAGTCTATCTAAGTTCTGATAGTATCGAGACTTCTTACACAAATACTACAGATGACATGGCTTACACGCAAGATTTCCCAAACAATGTCAAGACTTATGGGTTGCCTAACCATAAGCTGGCATTGAAGGTTGGTGCTCCTATTATGTTTCTCAGAAACACTGATCCAAAGGTTATATTGTGCAATTGAACACGATTTATAGTTACTCATTTGACAAATCATGTTATCGAGGCTAGGGTTATTACATGAAAGTTTAACAAAGGTCTCG
This sequence comes from Eutrema heterophyllum, assembly GCA_002933915.1. Classification (NCBI taxonomy): domain Eukaryota; kingdom Viridiplantae; phylum Streptophyta; class Magnoliopsida; order Brassicales; family Brassicaceae; genus Eutrema; species Eutrema heterophyllum. Next base: position 58,360 of record PKMM01033390.1, on the reverse strand, counting down.
ATGATAGGGTCTTGATACCTAGGATGTTCGTTTCTCCCCCGGATACAAGGTTCCGATGCGACGTCAATTCTCTATATCACTTGCATTTGCAATGACTATAAATAAAACCCATGACATACTCTAGAAAGGCTGGGTTTGTTTTTGCCAAGGTCTGTCTTCTCTCATGGACAACTTTACGTTGCCGTTTCCAAGGTTACTTTGAGGAGTGGTTTGGAAATCCTCATCACGGACAAAAATGGAAAGCTACAAAAGAAAACCATGAATGTTATCTACAGAGAAGTTTTCGAAAACCTTTAGTTTGGTTCGTCGTTTGTTTTATTTTGCTTTGTTCATTTGAGAAAACATGGATATGAGAAAGTTGGTTTTGCTATGGTTATGGTTCTATCTACCAGGTTAGCGTAAAAAAAATAACTCTATGATCTAAATGGATGTTTTGGCACACTAGCATAAAATATTTTTAACGATCATCCAAAGAAAGCATGTAAACAAGTAATTTACATGATCATGAGGATTCTTAACAAAGTTTTAATCTCTCGGTATCATGAGGGTTCTTAACAAATTTACATGATCATAAACATGTAATTTAGACTTGTATGAAACAAAATAATCAACCTCATTTTTGGTTAAAAGCATGTAAACAGAGCATCTTGCGTCGCTCTGCGAATTCTTAACAAAGTTTTAATCTCAAGTCAACTACGACCTTATAATAGTGTATAAGGGGATGTCAGATTTCTAGCTCTTTATAAGCTTGGTTTTTTAAAACATGCAAAACAGAGCTATCTTGACTGATGGTTCCTTTAGCATGTGGACTCGAAAGAAGCGTCTAACCGAGGCCAAAGGTTCCATATATATTAGATAGCTCTTTTGCGCTATAGGTGGATATTAAAAATGGTTGTTCCGGTACCACCTCATAAACATGAGCCAATCACATTATTATTGAAAGATGTTTGCGCGAGATTAAGTCTATGAAACGATCAAACATGAGGGTTATGATTGACGCATGTCTTTGATAGTGTTATGGATGACTTATGGAATAAATGTGGTGAAGGATAGCGTTTATAAAAGGTTCAGCCTTATCATATACTCAGATATGTGAATCTTAATGGATAGCTTTTTTCGACTTCTTCTTCATCTATACGTCAATTCGGATTTCCATTTTTGGATAACTAATTATGATAATCGATAAACAAGTTGTGGATGATGTATAAATTTAGAAATGTTTTTAAACACGACAAAATACGTGATATGAATGTATTAATCGATAAACAAGTTGGTTTTATCCATACTCCTTTGTATAATTATTTTTTTTAATACTGATATTGATTTTCTTTCTGAGTAATCGTGGCTATTGAATATGTTAGAACACTCGCAATCTTTTATTTCTTAATGTTGTCCTTATTACGTTCCAAAAAAACAAAAACAAAAATTAAAAAATCAATAAAATTTTATTTGTATTTTCGTGGTGATATAAACTAATGTAGAAATTCTAACATCGTATTTATTACGACACTGGAGCCCGCACAGGGTGCGGGCCATATCACTAGTAAATATTGTTAGAAGGAACCATATATGTTTATACATGGCACAATAACTGAGTTACCACATTAAACAAAAAGTTATAGATAAATTTACGTATTTGTATGATACAATAAATATTTTAACAAGTTACAATAACATAAAACTCGTTATGAAATCACTACATTTTAGAAGAGGGTTTATGTTCCTACTAAGAACAATATGTAAGTTAAACATAATATAATTAAGTTACCGTGTTAAAAAAAATGTTAGAGGTGCAATAGATAATTTAATGTGTTACAGTAAAATATATCTTGTTATGAAATCACCATATTTAGAAAAAAGTTGATGTTCCGACGAAAAAGAACATGAAAATTAACAGATAACAACTATGTTACCGCGTTAAGCAAAAAATAATAGGTAAACCCTACATATTTACATGATACAATAACTGTTAACATGTTACAAGAACATGTAACTTGTTACCATAATGTATATGCACAAAATTGTGGTCTCTATAGCTTAACGGGATTTTTCCAGATCCTCACCGGAATTTTACCTAATTTTTCGCCCAATCTTTCACTGGATTTTCGAGGATCATTCTAATAAGGTGGAAAAGCGGAATCCACAGATGCTTTGGATTACAAAAGTTTTTCCGACTCATCGTGACCATAGATTTCACCCAAACTACAAGAGGAAATCAACTATGTGGGTGACCAAGGTGGCTTCCAAAGAGGTGGATTCAACAACAACTACCGAAACCACCCAAACTTCTCTTACCGGAACCCAAATTTGGAGAACCCACAAGATCAAGTCTACCCTCAACAACATCAAGGCAACCAAGGAGGTCAACAAAAGAACTTCTCTTCGCAAAACCAAGGTCAAGCCTCCAACAATCACCAACAAGGCTTTGTCCCTAAAGGTCAATTTCAGGGGAACCAAGGAGGTTTCCAAAACAAAGCCCCTTTCATGCCTCTACCCAGTTTCCAACAACAAGGCTTTGTCCCCCAAGGTCAAGCAACTACGTCTAAACCGTAAGAGCTTGACTTGAATAGCATGTTCCAACAACTTCTCAAAGGTCAAGCGGAAATCAACACAAGGGTCGATTGTTCCTACAATGATCTCAACAACAAAATTGAGACATTTAACTCCAAGGTGAAGCAAATGGAGACAAATAGAGCCGCTTCTACATCACGTACTCAAGGTACTTTGCCCGGAAAACCAGAACCCAACCCGTTGTTACAAAAGAGTAATCACATAATCTACTCCCTCCACAGCTCCTGCACCTGTGACCAACATTCCAAAATCTTAATTTTTTTTTTGTTGATGAATCAAATATCAAAGATACAAGCTCGAGAAAGTATATATATATATATATATATATATATATATATGCTGTTTGGGGTCAAGATTTGCAGTCAATAACAGGTGGATATATGAAGTAGAGACTAGCAAAACACCGAGAATTCAGCGAGAATCAGAGTTTCTCTATGTTGCAGTAACTTGGAGGAAGTAGAAGCAAAAGTGGGACAATACACCAGGCACTGTTGGCAGAGCAAAGGCGTTGCAGTTTTTCCATGTGTCTCCAATGAAACGTGTTATTGGTGCAGGGCAAGAAGAAATGCCTTGTCCGTTGCAGTAACAATTAAGGAAGAATTCTTATGAGAATGTTTTGGAAACAAGATGCAGAACCAAGTGGCTTCACCGAAAATTCTAAGAGAAATGTGGCCTCAGATGAATCGGAATCTGGAAGAAACCTGAATACCCATCGAGAAAACAGTAGTAGAGATGACTAGCCAACCTCTCTAACATCTGATCAATGAAAGGCAATGGGAAATGATCTTTCCTTGTGGCCGCATTCAACTTCCTGTAGTCAATACACATTCGATGCCCAGTGATAGTCCTAGTAGGAACCAATTCATCTTTCTCATTCTTCACCACAGTTATCCTTCCTTTCTTAGGAACAACGTGCACCGGACTAACCCAAGAACTGTCTGAGATGGCATAGATAACCCCTGAATCCAAGAGCTTCATAACCTCCTTCTTAACCACTTCTTTCAGATTTGGATTCAGCCTTCTCTGATGCTCAATTGTAGCCTTTGACTCGTCCTCAAGATGAATCCTATGCATGCACAGATCCGATGATATACCTGAAATGTCATCAAGAGAATAGCCAAGAGCTTTGCGATACATACGCAGCTTGCTCAGCAGTAAGGCAACCTCTGCGTTGTTCAAAGAAGCATTAATAATCACAGCGTATGTGGAATTAGGACCAAGAAAAACATACCTCAGATTGGCTGGAAGTGGCTTGAGTTCCACCTTAGGAGCTTTCTCCTCACTTCAATCTCTCCAAGCTTAGCAGCTTGCTTGGAACATTCGCCCAATTCCCTGTCTGGCCATAGGGTGTCGACCGATACTAAGGGAGTATCGATCGACACTGATGGTGCAGTGTCGAGCATCTTCGAGTAACTAGCAGCGTCTTCACTCAAGAACACCTCAGATTCAGCTGAACAAACCAATGCCCTCTCCAACGGATCCTCAGGATGCATCTCCAAGAAGTACTCTTCAGCAATATCCGTGAAAGTATCTACGAAGAAAGTCTGCCCATCGATAGTCGATCTCTTCATCACCTTATCCATGTTAAAGGTCATGACCAAATCACCTATGTTGAGAGCTATCTTCCCATTCCTGCAATCAATCAATGCACCAGCTGTGGCAAGGAATGGTCTACCCATGATAAGGGGGTCTCTGGGCTCAGCATCGTACTCCAAGACAATGAAATCAGTCGGGATCAAGCAATTCCCGATCTTGATAGGAACATCTTCGAGTAGCCCCTCTGGAAGTCGCACTGAGCGATCAGCAAGTATCAAAGATATCCTGGTGGCGTGAAATCTGTCATACCCATCCTCTTGGCAACTGAATACGGCATGAGGTTCACATTTGAGCCAAGATCACATAGAGAACGCTCGAACCTTTCGGTGAATATCGTACAGTCCAACACAAAGCTCCCTGGATCCGGAAGTTTCTTTGGAATTATGTTGGTTAATATTGCACTGCACTCCTGAGTAAGCATCACACATCCTTCTTCAAGGTTCACGTTGTTAGACACCATCTTCATTCGAAGTCTCAGGTGTCCTTCGGCACTACATTCGAAGTCTCAGGTGTCTTCTCCGCAGTAGTCTTAGTATCGACCGATGCTTGAGGGGTGTCGATCGACACTGGGGTTTTGGAGTTGTCCCGTTGCAAGATTTTGACTGGTGTCGATCGACACTGGGGTGTATCGATCGATACCTTCGGGATTTCAGAATCTTCATCGTCGAGATCGACGAAAAGTGATGCATCTTTCACTCCTGTATTCACCTCTTTTCCACTCCTCAGAGTGATTGCATTGATGTGCTCCCTCCTTGGGTTCTCTCCTCTACCTGGAAGAACACCATCTTGCCTTTTCACAGCTTCTAGAGTTTGAGCAACCTGAATTTCCAACTTCTTTTGACTCATACTGAGCGCTTCGATCCTTCCATTCAAGGTTGTGTAAAGATCATCCAACTTCCCATTGAAGCTCACCGTCATCTTATCCTGCCCTTGAACCAGCTGTTCAAGCATAGCCTCGATCTTGCTCTCAGAATTCTTAGCAGGTACTTGCTGATAAGATGAATTCCCATAGTTCCTTGTGTAACCACTGCTCTGAAAAGGTTTCTGGTTAAACTGATTCGATCCAGAACCACCTTGATTACCCTCAGATTTGAATCCCCCTTGCTGAAAGTTGTTGTTGAAATTTCGGTTGTTGTATTGATTCCTCTGACCTTGAAAACCAGAGCCACCAATGTAGTTAACATCCTCTACCTCATCCTCATTGAAAACCTCGACATCATCAGCAAAGTGAACAGCCTTCTGCTGCTTGCCCATCAACAAATTATGCACCGAATCCAGCTTCGCATGCACCTCAGCAATCTGTGAACCTTCCATACCACCAGCCAGCTTCTTACGCTCCATGTCAGCACTCTTTGTGCTATTGCTAGACGCAAAATTCTCAATCAGCTGGTAAGCATCATCAGGATATTTGGTAAAGAAATTACCATTGCT
>PKMM01033390.1:0-38806 GCA_002933915.1 Eutrema heterophyllum | reverse complement strand
AGTTGCGAGGGATTTTGTCTACTTGCGAGGGTGGTATATATGCCCACCAACCGGTTAGTTTCATGTAAAACGTGTTCTACCTAACTCAAACTTTACGTAGCAAATCCGTCGCAAAAATGCTAGGGGTGACTTATATCGCAAATCCCTTGCAAATTTGCGAGGGATTTGCGAGGACCACTTGTTCACTCGCAATCGCCTCGCAATGCCCTCGCAATTTGCGAGAAAATTTTCCCTCGACGGAGTTGCGACGCGCTTTCCTGTAGTCGCAAACGCGTCGCAATTCCGTCGCAAATTTCTACTGGCATTTTCGAATGGCTTCCTACCTTACCAACAAGAAGATGCCCATGACTTTCTACTGGCATTTTTGCAAAAGCTGGAGAGTTGTTGTCTGGATCAAAAAAGCCATACCTCTTCTCAAGATATTAACATTGTTGAGCTTGTATTTGGTGGCCGTCTCAAAAGCGCGGTAAGAAGTTATCTCTCGATTTATACTTTTGCTAACGTGTCAATGCAACTTCTGGTTTAATATTTGATTCTGTCTTTCAGCTTCGTTGCTGCAACTGCAGCTCAGTTTCTGAGACATATGAAAGATTTCTTCCGTTGAGTATGGAAATTGAAGATGTGGATAGTCTTTCCAGTGCACTAGAGTGTTTTACCCGTGTGGAAAAACATGAAGAGCAATTAAACGAGAAACAACTCTTGCTCGATAAGCTGCCACTGGTTGCCATATTCCACCTGAAGAGATTCGGCAAAAACAAAGATAAGATGCAGAAGATATGCAAGGCTATTAGTATTCCGTTTGAGTTAGACCTCACACCATACATGAGAGATGGTCAGCATAACGAAGTATGTGCAAACTGCAAACTATCTCTTATCTTTCTTGTACTCAAAAGTTTTGAAACCCAAACCCAAACTACTATCTATATGCGTTTGTGGAGCATGTTGGGACTTCATTAGATTTCGGGCACTACATCTCCTATGTGAGGTCAGCCCCCAAGATATGGCATAAATTTGACGATGCGAAGGTAATAATATATTTAGTAACTTTGGTTTAAATTTGCTTGAAAATTTCGATCTATATGCATAAACTTATCTTCTTGTCTTTTTTTCACAAACATTGGCAGGTCACTAGAATCGATGAAGATAGTGTGCAAACAGAGAATTTCCGAAGTCCCAGCAAGAACCTCATTGAGCCCACCGGTGCAAGAGAAGGGACTCCTTCCATGGTAGAGCCTCATTTAGACATTGACAGAGTAACCAATGGTGATGAGCCTGATGATTTGTTCAATGTTCACTCACCAAAAATGCAAGGTACTAAGATTGGTGAAACCTTCCTTTGAAACTGAGTTTAATGTTTACTCATATCAATGTTCTTATGAATTTTAATACTTGGTGTCTAATGAAGATGAATCTAACCCATATGTCAAGACAGATGAACATTGTGTTTCCTTCCCTAACGAGACAAACGAATATGTGTTACTGATGCAGCAGCATCGTGCTTACTTGCGTGGCAAGGAATAGAGTAACAATTGGCTTTGGTGTTTAATTTTCCATATTTCTATTAATTTCATATTTTCCTTTTTTCTTAGATAGAATTAACGTACGTAGCTTTCAAGTTAATCCTCTAGGGTTTTGGCTTTACTAAGGTCGTTGGTGACCATGCCTATATAAGGCTTTGTTTCTCTTCTTTGTAAGGCAGCTTTGGATTATTAATAAAACGAGAGATTTCACTTATACCTTGTTCTTAATTCGATTAACTTCATCAAAATAGGAAGCCGGTCTCAAGTGATTTTTTGAATCCCTTGATTGAGCGAAACATGTCTCTAGAGATTCTATCGAATCCCTAGATTGAGCTGATTATCCCGTTCGTACGTTGCGGCAGGTTGGTATCAGAGCCGAGCGACGTTCCTTCTCGATGGCCAAACAGCGACGAGATACACAACTAACGGAGAACAAAATTTTGTGCCAAACGATGGTGAATCTCACAGAGGAGATGAAGAAACTCACGTCGTTTATAAATGTCTCTTTGCTGCGACAAGCAACTCCTCCTGCAGTGCGTATTGATGACATCACGGAAGACTCCGTTAATGATCTCGATACAGAATACGAGGAAGAATCCGTTGTTGATGTTGACACGGACTTCGATGAAGACTTTGTTGTTGATCAGATCGATTATCATATCTATGACGAGTACGACACGGACGATGTCGAACACAAAAATTCCAGCGACGCGGATGAGTTTTTGCTTTTCGGTGACGAGCCTGTCATCTACTATGAAAATTCGATCTTTGATGTCTGTGTTAATGAAGATCCAATTTACGATACATATCACAAAGAACACGGAGGATTAATTGGCGTTGGAGTGATTGAGAATGCAAAATCTCTAAAAAAAATCGTCAATTTGAATTAACAAGAGAAGCTTCCCATAGGAGGTACAAGACAAATAAAAAAAGAGGAAGACATCAACGTGTGGAATTCCAAAACGGAGTTCACGAATTTGCCTTTTGGAAATGAAGTTCCAATAAGTTTTCCATACTTTTACCAAAGTATATTGAAACAAATGGATAAGAGCTATCAACGTAATTTTCACTATCTTGCAGATCTTCAACACGTCAATCGCGAACCGCCAGATCGTGGTCAAAGCTTTATNAAATCTCTAAAAAAAATCGTCAATTTGAATTAACAAGAGAAGCTTCCCATAGGAGGTACAAGACAAATAAAAAAAGAGGAAGACATCAACGTGTGGAATTCCAAAACGGAGTTCACGAATTTGCCTTTTGGAAATGAAGTTCCAATAAGTTTTCCATACTTTTACCAAAGTATATTGAAACAAATGGATAACAGCTATCAACGTAATTTTCACTACCTTGCCGATCTTCAACACGTCAATCGCGAACCGCCAGATCGTGGTCAAAGCTTTATTCCTTCTTTTCGCAGTGATCGAAGCAACAAACATAGATTTGCAGAGCCTGATGTCACACACCGAAATTCTGTTGGAGCAAGTTGTGGTTTCGAAAGTCATCACAAGGATGAGAATTTGTTGAAGGTCAAGGTGAATGATAAGCTCAAAGTAAATACGCTACAGTACTAAAGCTTTGTCGTTGCAGTACTTAGGGGTCGAATCCACAGAGACTCAAGAATCACACAATAGATTATATAGATAAGAATTAAGCTAAGTAAATCAATGATACATGAAATTATAACGTAGTTAAAGTGTTGTAAATTCAATGGAGGAGAGATAGGTTCATGGTATTTCTCAGGAAATCAAAGAATGCAGATTAACTAACTAGTCAGGGTTCAGGTTATGCACGGTTCTTGAACTCAAATCACTAAACTATAATTAACCAACTGTCGTTGCGAGAATTATTTAAGTCTAAATCCCAGAATCTCAAATCTCTTTGCAAATCTTAAAGATCTAAACCAGCATTAAAGTTCAGGTTTGATATGTTCCAAAACAACTAAACCAAATCTCTTTGCGGATAGCTATTTTGCTCACCCTAAGTTCTGTCAGATTATCAATTGCACTGTCGTGCCTAATCGATTAACCTAAGATCTAAGTTCCAGATTCGTCAACCTAGAGTTAGCTTTGAGAACAACCTATGGTGAAGAACTAATTCAGATTATGAACCCTAACCAACTAATTAACCTAACATTCAAAGAGATACTTTATTGAGAACCCTAAACCTAACAGGAGATCTACTCAGACATGGAGATTGAAACAATAAACATGATTGAATAAATCTCTGAATGAATAATAAAGAAGAGAGTAACAAAAGGGTTCGAATCTTCTCTCGGACGAAAAAAGTTTCAGACTTGTCTCCCTCAGAGAGCTCTCTCACAAAAACCAGAGTAAAAATAAAGCGTAGCCTACAAAAGTGGCTGAAAAACCTAATTATAATGTTAAAACACGTTCTAGGGCTTCTTGTAATAATTAAAGACTTCTTGACCAAGGTGCAAACTCTCCAGACTTGTAAAAAGTCGTGTTTCCTGTTTTCCTGCAGTAGGTATCGACCGACACCATTAGTGGTATCGATCGACACACTGCTTCTTCTGCTCGCCAAACTGGAATGTCTTCACGAAAACTGGCATAACGTTTGATCGCACCGTTGGAATGGCCTCAAACCACTTCCAAATGAAAGCTAATCCATTGATCTGTCTTGTATCAAAATTTGAGCTCAATGCATCGGTGGGAAGTTCTTCAACGAATGCCAAACTTCTGACGTCTCTGCATGATTCTGCATCTTCATATGCTCATTTTCACCGAAAACGGCTCCTTTCTCCCAAAGTCACCTAAAACCTGAAAATACTCAAAAAGACTCCAAAAATACTAGAATGACTCTATAAATAAGACATATATCATGGTTAAAAACGGGTAAAAACCATGATATATCAGTGAACAACTTAAAATTGGGGCATGATCAAAGGGATTGTGTGAGTGAGTTATCTCTTACTACGAAACATGATTTGGAAAACAAGATTAGAAAGCTTCAAGAGGCACTTGTGTCGGCGCAAGAGAAAAACATGAGTTTGGAACATGAGTTGAACGAAACTCACAGGAAGATTCGTATGCTAAACAGTGGATCTGAGAACATGGACAAAATTTTAAGCATGGGACGAACAGAGAAGACAAAGTTTGGCCTCGGCTACCAAGGCGGTACATCTAGCTTACAAACTGTGTTTGTTCGAGGTAAGTCGGTTGAACCAACTGTGTTTGTTTGAGGGGCCGATTGAACCTCACATTGGAGATAGTGATACTTTACCAGTGGTGCGTGTGTGTATGCTGCACATGAAGCAAGAAGATTTTGGGTTTTCTATGGAAAGTGGTTGTTAATGTTTCCTCCAAGTATTCAGTTCTGATTCTCAATTTGGATTGCAGGTAGTTGATTATACTTGTGCTGGTTTGATTTTATGCAGAAATTAAAGAACACCAAGATATACGAGTTCCCAAGATCAACCTGATCTCAGTACGTCTCGGTGAGCTTTCACCAGCTCACAAGGGTAATATCCTAGATGCAAAGTACAAGAGATAACCCTCACCAAGCTCACGTCACTCACCTTACAGAGATTCAACCCAAAGAAGAAACAAAGATCAAGTTTTTTTTTTCCTCACCTTCTCTCAATCTTCCTTTACTCTGTTGAATGTTTGTGAACTCCCTACCTCCCTTCTCTCTCTGTCAGTGACAACATATATCTTGCATCCAATACCCTTTTCAGCCAGCTCATGCTTTACTCTTCTCATTGATTGATGACACCTATCGATGACAGCTTCTTTTTCCACGAAGCTAAGTAAAACATGTCTAATTAATTGTCGTTTCTTCTTTGCAGGGTTTCTTCTTCAAACCAGACTTCTTTTGGGCCAGCTACAACCACTCAGCCCAATACACAAGAAGAGCCCACCTGTCTGAGCCCAATCATAATCACGACAATTGGTATCATTTTATGCAGAAATTAAAGAACACCAAGATATACGAGTTCCCAAGATCAACGTGATCTCGGTACGTCTCGGTGAGCTTTCACCAGCTCACAAGTATAATCAACTACCTGCAATCCAAATTGAGAATCAGAACTGAATACTTGGAGGAAACATTAACAGTGGTGACGTGAGAAACTTCTTGTTTCGAAAACCATATCAACACGATAGGGATGTGCTGCATAGTGAGAGGAGAAACGACTGCAACTTATTCTTTGCTCATAGAAGAATAATGTTGGTACGTGATCCGGCGTTACCGCCATGGCAATTGATTAATATTGTGCCGCTTCAAGAGATTCAGAACACGGAAAAGGAAAATTTTGATCGGTTCAAAAATACGAGGTGTGTGTACTTGACAAAATCGTTTACAACAACACATCACCGAGTGAACCTTAGTACACTGGTTGTTCCGATTAATCTGTTTTCTACGTGTGTTGTGAAGGAATTGATGGAAGGCTTTGCGGACATTATCTTTTGTTACGTCGTACCGGCTGACATGATTTCTCACCACCATCAAGTATTTGATATCTTCTTACAACGTACGGGTTTTTTTATGGACGCCAAGGAGTGCAAGTTTTGCGTCGTTTGGAGATTGATCTTCCGTGGTGTGGTCTTCCATGTTCGTATTTCAATGGATTTGTTTGACGTGAAGTCTAAAGGAATGCAAAATTCTCTTTGTTTAATTGACTTTATTCAGTATGTGGTGCATCTAGTAGGCTCTTTTGTGGCTTTTGTCTTCGAGGGTGCAGAGTTGTCTAAGTCTTTATGGCCAACATGGGTCTCAATGATGTTTGTGCTTCATTGTCCTCTCTTCATATCTGGATCGATGTTGTCCTTCCCAACATTTTCAGTTGTGCCTATACAGTGACTACGAGGGGAATAAGAGATGTGTGTGTCCCACAATTTGGTTCCAATCACACATCCACGACAGATTTTTTTTGGAGTGACGTTGCTTGCGAATCAAGCAATCACTTGTTATGTGTTAGACAAAGAATCCACGATCAGTTTATTCATTGGTTTAGACGAATTTTTGTGCGCGGTTTCTCCGAGGATGTATTCTTTTTTAGAGCTTTACTTACGGTATTACATCCACACCACAACCGAGACTTTGNACACAATGAAATAAAACAAACTTACACAAAACATTTGAAACAGAAACTGAGACACACTAAAACAAACTGAGACACACTCGATCTAGAATTGAAACAACACACTCGATTTCTAACACTTGATAAACAACTAGACCCTAGCAAATCACGCAAAACACTAAACAGAATATGAAGAGACACACTTAACAAGAGCAGATCGACACAAAACTAAAAACCCTAAAAAACATTTTTTTATTTTTTTATTTTTTTATTTTTTATTTTTTCTAGATAGATCTAAGCGACAACAATAGTTTCTTATACCACTTGTTATGATCCTCCCTAGAATCGGCACAAAGAAGCTGGATTTCGGACTGAGATAGAGACAGAAACTTGCGGAATAGTTTCTGATTTTGAGAGAGAGAGACGGTGAAGATGTTGTAGACACAACGAACTGCTCATAAGAGATAAACGAGAGTTGATAAAGATGTTGCACAAAGGCAACGAATCCCTCTCAAAGAGACTAGAGATTTACGACATAGTTTTAAGAGAAAGAGATTTTATTTGTTTGATGATCAAATCCATGATGAGTTACAATGAAGCAACTCACTTGCTTAAATAGAAAAACAAGAGAAGTAGTCAACAAGATTAATCTCGAAAATGAAAATAAGACTGAAAATAAAAGCTAATGTTGAATGACTCTTGGACTACTCCCACGCCAGCCCCTTGAGCTTCCTTGGCGAAAATTACATGCTGGGCTTGAGGAAGATCACTAAATGAGCCAGTAGCAATGTGAATCATTTGCCTCCTTAAAAACCTTACCAAAAAAACCCATTAAGACAAAACTTGGACAAGGAAAAAAGAGCACAACATGATTCACATACCCATTGAGTTTCTTTTTTACGAGGATGTATTCTTTTTTAGAGCTTTACTTACAGTCTTACATCCACACCACAACTGAGACTTCGATTTGTTCTTTCGTCAAAGTTGTTTTCTGGACAACGGGGCGTACAAATTTAACATCAAATGGGATTTGAAGGGTGTAATTTCTTCTGTGGGTCTTTCGCAAGTTGGCCGAACTGTGTCTCTGCTTTTGTGGCCACTCTGGATTGACAAGGCTATGTGTCCAAACACGTGTTCGTCATTGCTCTGGGTACTTTTTCCTGACATATCGTCACAAATTGGGTTTCAATGTGGAGATTTAAGGGAACTACTAGCGGCTGTGCGGATATTAACATTTGAGATCTTTGACGAAGACACTAATGTTCTTGGTGGGGAGAAGTATATTTTTGGATCAAGTGTGCTAGTTTTTGATATTTTATCGTCAAAGAAATTGTCACATCTTGCGTGCAATGGCGTGTACACACGTACAAGTGACGTGATGGTGGTCATGGGGTGTCTCAACCTTGCATTGTCTCGCAACCACACTTAAGTGTGTTTTCGGATGTTCTATGAGTCTATGCCCATATTTCTCCTTGAATTTTTGCGCGTTGAAGACGGTCCAGATTCAGAGACTAATCTTTTCTTACCGGAGGGGACCTAATGCAGCAGCATCGTGCTTACTTGCGTGGCAAGGAATAGAGTAACGATTGGCTTTGGTGTTTTAGTAATTTTCCATATTTCTATTAATTTATTATATTCCTTTTTCTTAGATAGAATTAACGTAGTTTTCAAGTTAAATCTTCTAGCGTTTTGGTTTTACTAAGGTCGTTGGTGACCATGCCTATATAAGGCTTTGTTTCTCTTATTTGTACGACAGCTTTGGATTATTAATAAAACGAGAGTTTTCTCTTATACCTTGTTCTTGATTCGATTAACTTCATCAAAACAGGAAGCCGGTCTCAAGCGATTCTTCGAATCCCTTGATTGAGCAAAGCATGTCTCTAGAGATTCTATCGAATCCCTAGATCGAGCTGATTATCCCGTTTGTACGCTGCGCCAATATGGAAGGAAGGTGGAGTTTTGCTTCCGCTTAAAAAAACAAAAAACAAAAAGAATTATCCCACATCGAGAAGAGATAATAAGAGGAGACCAAATTTGGAGCTATAAAAAGGAAGTGTGTAGGACTAATCAAATCATACCTTTCTCGGCCTTTTGGCTAAGATCAAGTGTAGTATATATTCTTATCAGTTTAATATCTGATATGTGGGACATCGTCGCCACATGATATTAACTTTATTTCTCTAGGGGGAGAGTCCATTATGGCATTTCACTGTCGGGGCTCTTGAACGTCGCTTATGCGTTGCACTACCGCAAGGGCTTTTGGCGCACCCCACCATAACCAATTTATAACCTTATCTCCAATCTACTTAGTAGAGATATTTTATTTTTTAGAAGAAAAACAGACTGGAATACTAATCTTTGGTTTGTAACTAAATAATCGCAACAGAAACCGTCTTACATCACATGGAGAGTTGGAGAGAAACGCCTGAGATATTGTAGTAAGAGTGGCTCAGAAGTTTACTAAAGCCTCCCCAACAGCAATTGGCCGGTTTAAAAAAAAATAAAAAATATCATGTGCCATCTTTACAAGATTAAAATTTAAATTAAGGCTATCTCTCGTCCTCTAATGTGGCTCGATGAGAAGAAACAAGTAAATGAGCCACAAGGCTCCATACTCTAGTATAGTTAGTCAATGGTTTGTTTTCTAATTAAAATGTCCCACATCGATTGTGTTTACACTACTCTAACCATATATATACTTCCACACAAGGTATATGGCTTGTCCCTTCGGGGACATCTGATAAAATTGGAACGATACAGAGAAGATTAGTATGGCCCTGCGCAAGGATGACATGCACAAATCGAGAAATGGTCCAATTTTTTTTTTAAGCTTTTTTCGTTTCACACTATATATATATATATGAGAAATGTTGAAAGATTAAGCATATATCAATGGATACAAACGATGCTTTTAGAGACCTATATAACCTTCACTACTACTTAACCGAATTATTTACGACGAAGTAACGTCAAATCATTTACAACAAATTACCAAAGATGTATTACATCGAAATAACGAGTCAAAAATTTCTACGTATTCTTTGGTATTTCGATGTAATTTAGTGATATTTTAGCATCGATCTAACGATGAATGTCTTTTCGTCGTTTTTCGTTGCCAAGGTACCATCGATTTAACAATGGATTCCTTTTCTCCTAAACTTTACAACGAATTTACTTTGAATCGCAACTTACGTCTAGCTATTTACGACAAAATGTATTTCGTCGTGAAACCATTCCAAAGCCGATTTTACAACGAATTAATCCGTTGTTGTATCCCTAATTTCTTGTAATGATATCAAATATATATAGAGAGAGAGTTGGATGGGACTAGTTATGGTTCTTTTGTGATTTAAGAATACATAACAAACATGTAGCGCGCACACACACACACAAACATGTAATCAGATTGTGTATTTCACCTAAAGACTATTGACAACCTTCCAACCATGAACATATATGTTTTTCGTGACGAGATATGACACAGATAGAATGAGATTTGAAACATTTGCAAGAGAACGTAACATACGGAGTGAATGGATCTGATTTTAGTTTTTTTGTTTTTACTCAAAAAAAGGATTACGGTCCAACAACTAACAAATATATTTTAGGATACTTGGTGAGAATTATGATCGAAAATCCGGTGGATTGACCTGCATTTATGTCAGAATTAGACTCATTTACTCTCCTTAGAGATGTATTTGAGGACCTTATCTAGCTTTCCTTCCTCGTTCCTCGAATGTCCGTACAGATTCTTTTGCAAAAAGAAGATCGAGCACGAGGTAATTTACTTTCCAATGTAAAGCACACAAAACCGGTAGGGATGGTTTAACGGGTTCAACATTTACCTGCCAAACTTGATTTAAATATATAGGTCATTGACAAAAAAAAGCTAGCACACTGGAAAATAAAAAAAATTGCGAAAATTTGGAATTGACAAATTCGTCACAATTGTTTTACAAATCCAAACCCTTCACAAAATTGTGACTGAGATTTGAGGGTCTTCTGTCATTTAAAATAAATAGGGTTGGTCGTGAATGCATTCTGATAATTAATGGTGGAAAAAAAAAATAAAGCAAATTAATGAGTAAACAAACAAAGTTTCTTTATGCTTATGTTATTGTGTTATGAATCAAGAAGTGAAGAAGAGCAATAATCACAGCACGGTGTCGTTTCATAAACACATTTCATGCCTACACTAACTAGATTAAATAAGTCTTCATATATACACGAAACAATATTAAAAAGCCTTATTATTAAATAATGTGGCTCATTATAATATCAAAGTATCCCACACCAAGTGATTGAGGCAAAAAGTTCCGTCATATAAAGGGAAGAGAAGGAAGCAACGGTCACGACCTTACTTGAACAGGATCTGTTCTATAGGCTCGTACCTCTGTGTCCTTGATTTCTAAGGAGACAGGCCATGAACCCTGGTGGATGAACCATGGCCATGCAATCGGAGCGTGATTGACGGCTACGACTCTCTTTGAGTTTCTGGCGCTGTAGAGGATCGTTACTCGGCTTGGTCTTCCTTGCCGTGGTGGTCGCATGGCGGTCTTATCTTTTTGGGCTTGTATAGTTCCCTTGTGTTTTTTGCCCCACATCGTCAATCAGCAAATCGTACATTTAGTTACCCTTGATTTATAAGTCTCACGTGTGAGTTTTAAACAAGTTACGGAGCCGTGCGGTGAGCACAAAACGAACTATTCTTTCGCCTTTTACTAAAGAATATCGTGTGCTCTCCGTGCTAAACGGCATACGCCTATTTTTGGAAGGGTTTTAAAGCTCACCGAGCAACATCCCCCATCAATTCTCGAGGTCAAATTCCAACAATCACTGCTCATTCTAACACTGATGCATGTTTCTGTCTATAAACGAATGTCCATTACTATATATGACAAGAACGAGTATATATGGAAGGAAGGTGGAGTTTTGCTTCTGCGTAAAAAAACAAAAAAAAGAATTATCCCACATCGAGAAGAGATAATAAGTCTGTGATTAAATGGAGACGTGGATGTCTGTGATTAACTAGTTGATATATCATGGTTTTTATCCTTTTTAAGCCATGATATATGTCCATTTTATAGAGTCTTTATACTATTTTGTAGTGTTCTAGAGTATTTTACAGGTTTTNATAAATCCAAGAGTAGATTCATAAACAAACTAAAACAAACATTTTTTTTTTAGACTCGACTAAACGACTCGGAAAATGTAAAAATGAAATCCAAAGAAAGCAAACATTGTTAGTAAGTACCTTCCCCTAGACTTACTTCACACCGTCTCGGTGTAAAAATAAATCGGAGAGATGGTAATAACATACGCAAACAAAGAAAATCAATGATGGATAGTACAATGAGAAGAGAGATAATACACTGCTCAGCGAGCGGTGTGGTCGGGGCTGACGCTCCTGCTACGTCCCGGGTCTCTCCTTTTTTTGTTTTTAACAATCTGTAAAAACAAATCGAAAGGAAAATTATATACACTTACCGGTGGGTTGCCTCCCACCAAGCGCTTGTTTAAAGTCGCTAGCTTAACTTTGGCTCAGGTATCAGTCAGGATGAGCATGAGAACTTGGCCCGAAACAAGTTCCACATTTCGACATCTTCAGCTTCAGAACTTTGCTCAACAAACCTTTCACAGCATCTTTTCGTTTCTCCTTCAGCTCCGAAGTGGGAATAGCTCTAACCTTAGAGAATGGTTTCGAGGTTCCTTTGCATTTCACCTCATACTCAATTGAATCTCCATCACACTTCTGAGGGATCAAAGTCATATAGGCATCTCCCTTGACTCTTTTGCTCTTTACCTTCTCCTTTGCCTTAGCCTTTATGATGTTGCTCGTGCCGATGATAAGAGGATCATCGAAGACTTCCTTGACTTGATTCTCATCATAGAGTTCTTTCCAAGGATCAACTACCAGGATCTCTCCTGTGACAACAGTGATGCAAGAGACGTGTTTGAGAGCTCCTCTAGTGGGGATGGCTTTGTAGAAGACCTTTTTGTCAATATTAGAGAATGAGATTCTCTTATTGGGCATGTTTAGAACTGCTCCCACTGTGTCCATGAATGATCTCCGAAGAATCAAAGGCATATCAGAACCTTCTCTCATCTCCACGACCTGAAAATTGGTAGGAACCAGACAATTTCCTACTTTAACAAGCAAATCAGGGATGGTACCATAGGGAATCGTGGTGGAAGAGTTCGCGAATGCGAGAGTCATCTGAGGAGGTCTTATATCTGCAATTCCCAACCTCTCTGCAACAGCCTTTGACATGAGATTCACGCTAAACCCAGAATCAACAAGGGACTCTTTAAATTCAACTCCAAAGATAGAGCATGGAACAGAAAACTTTCTCAGGTCTTCGATCTTAGTCAAATGTTTCATTGGTGGTGTTGTGCTCCTTGCCTTGATGAAGAGCGTTTGAATCTCTTCTAGAGTTTCTCTGCAATTGAGGAAGGGATCAAGCAAAGGTCGGTCTTCTAAGGCTTCTTCAAATGAGATCTCATGGGGGATCTTTCTCACCATCCTGTCAAAACCACTCAGCTTCTCTGCACTAATGGGATTTCTGAGGTGTCTAGGGGTTTAGGGTATGGCACCTTAGGAATATATGGTCGCAGGGTGATGGAAATGTGCTCCTCCTCTACTAAAAAATCATGTGCTTCTATCTCACTTATCAACTTAGGTGCAATCTTCATTTCTCCTTGGGCAAGGATTACATTGCAATGCTCTTTGGGATTTTGTTCAACTTTTCCAGGAAGAACTCCACTAGGCCTTTTGATTGCTTATGTTGTCTAAGCTATATGAGTGTCAAGCTTCTTCACATGAGTATGAATAGCCTCGAATTTTCTGTTGAGATCCTGATATATTTCATCTACCTTGACGTTAATCTCATTAGCCGTTTTCTGCTGATTTATCATCAATTGCTGCATCATTGCCTCAAGCTTAGACTCATGGTTGGGTTGAGGATTGTTGAATTGCTGTCTTGGCTGAAAACCGCCTTGATTTTGAAAATTGTTCTGCCCTTGGTTTGGCAAGAACTGTTTCTGCTGAAAACCAACTTGTGCAAATGGTTCCTGCACCTGATTTTGCGCGCCTGGCTGGCCTTGGAAGCCCTTAGAAAATATGATGACTCCCTGATTTAGAATGGTCGGTTTTGGCTGAAAACCAGTTTGTTGCAGATAAACTTGATCCTACGTGTTTTCAACGTATGTGCTTCTGTATGAGAAGTTGGGATGATTTCTGTAGTTCTGGTTGAAGAACCCCTGATTTTGTATGTATTTAACCTCATCTTCGTACCCTGGTTCTCGCTCAGCATCCTCCTGATAGAGTCCTTCTTCTCTAGTGTCTTCACATGAGTTAACAGCCTTTTGATATCCCTTAAGTAGTGCAGCAATGCCATTAACCTTTGCGAAAAGCTCATCTATCCTCTGTGTCTCAACACCACTCACACGTCTTGTTCTATCATACTTAGGATTTCGATGACTTGAACTCGCAGAAAGATTTTCAATAAGCTCATAAGTTTCCTCTTTGGTCTTCGTCATGAAGTTACCATTACTGGCTACATTCAGACAATTCTTGGAATCCCAATCTACTCCATCGTAGAAGATGTTCAGCACTTGCTCGTCTGAATAGCCATGATGAGGGTATTCCCTTAGATATTCTCTAAACCTCTCCCATGCTTCATTGAAAGGTTCACCGTTGTTCTGTTGAAACTGAGTGATCTTGATTCTGAGAGAAGCGGTCTTAGATTTGGTGTAGAACTGATCCAAGAAGGCTGATCTGATTGCATCCCAAGAAGTTAAAGAACCAGGCTCTAGAGATTTGAGCCATCTCGCTGCTCTATCAGCTAAAGAGAAAGAGAAGAGCTTGCATTTCAAATAGTCCGCAGGGACTCCATTTGAGCTTGTAGTGCTGCAAATCTCTTCGAACATTTCGATGTGATCCATGGGATTTTCTGAAGCTTTCCCATAAAACAGATGTCTCTCGACAAGAGAAATTATCTGAGGTTTGACCTCAAAGTTCTGCCTCTAAATAGGCGGTGGACGAATAGCAGTTCTGTCCTGGTAAAATTGGTGAGGAGTATCAATAGCCCCGATAGGTCTGCTTGGAGGCTGTCTTTGATTCAACTGGTGTTGAGCAACAACAGCTTGCCTCCGAGCTTCAGCTTGTCAATGGACAACAGCAGCAGCAGCTGCTTGGTTTGCATTGGCATTTGGATCACTAACGCCATCAAGAGCAGGAGGAAGAGGGTTTAAGAGGTTCCCTTCCTCACCATACTCGTGATGATCGTCCCCATCAACAGGCATATTTTGATTGTCTGGTAAGTTATCCATTTCTCTCCTTTGCAATCTAGCTCTGTTGTTTTCTCGTTCTCTCTTGCTAAATCTTCGTTGTTCATCTCAAGCAGATTTTCAGAACCTTGGCTCCTGGTCATGTACCTAAGATGTACGAAAGAGAGCAACAATAAAACGAGTTAGTAACGACAAAAAGAAATTCTTAGTATGAACTTTCGTCCAAGACTCATAGGCAACAATTGTTCCCCGCCAACGGCGCCAAATTGATTTTAGTGGTTTACTAAGTTAATAAATAACTAGAGTGCACACTACCGCAATCATAACGGTATGTCGATGCAGCACTTTAGGATCGAACCCACTGAGATCAAATGTTACGACTATGACAATGCATGATGAAATTAAAGCTAAGACGAATGACAGATTTTGTTGGTTTTGTATTTTCGAACCTAAGAATGACAACTAAGCGGTGTAACTTCAGATAAAAGAAACCGTCAAGCCTAAGGTGAAATCGCGGGAAATCACGAACAACGGTTAATGTAACTTAAACAGAGGATTGCATTAAGAATCGTCTAGAACTCAAACCTAATGATAGATTAATCTCCTCTTGGATTATTAATCCCTATTCTTGGAACTATGAAGACTAACTTCCGTTGAATTCAAAGGATCTAAGCATGCTTTTCAAGTTCGATTTGATAGGTTCACAAAAATGCCTTAACATCAACTCTCGTTGGATAAGGACGCTTTGCTCATCTAAGCTCTTTTCGGTATCTAAACAAACACTCCCGTGCGTTAGATAACCTAAGATCATGAACTAAGTGATCAGTTTAATTTCAGCACTAAGAACAACCTAGATGAAGAATCCAACAAATAAACCCCCGTTTAATCTATCATAAACCGTCAATTCACGAAATCCCTAGGTTTGCTTTCCAAGCTTACAAATCACCAAAATCCAAGAGCGTAGTAGAAAAACAAGAAGATATGATACATCTGGGCTCAGACCAGTTATTTTCGAGTTTCACTCGTCAAAAGTCAACAAATTATAGGTGAAATAGTACAAAACACGTTTTTACACTATTTACAGAAGCTGGATCGATCGTTCCAGGAAGGGGGACGATCGTTCCAGAAATATGTGATCGAACGTTTTGGTCGATCAACGGTCGTTCCAGGATTTTACATTTTGGTGGATCGATCGATCCAAGAGGAGGAACGATCGATCCTATCTTTTTTTTGTTCGGTTTTGCCGTTTTCCGTTCTAAGCCTCCAAACTCCGTCCCGAAATGCCATTGGACCTAAAATGACTCTAAATGGACTGAAAGACNGATGAAGAATCCAACAAATAAACCCCCGTTTAATCTATCATAAACCGTCAATTCACGAAATCCCTAGGTTTGCTTTCCAAGCTTACAAATCACCAAAATCCAAGAGCGTAGTAGAAAAACAAGAAGATATGATACATCTGGGCTCAGACCAATTATTTTCGAGTTTCACTCGTCAAAAGTCAACAAATTATAGGTGAAATAGTACAAAACACGTTTTTACACTATTTACAGAAGCTGGATCGATCATTCCAGGAAGGGGGACGATCGTTCCAGAAATATGTGATCGAACGTTTTGGTCGATCAACGGTCGTTCTAGGATTTTACATTTTGGTGGATCGATCGATCCAAGAGGAGGAACGATCGATCCTATCTTTTTTTTGTTCGGTTTTGCCGTTTTCCGTTCTAAACCTCCAAACTCCGTCCCGAAATGCCATTGGACCTAAAACGACTCTAAATGGACTGAAAGACTCGATAAAGACTCGAAAATATATACAAAACACGGGTTAAAATACGTTAAAAACGCAACACATCAAGGACGTCGATCCATCGAGAGTGAGCTGCGACATTGAAACTTCACGTTCCCGTTCCAGCTTCTTCTTCTTGCAGGTCTCTACAAGCTCACGCATCCCCAAGTCCTGGATCACACCAGTTTTTTTGTTGGTGTGCCTCTTCTCGATGACTTTAAGGTAATTATTTGTTAAGTAAAATAATAATAAAAAAAGATATTAGTAATTAAAAATTGAAATTATACTTACCATTTCCATCGCATCGCGTTCGACGGTCTTTGCGCCCCCGTTGTGAATGTAGATCCCCTTCCCTCCTCGATCGCTCTTCCACTCGTACATGTGGTTCGAGTACAAAAGTGCGGCATACTTGTCGAAATTGTTAATAACTTTTGTCGTATGTGTATGATGCCACGTGAACTCTTGCTACATTAAAAAAAACATAATATTACTTTTCAAAATTAAAATTGACAAAATAAACTAAAATTGAAAATATTACTTACCGCAAAAGATCGGTGCCACATGTCCTTCTCGTCGGTAGGCATGTCTGAGTACTTCTCTTACGGTTTGTCCAACATGTTGTGGAGCATCCGCAATATCGTTTTTGTGATCTCAGGCGATAATTTAAACCTAAAAACATTAAAAAACAGAAATAAGTACGTTAAGATTCAAAATCTTAATAAATTGAAATAAGAATCGAAATTTCACTTACCAACTTCCGTCCTCTAATTTCGGGTAGAGACAGATGCAATTAATGGTCCCGGTTTGGCTGCTGGACAAGATCCTCGATCCTAATCTGGCTCCGAGCAGCGGATTGGTGGGACTCTGTGACTTGAGTTCCCAAGCTCGATCCTCCAAGAGGTGTAACCCGAGAACCCCGAGAACGGCGTCCTTGGGAGCCGCCGCCCAAACGTAGTGCGTCTTCATTATTCCTGCGGGAAAAATATAAAATCGTTAGTACATTGAAAGTTAAAGTTCCTGAAAATTTAAAAATTTCCGAAAATTCAAAAAATTTCAAATTTCCCAAAATTTTCCAAAAAATTCAAAATTCCCAAAAATTTCAAAATTCCCGAAAATTGTAAAATGTTTTCAAATAACGTTTTATAAATATTATAAAAACGTTTTTAATTAGTACAAAATTTTGAAAAATTCAATTATAATTTTATAAATACTTCAAAACTATATAAAAACGTTTTTAAAAATCAAAATTTATAAAAACGTTTTTTATATAATTATACAAAAACATTTTTTCCTTTATATAATTATAATATTTAAAAAAAAAAAAAATTTATATTATTCTAATATTTATACAAAACTAACAACCTAATATTTATACAAAAACATTAAAATTTATATAAAACTAACAATCTAAACCCTAAAATTACAAAGTAACAACCCTAATCTAAAAACTAAACCCTAATCAAATTCCAAATCTAAATCTAACAATCTAACACCCTAACAATCTAATTCCAAAACTAATTACAAAAAACTAACAACCTAACAGAATTAAAAAAAAGAGGGAGAGAGATGAAGAAGAAGAAGTGGGTTCGTTTAATTAAATCCATCGATTTCCTTTAGGCGGTCAATCCTCCTGCGGTCTCGAAAAAACCAAAGTCCATCGAAAATGGATATGGGAATATATGGTATATTCCCTGCATATGTTTATATTGGCTAGTCAACCGACACGTGTCGAAGTACTCAGATCCGTCGGAAATCCGTCAGAAATTTCTGACGGATTTTTGACGGACTTAAGGTATATTTGGGGTTTAGGGTTTAAGGTATGGTAATATGAGTTAGCAATCCCTAATCTACATGTTTTATTCAAAAAAATAGTAAATTCATCAATGTTAAAGACTTTGTATGAGTTGATAACTTTTACAACATCAAAACCTATACATTTCACATAACATTTATATACCTTATACTATAACTTATACTAACACCTCTATCAAATTTTATAAAATCTATAACACATTTTTATTTTGAAATTTGACAAATTCAATCTATTGTATATACATCATACAATTGTGTGTCTACAATTTCTAAAAAAACCTAAACCCTATACCCTAAACCACATTTTTGATCCCGACAGATTTCCGACGGATATGGAGCTTGAAGGTGTAATATAATTTAAATGAGGTAAACGTGTTTAATACCAGATGCACAATAATCCGTCGGAAATTTTCGACGGATGTTACTTAGCATTTTTTGTTGGTACACATTTTGATTTAAACGATAGGATCGATCGATGGTCGGTCCAGAAAGTGTGCGTGGTAGGGGATCGATTGATCCGATCTTGTACAATAATCCGTCGGAAATTTCCGACGGATTATTGTGCATCTGGTATTAAACACGTTTACCTCGTTTAAATCATGTTTTGCACCTTCAAGCTCCATATCCGTCGGAAATCCGTCGGCCATTTCCGACGGATGTATACTTAGCATTTTTTTTTTGGGTTTTCGGAATGGTTACACTTAAGTACATCAAATGTCTAAATTTATAAAACTTTCACATAACTAATACATTCTACATAACAAATATCTAGTACAAGTACAAATACATATTTTACAATGCAAAGTTTATAAAACTACTCTGAATCCGATGATGAGTAATCTGATTCTCATGAATCGTAAGTTTCCCCAAATTCGTCAATTTCTTCCTCTGAATCCTCAAATACCCGATCGTTTGCATGTATGGTGAAATCAACAACAAGGTCGACCTCAAGAATGCTCGATTGAACCCAAACCTACGAAGCTTTGTTGGAGGGGTTCATAATCGGATATCCCATGAACCCTACCTCTCGGGTTTATCGATGTGACTGTGATCCACGGATCTTACTTGTTTGTCACTCGAGGATAGGGAATATAGCATACCTACACCATGTAAAATTAATTTACTCAAAAAATTATATATAAATGTTAAATTCTAACAACTAATTAAAAGTAAAATAATAAAACGAACCTAGTCAGCTTGAGAAGCAAGTATCGTATTTATGGAGTCGCCTTCTGCTATGTAATGATGTAACACCAAATTGGTCGTGTCACACACCGCTTTCTATGTCGTACCAGCCGCATAAAAATGCAACGCATCTAAAACCGAGCATTCCCGGGTAGTGAACATCGAAAATCTCACGTAAGACACCATAGTATACAAGATCACCATATTGGATAGATACACTGTAATCTGAAGTTGACACACTCCTATCTTCCCAAAGAATCTTAAAAGCGTAGTCCCGTGTATTATACATCACATGTGACTGCACGGATGCTAGTGGAAATCGCACTATCTTCCCAAAGAATCTTAGCTTTGTCTGTCGTGATCTGCATGAATCAAATCCAAATTAATTGAATTTAATGATTCATTATATATGATACTTAAAATCAAGGTAATTTAAACACTTACATAATCTCTTAACCAACGCCCGAACTCTTTCTCTTTGATCTCGATCAGCTCGTCCTCTGTTTTGTCCGGAAATGCGAAACGTTGATAACCCATATACATCCTATGAGATTGAAGCAATCATCACGTTAACATANATCAGCTCGTCCTCTGTTTTGTCCGGAAATGCGAAACGTTGAAAACCCATATACATCCTATGAGATTTAAGCAATCATCACGTTAACAAAAATATATATATAACTGGAAATAAATATAAGTAATTAAAAATTTGGTTCAATATAATACCTCTCATATTCTTCAACTCCGTCGTAGTTTTTGAGAATATACATATGCAAATGATCCCGCTCTTGTGCTGAAAGTCTTCGTTTCTTACCTTTCCACTAAGTCGTCCAATATGTAAGAGTATATGAAGAACGTCAACCGGATAAAAAGGTAGTATGCCTATGTCATCATGTCGAGCTGGTCTACGACTCTTCGTTTTGATTTGTGATGGAAAGTAGAACTCGGCAAAATGTGAGCTTTCTTCATTGATGCTATGTGCGACAATAGATCCCTCCACTTTGCTCAAATTTTTCACCTTCTTCTTTAGATGAAACATATACCGTTCGAAAGGATACATCCAACGGTACTGAGCCGGGACCCCAAGTTCTGCTTCTCGAGGGAGATGAATTGGTAGATGTTCCATCACATCAAAGAAGGAAGGCGGAAAGATCTTCTCCAAATTGCAAATGATTACGGGTATATTATTTGCAAAGTTGCAGATACCATCTGATGTAAGAGAGCGCGAGCATATATCTTAAAAAAGGCACCAATACCTGCATAATATGCATAATAAATGAATAAATAAGTAATAAAATATGCACAAAATTATTGTATAAAGTATTAAAAAAACCATTGTACCTGCAATTCCTTCGTGGACATTACGTGATAGAAGACAGGCAAAGGCAAATGGAAGAAGGCGCTGCATCACCACATGGCAATCATGACTCTTCATCCCAGTAAACTTCCCTTCTCCATGATCAACGCAGTTCCGAAGGTTAGATGCGTATACGTCCGGGAATCTAACACTATCAGTAATCCAGTAAAAAAACTCGGCCTTTGAAGGTTCATCCAACCGAAAAGCCGGGACCGGAGGCTTCCCGTTCCCTGTCACATGTAGTGCTCTACAAGGAGAAATGTCTGGCAAGTCGAATCTAGACTTCAGATTGTTCTTCGTCTTCCCTTGGGCATTGAGAACAGTGTTCATAATGTTGTCGAAAAAATTCTTCTCAATGTGCATGATATCCAAATTATGCCTCAAAAGATGGTCCTTCCAATAAGGCAAATCTCGGAAAATACTCCTCTTGTGCCAATTATGTACGTTGCCACAACCATCAACAGGATGATGCTCGTTACCACCACAAACAACGGTCCTCTCTACACCAAAATCTATGAACTGAGTCAACAAATACTATTCATCTAACTCAAGAGGTGGATCATCATATTCTTTCCGGTCCATCCTAAACAATGTGGTGCTCCGACGATAAGGATGATCGCTTGGTAGGAATCGCCTATGACAATCAAACCAAAACGTTTTGCGTTCATGCTTCAGTTGGAACACATCTGTGTTATCTTTATAGTACGGGCACGATAACCTTCCGTGCGTTGTCAATCCTGATAACATGTCATATGCTGGAAAATCGCTAATGGTCCACATAAGTATCGACCGCATGACAAAATTATGGTGACAAGAAACATCAAACGCCTCAACACCTTGCTCTCATAACATTCGCAACTCATAAATCAATGGCTGCAAAAACACATCAAGTGATCTCTTCAGATGCTCTGGTCTAGGAACGAGAATGCTAAGGAACAAGAAGTCCCGTCTCATGCACAAAGATGGCGGCAAATTGTAAGGTGTTACAATTACTGGCCACAAAGAATATTGTCTGCCGTGCTTCCCAAAAGGGTTGAAACCATCGGTACATAATCCAAGGTATACGTTCCTCACCTCATACGCAAAACTGGGATACATTGATTGAAAATGTTTTCATGCTCCTGCGTCTGACGGATGAGCGATTTCTCCATCCGTTGTATGCTCTGCATGCCATCTCATTGCTTCTGATGTGCGCTCTGACTGATATAACCTCTTCAATCTCTCTGTTAACGGCAAATACCACATCCGTTTATATGGCACTGACACTCTTCCACATGTTTTCTTATACCGAGGTTTGCGACAAAAATGGCATGTCGAACGGTCTGCGTCCTCTCTCCAGTAGATCATACAGTTGTCGATGCATACATCTATCATCTGATACGGCAATTCTAGCCCAGCAACATGCAAGTTTTTGTATCTCATAGTATGATGCCGGTGCAAAGATTATCTTCTGGCAAAATGTCTTTCACAAAATCAGCGATTGCATCCACGCACTCCTCACTCAAATTGAAATCCGTCTTTATACCCATCATCCTAGTTGCAGCTGATAAAGGGGAATGTCCACCACTACACCCATCATATAAAGGATTTTTAGCAGCGTCTAACATATCAAAGAATCTCCGAGCTTCTGCGTTAGGTTCTTCTCCTCTATCTCCATACTCATTAATCGATGGTATACTTTCACGAAATGCATCGTTCACCATCTGAACATAACCTACAGTACTTTCTACTTCCATTGCAGGTTCTTCTAAGCTAGTGTTATCCCCAATATACTGTTCATTAGTACTAGCATAATTATCAACCATTGTATCATTTTCTCCATGATAATACCAAATCTTGTAACCCGACACAAACCCATAACAATACATGTGTGACCATATTTCATCTATCACGACTAATCTACGATTCCGACATTTTTTACAAAGGCAATAGATTTTACCGTTTTTTATCGCTATCTTCTGCATACCCGCAAATGTCATGAATTGCTGGAGGTCTTCTTTGAATTCTTCCGTAACTAGGCCCGTCTCCGGAATTTAATGAGGGTTGTCCATCCATGATCAAAAATAATTATAAGGATCTGAAGAAGACATTTTGGTAAGGTTGTAGATGAGAGTTTTTTTTTATAATTGTAATGAATGAGAAAATGGGTGGAAATGTAAATCGTGTGCTTTTTTAAAAAAGACCCCACCATAACCAATTTATAACCTTATCTCCAATCTACTTAGTAGAGCTTTTTCTAAAAGAAAAACAGACTGGAATACTAATCTTTGGTTTGTAACTAAATAATCGCAACAGAAACCGTCTTACATCACATGGAGAATTGGAGAGAAACGCCTGAGATATTGTAGTAAGAGTGGCTCAGAAGTTTACTAAAGCCTCCCCACCAGCAATTGGCCGGTTTTTTTTTCAAAAAAAAATATCATGTGATGTCTTTAATTACAAGATTTCAATTTAAATTAAGCCTATCTTTCGTCCTCTAATGTGGCTCGATGAGAAGAAACAAGTAAATTAGCCACAAGGCTCCATACTCTAGTATAGTTAGTCAATGGTTTGTTTTCTAATTAAAATGTCCCACATCGATTGTGTTTACACTACTCTAACCATATATATACTTCCACACAAGGTACATGGCTTGTCCCTTCGAGGCATCCGATAAAATTGGAACGATACAGAGAAGATTAGCATGGCCCCTAAGCAAGAATGACACGCGCAAATCGAGAAATAGTCCAATTTTTTTTTCAGCTTTTTTCGTTTCAAACAATATATATGAGAAATCTTGAAAGATTAAGCATATATCAATGGATACAAACGATGCTTTTAGAGGCCTATATAACCTTCACTACTACTTAATCGAATTATTTACGACGAAGTAACGTTGAATCATTTACGACGACTTACTAAAGATGTAATACATCGAAATAACTAGTCAAAAATTTCTACGTCTTCGTTGGTATTTCGATGTAATTTAGTGATATTTTAGCATCGACGTAAAGACGAATGGCTTTTCCTCGTTCTTTCGTTGCCAAGGTACCATCGATTTAACGACGGATTCCTTTCTCCCAGACTTAACAACGAATTTACTTTGAATCACAACTTACATCTAGCTATTTACGACGAAATGTCTTTCGTCGCGAAATCGTTCCAAAGCCGATTTTACAACGAATTAATCCGTTGTTATATCCATGTTTTCTTGTCATGATATCAAATATAGAGAGAGAGTTGGATAGGACTAGTTATGGTTCTTTTGTGATTTAAGAATACATAACAAACATATAGCACACACACACACAAACATGTAATCAGATTGTGTATTTCACCTAAAAACTATTGACAGCCTTCCAACCATGAACATAGATGTTTTTCTTGACGAGATATGACACAGATAAAATGAGATTTGAAACATTTGCAAGAGAACATATGGAGTGAATAAATCTGATTTTAGTTTTTTTTGTTTTTACTCGAAAAAAGGATTATGTTCCAACAAAACTAACAAATATATTTTAGTATACTTGGTGGAAATTATGATCGAAAATCCGGTGGATTGGTCGGCCTTTATGTCAGAATTAGACTCCTTTACTCTCCTTAGAGATGTATTTCAGGACCTTATCTTAGCTTTCCTTCCTCGTTCCTCGAATGTCTTTCGGATGCTTCCTCGTTACCATCATCGGATTGATTCTGTAGGTCCATATCTTGCGCGATATTGAGTTCGATGTCAGCGTCGAGTTCGGGTGCCATACTAAAATTTTGTTTTGTCCTTCGCGGGTTGGGATTGGTAGCGGGTTCCTTCTCATAATTACGTCTGCGCGTAGTAACGTTGCAGGTTTCTGGTTTCCCGATACTTGGTTTGGGAATGCTTTCAACCGGGATTGTTAGCTTAAGGTGAGGGTCCGAGCTAGATGCTAGAACGGAGAGTGCGTCGGCCGGGGCGTTTTCTCCTCGTGGGATTTTGGTAAGGTCGAAGGATTCAAATTCGGTGGCGAGCTTCTTTACGAGCTTTAGGTATGCATCCATTCGTTCGTTCTTTGCATCGTACTCTCCGTAGTATTGGCTTGCGAGGAGCTGGGAATCGCAGTATGCATGTATGCGAGTTGCTTAGCCAAACGTAGTCCGACCAGTAATGTTTCGTACTCAGCTTCATTGTTTGACGCGTTGAACTCCAGTCGGAATGATTGTTCCAAGATTTCTCCAATTGGGGATTGAAGGCGAATGCCCACTCTCGACCCGCTCGTTGAAGAAAATAGGTTTATGTTCACCTCGGTCTTCCCAAACGAGGACCCCGCTGACTGTCGGGGTGGAAACCGCGATGTAAGAGTAAAGAGTTTCACCGTCTTCAGGCTTGGCCAAGATCGGGGGAGTTGACAGGTACTCTTTGAGCTGCTTAAATGTTTCCTCGCATTTATCGTCCCATTCCAAATTTTTGTTTCCACGAAGCACTTGATAGAAAGGCAGGCACCTGTCGGTTGATCGGGATATGAATCGGTTGAGTGCGGCGATACGGCCGGTCAGCCGCTGAACTTCTCGTTTCGTTGTTGGGGATGGAAGGTCGAGGATTGCCGAGATCTGCTTGGGGTTGGCCTCGATTCCTCTCTGAGTTACGATATAGCCGAGGAACTCTACGAATGTTACTCCGAATGTACATTTGGTGGGGTTAAGCTCATTAAGTATGTCGAAGCAGGTGTTGAGATGGTCATTGTGGTCTTTGGCGATAAGAGACTTAACGATAATGTCGTCGATATAAACTTCCATAGTTTTGCCGAGCTGGCTGGCGAACATGCGATTCACGAGTCTTTGGTAAGTTGCTCCGATATTCTTTAGACCGAACGGCATGACTTTCTAGCAATAGATGCCGCAGTCGGTGATGAAGGATATCTTCTCTCGATCGTCTGGGTGCATGAGTATTTGGTTGTAGCCCGAAAAGGCGTCCATGAAGGATAGTAGTTCATTTCCGGTGATGAAGGCTTCCGCATCTTGCGTAGGTGAAGAGATCCTCTATTTCCGATGTGGATTCGGTGCTNTAAGATCTAAGTTCCAGATTCGTCAACCTAGAATTAGCTATGAGAACAACCTATGGTGAAGAACTAATTCAGATGGTGAATCCTAATTAACTAATTAACCTAACATTCAGAGAAAATCCTTATGAGAACCCTGAACCTAACAAGGGATCTACTCAGACATGGAGAATGAAAACAACATGATTGAATAGATCATCAAAGAAATCAATAAGAAACAGGAGTTCAGAGTTGTCTCTCCAAAAAACCAGAATAGAATAAAGCGTAGCCAAGCGTAAATAGCCAAAGTGGCTTAAAAATCTAACTTAAACTCCTAAAACACGTTTTGGGCTAAATTGTAAATAATAAAGTCTTCTGGGCAATTTTGCAATTCTTTAACTCTTCATTTAAAGTCGCAACTCGTGTCTACTTCAGTGAGTATTGACCGATACTAGTCAGTATCGATCGATACTGAGGCTTCAAATCGGGTACTCAGCTACACGAACTTCTGCTTTGCTCCAAAATGCTCCAAAAAGCTCCAATATCTGCAATTATGCTCCAAACGTGCTAAAACCTGTAAAAGACTCTAAAACACTACAAAATAGTAGAAAGACTCTATAAAACGGACTTATATCATGGTTTAAAGGGGGTAAAAACCATGATATATCAATAACTTCGAATGACCTTCACGACAACCATCATAAAGTGAAGTACTATTTGCAGCATCTAACATGTCGTAAAACTGTTTTGCCTCTTGAGTACTAAGTTCTTCATGAACATGATCATATCCACTTTCATGTTCATGATGATACTCATGATGATTAAATGGTGTAGTACCATGAAATGCATCATTCACCATCCCAACATATACATTCCCCCAATCATACGTTGTTGGTTGATGATTACCACTAGTATAATCTACATTAGCATAATGACTATTCGTTCCTCCCCCAACCACATCATAATCTTCACCATGTTCAGACCATACATAATATCCTTGCATAAATCATCTACTATGCAAATGTTTCGAAATTGTACTTCCTTGAAAAAATTTGGAATTTTGACATTTTAAACAAGGACAGTGAAACCTACCTCCACTGCTTTGCGCTAGTGACTGGCTATTAGCAAAATTGATGAACTGATCCACCCCGCCAAGAATTCACTAGAGATATGATTTGTGTGTGGATCGATTCTATTATACATTCACTCTCGTGATGAATTCCACATTGTATTTTTTGGACTCTCGGTTTTTTTGTTGGACTCTCTCGTTTCTTTTTTTGAGAAATATGATTTGTGTTAATGAGGGAGAGAGCTACGAGTGTTATATAGGCATGACATTTGTGACTAATTTGGGACTCCTAAAACATAGTCGCAAATTTACCACTATTTTGCCACGTTTTTCAGATAATTTTGGGACTACTGTAAGTGGTCGCAAATGGTAGATGTACCAACTAACTTCAACATTTTTCACGTTGTTACCTACTTATATACCGACTAATGTGCAAATCAGTTGCAAATTTGAGACGACAAATTTAAGTTACAAATCAATCCCAAATTTGAGACTAAATTTCCCGACTAAAATAACAGTCGCAAATTTGAGACTACATTTGCGACTACGTTTCCCGACTAAAACAACAGTCGCTAATTCGTCTCAATATCAGACTATTTTGCGACTAAATGGATATAGTCGACTACTAGTTAGCTTTCAGTCGTTAATTAGCGACTGATTCCCTACGAGAATATTCGTCGTTAATTTGCGACTCTTATGCCTCTGCTATTTGAGTAGTCGCTTATTAGTCGCAAAGGAGTCATAAAAGGGTCACTAAGATTGGCGACTACAAAAATAATCGCAAAATGTAGTCAGAAAAATTGTGTTTTTTTGTATTGTAGGGATGGTTAACGGGTTCAATCTTTACCTGCCAAACTTGATTTAAATATATAGGTCGTTGAGAAAAGAAAAAAAAAACTAGCACACTGCAAAATAAATAAAAAATGCAAAAATTTGGAATGGACGAATTCGTCACAATTGTTTTACAAATCCAAACACTTCACAAAATTGGGAGTGAGATTTGAGGGTCTTCTGTCATTTAAAATAAATAGGGTTGGTCAGCATTCTGATAATTAATGGTGGGAAAGAAAAATCAAGCAAAATTTATCAGAGTAAACAAACAAAGTTTATTTATGCTTTAAGTTATTGTGTGATGAATCAAGAAGTGAAGAAGAGCAATAATCACAGCACGGTGTCGTTTCATAAACACATTTCATGCTTACACTAACTAGATTAAATAAGCCTTCATATATACACGAAACAATATAAAAAGCCTTATTATTAAACAATGTGGCTCATAATATCAAAGTATCCCACACCGAGTGATTGAGGCAAAACGTTCCGTTATATAAAGGGAAGAGAAGGAAGAGAAGGAAGCAACAGTCACGACCTTACTTGAACAGGATATGTTCTATAGGCTCGTACCTCTGTGTCCTTGATTTCTAAGGAGACATGCCCTGAACCCTGGTGGATGAACCATGGCCATGCGTTCGGAGCGTGATTGACGGCTACGACTCTCTTAGAGTTTCTGGCGCTGTAGGGGATCGTTACTCGGCTGGGTCTCTTCCTTGCCGGGGTGGTCGCATGGCGGTCTGACAGGTTCAATTTTATATTTTTGGGCTTGTATAGTTCCCGTTGTGTTTTTTTGCCCCACATCGTCAAGCAGCAAATCGTACATTTAGTTACCCTTGATATATAAGTCTCACGTGTGAGTTTCAAACAAGTTACGGAGCCGTGCGGTGAGCACAAAGCGAACTATTCTTTCGCCTTTTACTAAAGAATACCGTGTGCTCTCCGTGCTAAACGGCATACGCCTATTTTTGGAAGGGTTTTAAAGCTCACCGAGCAACAACCCCCAACAATCACTGCAAATTCTAACACTGATTCATGTTTCTGTCTATAAACGAATGTTCATTACTATATATGACAAGAACGAGAATATATGGAAGGAAGGTGGAGTTTTGCTTCTGCTTAAAAAAACAAAAAAAATAATTATCTCACATCGAGAAGAGATAATAAGAGGAGACCAAATTTGGAGATATAAAAAGGAAGTGTGTAGGACAAATTAAATCATACCTTTCTCGGCCTTTGGGCTAAGATCGAGTGTAGTATTTGTTCTTATCAGTTTAATATCAGATATGTGGGACATCGTCGCCACATGATATTAACTTTATTTCTCTAGTGGGAGAGTCCATTATGGCAGTTCACTGTCGGGGCTCTTTAGCGTCACCTATGCGTTGCACTACCGCAAGGGATTTTGGCGCACCCCACCATAACCAATTAAGAACCTTATCTCCAATCTACTTAGCATAGCTTTTTTCTTTTTTAGAAGAAAAACAGACTGGAATACTAATCTTTGGTTTGTAACTAAATAATCGCAACAGAAACCGTCTTACATCACATGGAGAGTTGGAGAGAAACGCTTGAGATATTGTAGTAAGAGTGGCTCAGAAGTTTACTAAAGCCTCCCCACCAGCAATTGGCCGGTTTAAAAAAAAAAATCATGTGACGTCTTTACAAGATTTCAATTTAAATTAAGGCTATCTTTCGTCCTCTAATGTGGCTCGATGAGAAGAAACAAGTAAATGAGCCACAAGGCTCCATACTCTAGTATAGTTAGTCGATGGTTTGTTTTCTAATTAAAATGTCCCACATCGATTGTGTTTACACTACTCTACCCATATATATACTTCCACACAAGGTACATGGCTTGTCCCTTCGGGTCATCCGATAAAATTGGAACGATAAAAAGAAGATTAGCATGGCCCCTGCGCAAGAATGACACATACAAATCGAGAAATAGTCCAAATTTTTTTTAAAGCTCTTCTCCTTTCAAACAATATATATATATATATATATGTATGAGAAATCTTGAAAGATTAAGCATATATCAATGGATACAAACGATGGTTTTAGAGTCCTATATAACCTTCACTACTACTGAACCGAATTATTTACGACGAAGTAACGTCGAATCATTTACAACGAATTACCAAAGATGTATTACATCGAAATAACGAGTCAAAAATTTCTACGTATTTGTTGGTATTTTGATGTAATTTAGTGATATTTTAGCATCGACCTAACGACGAATGTCTTTTCCTCGTTCTTTCGTTGCCAAGGTTCCATCGATTTAACGACGGATTCCTTTTCTCCTAGACTTTACAACGAATTTACTTTGAATTGCAACTTAGTCTAGCTATTTACGACGAAATGTCTTTCGTCGTGAAACCGTTCCAAAGCCGATTTTACAACGAATTAATCCGTTATTATATCCATGTTTTTTTGTAATGATATTAAATATAGAGAGCGAGTTGGATGGGACTATTTATGGTTCTTTTGTGATTTAAGAATACATAACAAACATGTAGCGCGCACACACACACAAACATGTAATCAGATTGTGTATTTCACCTAAAGACTATTGACAGCCTTCCCACCATGAACATAGATGTTTTTCGTGACGAGATATGACACATATAGAATGAGATTTGAAACATATGCAAGAGAACAGATGGAGTGAATGGATCAGATTTTAGTTTTTTTTTGTTTTTACTCAAAAAAGGATTACGGTCCAACAACTAACAAATATATTTTAGTATACTTGGTGGGAATTATGATCGAAAACTCAGTGGATTGGCCGTCCTTTATGTCAGAATTAGACTCATTTACTCTCCTTAGAGATGTATCTGTGGACCTTATCTTAGCTTTCCTTCCTCGTTCTTCGAATGTCCGTGCAGATTCTTTTGCAAAGGAGGCTCGAGCACGAGGTAATTTATTTTTCAATGTGATATATCATGGTTTTTACCCGCTTTTAACCATGATATAGGTCTTGTTTTTAGAGTCTTTCTAGTATTTTTGGAGTCTTTTTGAATCTTTTCAGGTTTTGGCACGTTTGGAGCATAATTGGAGATATTGAAGCATTCTGGAGTTTTTTGGAGCAAAGCAGAGATCGTGTAGCTGGGACAGCCGATTTGAAGCCCTTGTATCGACCGACACTACCTGGTGTCGATCGATACTGACACCATGAAGGAAGGAACGTGACTCACTGCCCGTGTATCGATCGATACAACTTATGGTATCGGTCGATACCACTTATGGTATCGGTCGATACTGTTGTCCATGGAAAAGGAAACGCGACTTTTTACAAATCTGAAGAATCTGCACCTTGGTCAAGAAGACTTTAATAATTACAAGAAGCCCCAAAACGTGTTTTAGCATTATAATTAAGTTTTTCAGCCACTTTGAGAAAGAGGAGAGCTTTATTGGATTCTTCAGGCTTTGAGAGAGATTTGTTACAGGGTTTTTGGGAGACGATTCTGAACCCCTTTGTTTCTTATTGATTTCTTCTATCCAATTCTATCCATCTATGATTTCTGTTCCATTAATCATGTCTGAGTAGATCCACTTTAGGTTTAGGGTTTTCTCATAAAGGATTTCATTGAGTGCTGGTAATTGATTGGTTAGGATTCATAATCTGAATTAGTTCTTAACCTTAGGTTGTTCTCAAAGCTAATTCTAGGTTGACGAATCTGGAACTTAGATCTTAGGTTAATCGATTAGGCACGCCAGTGCAATTGATAATCTGACAGAACTTAGGGTGAGCAAAATAGCTATCCGCAAAGAGATTTGGTTTAGTTGTTTTGTGAACATATCAAACATGAACTTTAAAGCTTGTTTAGATCTTTAGGGTTTGCAAAGAGGTTTGGGATTCTGGGATTTAGATTTAGATAATTCTCGCAACGACAGTTGGTTAATTATAGCTTAGTGATTTGAGTTCAAGAACCGTGCATAACCTGAATCCTGACTGATTGGTTATCTGCATTCTCTGATTTCCTGAGAAACACCATGGGCCTATATTCTCTTCATCGAATTTAATCAACTCTTTTATTGTTTATTGCTTTCTGTTTCAACTGAATTGCTTAGCTTAATTTGAAACTAATTGATCTATTGTGTGATTTTCTTGAGTCTTTGTGGTTCGACCCCTACTATACTGCAGCTACAGCTTTAGTACTTTTAGGGTATTATTTTTGAGCTTATCACAATGTAAATCACACAAAGCCAGTAGGGATGGTTAACGGGTTCAACCTTTACTTGCCAAATTTGATTAAATATATAGGTCGTTGACAAAAAAATAAGAAGCTAGCATACTGCAAAATAAATAAAAAATTGCGAAAATTTGGAATGGACAAATTCGTCACAATTGTTTTACAAATCCAAACCTTCACAAAATTGTGACTGAGATTTGAGGGTCTTCTGTCATTTAAAATAAATAGGGTTGGTCGTGAAAGCATTGGTGGTGGGAAAAAAAAATGAATGGTGGGAAAAAAAAATCAAGCAAAATTAATCAGGGTAAACAAACAAAGTTTCTTTACGCTTAAGTTATTGTGTGATGAATTAAGAAGCGAAGAAGAGCAATAATCACAGCACGGTGTCGTTTCATAAATACATTTCATGCCTACACTAACTAGATTAAATAAGTCTTCATATATACACGAAACAATATAAAAAGCCTTATTATTTAACAATGTGGCTCATAATATCAAAGTATCCCACACCGAGTGATTGAGGCAAAACGTTCCGTTATATAAAGGGAAGAGAAGGAAGCAACGGTCACGACCTTACTTGAACAGGATCTGTTCTATAGGCTCGTACCTCTATGTCCTTGATTTCTAAGGAGACAGGCCCTGAACCCTGGTGGATGAACCATGGCCATGTTTCTGGCTCTGTAGAGGATCGTTACTCGGCTGGGTCTCTTCCTTGCTGGGGTGGTCGCATGGCGGTCTGTCAGGTTCAATTTTATCTTTTTGGGCTTGTATAGTTCCCGTTGTATTTTTTTGCCCCACATCGTCAAGCAGCAAATCGTACATTTAGTTACCCTTGATTTATAAGTCTCACGTGTGAGTTTCAAACAAGTTACGGAGCCGTGCGGTGAGCACAAAGCGAAATAATACCGTGTGCTCTCCGTGCTAAACGGCATACGCCTATTTTTGGAAAGGTTTTATAGCTCACCGAGCAACAACCCCCATCAATTATCGAGTTCAAATTCCAACAATCACTGCTCATTCTAACACTGATGCATGTTTCTGTCTATAAACGAATGTTCATTACTATATATGACCAGAACGAGTATATATGTGATGCATTAGCATCGTGCTTACTTGTGTGGCAAGGAATAGAGTAACAATTGGCTTTGGTGTTTTAGTAATTTTCCATATTTCTATTAATTTATTATATTTCTTTTTCTTAAATAGAATTAACGTAGCTTTCAAGTTAATCCTCTAGGGTTTGGTTTTACTAAGGTCGTTGGTGACCATGCCTATATAAGGCTTTGTTTCTCTTCTTTGTAATCCAGCTTTGGAGTATTAATAAAACGAGAGTTTTCTCTTATACATTGTTTTTGATTCGATTAACTTCATCAAAACAGGAAGCCGGTCTCAAGCGATTATTCGAATTCCTTGTTTGAGCGAAGCATGTCTCTAAAGATTCTATCAAATCCCTAGATTGAGCTGATTATCCCGTTTGTACGCTGCGGCAGGTTGGTATCAGAGCCGAGTGACGTTCCTTCTCGATGGCCAAACAGCGACGAGATACACAACTAACGAAGAACAAAATTTTGTGCCAAACGATGGTTAATCTCACATAGGAGATGAAGAAACTCACGTCGTTTATTAATGTCTCTTTGCTGCAACAAGCAACTCCTCCTACAATGCGTATTGATGACATCACGGAAGACTCCGTTGATGAGCTCGATACAGAATACGAGGAAGAATCTGTTGTTGATGTTGACACAGACTCCGACAAATACTTTGTTGTAGATCAGATCGATGATCCTATCTATGACGAGTACGACACGGACAATGACGAACACAAAAATTCTAGCGACGCGAAAGAGTTTTTGATTTTCGGTGACAAGCCTGTCATCTACTATGAAGATTCAATCTTTGATGTATGTGTTAATGAAGATCCAGTTTACGATACATATGACGAATAACACGGAGGATTAACTGGCGTTGGAGTGATTGAGAATGAAAAATCTCTAAAAAAAAAATCGTCAATTTGAATTAACCAGAGAAGTTTCCCATAGGAGCTACAAGACAAATCAAAAAGAAGAAGACATCACCGTGTGGAATTCCAAAACGGAGTTCACGAATTTGCCTTTTGGAAACGAAGTTCCAATAAGTTTTCCATCCTATCACCAAGGTATATTGAAACAAATGGATAAGAGATATCAACGTAATTTTCACTACCTTGCAGATCTTCAACACGTCAATCGCGAACCACCAGATCGTGATCGAAGCAACGAACATAGATTTGCAGAGCTTGATGTCACACACCGAAATTATGTGGGAGCAAGTCGTGATTTCGAAAGTCATCACAAGGATGAGAATTTGTTGAAGGTCAAGGCGAACAACTTAAATTTGGGGCATGATCAAGGGGATTGTGTGAGGGAGTTATCTCTTACTACAAACATTATTTGGAAACAAGATTAGAAACCTTCAAGAGGCACTTGTGTCGGTGCAAGAGAAAAACATGAGTTTGGAATATGAGTTGAACGAAATTCACAGGAAGATTCGTATGCTAAACAGTGGATCTGAGAACTTAGACAAAATTTTAGGCATGGGACGAATAGAGAAGACAAAGTTTGGCCTCGGTTATCAAGGCGGTACATCTAGATTACAAACTGTGTTTGTTCGAGGTAAGTCGATTGAACCAAACAAAGTTCTCTTAGACGCTGCCAATCATCAAGATACATTGCTTCAACCGTCTCGAAAGTGTATACTCGCTATTGCGAGAGAAGTGTCTCTCAACATCGGGATCATGTAGTTCGACGCAGAGTGACAGGATTCACTTTTGATATTCTTGAAATCCATGGAGATGTGCCCATTGACAAGTTCATCCACGTTAAGTGGAAAGATAACGACATCTTTGAGCGGCCGATTGAACCTCACATTGGAGATAGTGATACTTTACCAGTGGTGTGTGTGTGTATGCTGCACATGAAGCAAAAAGATTTTGGGTTTTCTATGGAAAGTGGTGACGTCAGAAACTTCTTGTTTCGAAAACCATATCAACACGACAGAGACGTGCTGCATAGTGAGAGGAGAAAAGACTGGAAATTATTCTTTTCTCATAGAAGAATAATGTTGGTACGTGATCCGGCGTTACCGCCATGGCAATTGATCAATATTGTGCCGCTTCAAGAAATTAAGAACACGGAAAAGGAAAATTTTGATCGGTTCAAAAATACGAGGTTTGTGTACTTGACAAAATCGTTTACAACAACACATCGTCGAATGAACCTTAGTACACGGGTTGTTCCGATTAATCTGCTTTCTACGTGTGTTGTGAAGGAATTGATGGAAGGCTTTGCGGACATTATCTTTTGTGACGTCGTACCGGATGACATGATTTCTCACCACCATCAAGTATTTGATATCTTCTTACAACTTACGAGTTTTTTTATGGACGACAAGGAGTGAAAGTTTGACGTGATTGATCTTCCGTGGTGTGGTCTTCCATGTTGGTATTTCAATGGATTTGTTTGACGTGAAGTCTGAAGGAATGCAAAATTCTTTTTGTTTAATTGAATTTATTCAGTATGTGGTGCATCTAGTAGGCTCTTTTGTGGCTTTTGCCTTCGAGGTTGCAGAGTTGTCTAAGTCTTTATGGCCAACATGGGTCTCCATGATGTTTGTGCTTCATTGTCCTCTCTTCATATCTGAATCGATGTTGTCCTTCCCAACATTTTCAGTTGTGCTGCCCTATACAGTGACTACGATGGGAATAAAAGATATGTGTGTTCCACAATTTGGTTCCAATCACACATCCACGACAGTTTTTTTTTGGAGTGACGTTGCTTGGGAATCAAGCAATCACTTGTTATGTGTTAGACGAAGAATCCACGATCAGTTTATTCATTGGTTTAGACGAATTGTCGTGTGCGGTTTCTGTTATGATCCTCCCTAGAAGCGGCACAAAGAAGCTGGATTTCGGACAGAGATAGAGACAGAAACTTGCGGAATAGTTTCTGGTTTTGAGAGAGAGACGGTGAAGATGTTGTAGACACAATGAACCGCTCATAAGAGATAAACGAGAGTTGATAAAGATGTTGCACAAAGGCAACGAATCACTCTCAAAGAGACTAGAATTTTGCGACACAGTTTTAAGAGAAAGAGATTTTATTTGTTTGATGATCCAATCCAGGATGAGTTACAATGAAGCAACTCACTTGCTTAAATAGAAAACCAAGAGAAGTAGTCAACAAGACTAATTTCGAAAATGAAAACAAGACTGAAAATAAAAGCTAATGTTGAATGACTCTTGGACTACTCCCACGCAAGCCCCTTGAGCTTCCTTGGTCGAAAATTACATGCTGGGCTTGAGGAAGATCACTAAATGGGCCAGTAGCAATGTGAATCATTTGCCTCCTTAAAAACTTTACCAAGAAAACCCATTAGGACAAAACTTGGACAAGGGAAATGAGCACAACATGATTCACATACCCATTGAGTGATTTCTTTGGGCCTAATCCAAACCAGTGTGGTTTGATATGTCTTTGAATGATCATTGGGCTTGTATTCAAACCAATGAGGCTTGAATGACATCTTCTCCATCCTGGCCCAAGTGATGTTGGCGAATCCCACTTGATGAAACAATTTCCCTAACGTCTTCTTGAATCTCTTCGCTTTTGCTCCTATAATTTAAGTAGCTGGATCAAGCATCCTCCTCTCGGCTACAAGCTCAGGTTCAAGCTGCTTCTTCTTGATGCTTTCCTTGATCACATCATCCTCTCCCACTTGAAAAGGATTTGTCCTCAAA
The DNA here is from genome assembly GCA_002933915.1 of Eutrema heterophyllum. Lineage (NCBI taxonomy): Eukaryota > Viridiplantae > Streptophyta > Magnoliopsida > Brassicales > Brassicaceae > Eutrema > Eutrema heterophyllum. Next base: position 1,961 of record PKMM01033390.1, on the reverse strand, counting down.
TCTGAAATATCTGCAAGGAAAAGAACCAAGTTAGAATTATTAGAGTTTAAAATCAGAATATGCTCACCTTGCAAACAGATCTTGTAGGCATTGATCTGTTATATAACTCGGAAGGAATAGCCTCCTTTTAGCATCAGCTTGGACTCTTTTTGGGCTGGAAAACGTTTCTCCTTCATGTGAATCCAAAACTGATATTGAGGCTTAACATTCACGTTGCTCCCCTCTTGTATATCCTGTGTACTTTCAAAATCTCGAAACAAAAGATTATAGGTGCAAAAGACATACTCATTACGACTAACACACAATTTCTTACTTAGATCATCTAAAATGAATTTCAAAGGCTCAACATGATCATCTAAGGTTTTATTAAAATTCAGGATGCTATCATAGTAACAATTTCTCCAAAGAACAGTTCAGCATTATTCGAAGCATTAGCAGCTCTAGTGAATTTATCAATACTCATCAAAACAGAATTCATCAAGAAATAACTAGGCTCACACGATTCATGCTTATCAAATAGGAAACCTTTTTGTTTAAAGAACTGTCCAAGGAAAAATCTCTCACAAGACTGAAATACATCTAGCAAATTATCATTGAGAGTAGAAAGTGAATCATACCTTGGAATTATTGCATCAGACACAATAATTTCCTTACCTTTTCGGATGTCATAAGAATTTATCTCAATGTTTGCTCCTTGTAAGTTTTCCACATGATTTGTGCTAGAATCTGGTATGGTTCGTGATTCCTTGAGTCCTCAAAGTCAGAATAGTCACTGAATCCAAATTTCAGAAATCCCTCGGCCTTCGTTCCTTCTTCTTGTCCGTTTTGAAGTTTGCGAGCCAAATCATAAACTGTTTGTCCTAACAGCAAAAGAACAAGATCGTTAGTCAAAAAGTATGCACTTTGTTAAGGAATATTACCTGCCTCAAACGAGATTAGATGATTATGATGCTCCCTTAGCTCAACAGGCTTCTTCTTGAAGGTAAGGCCATCGTGTGAGTTTTGCAAAGGAAGTATGAATTCCACTTGCCCAAACTGAATTCCGCCTTGACCAGATCTCTAAAAATCTCACTTGGTCAAAGAAAATCATTTCCCTTGGTGGAAATTCAAAGTTGTTGTTCATTCCTAAGCCTTTCGATCATCTGTTGTGTCCTTAATGTCCTGCAAAAGAGAAGAATCCTTACTCGAAGATGGCAGCAACGGTGCAACGTTAGTTAGACTCATCATAGGAGTCTTTTTAGAACCAATCACAAGAACTTTTTCCTTTTGATGAAGAGAGTTAAGAAACTCACTTACAAACTGTTGTACCTTTTGCTTTAGGATTAGTTGATCGTGTTGAATCTCACTTGGTATCATTGAGATCAGACTAATCTTTCCTTCTTTGTAATCAAACGAAAACCGATTTTTGAAACCAGAATAATCATGGATTGCTTGACGTTTGTTCTGCCACGGTTTTCCAAGTAAGATGTGACATGATTCCATCGGTTGAACATCACACAGAACCTCGTCTTCGTATTTTCCAATGGCCACGGTAATCATCACTTGGCGGTTTACTCTTAGTTTGTAATCGTCATCGAGCCATGGGTGCTGCTTCACGGCCAAACCAAGTTTCTAGACCATGTACTCACTTGCCACGTTTTTGCAACTCCTTTCATTGATCATGAGGCTGCATAGCTTGCCTTGAACATGGCACCTTGTGTAGAACATATCCTTTCCTTCGTGAGTAGTCATTGTTGTACCTGAAACAAAAGCACAAACAAATCACTGATATGCTCAAATTAATACCCTAAAAAGTACTAAAGCAGTGTTGCAGTATAGATAGGGGTCGAACACAAGAACTCCATATATCACTCAATAGATTATAAAAATCAGAATTAAGCTAAACCAATAGTTTTAAATGAAAGCAATGCGTAAACTAAATGTGTTGCAAATTGATTGGAAGAAAGATTAGGCTCAGGGTA
>PKMM01033384.1:83133-101948 GCA_002933915.1 Eutrema heterophyllum | reverse complement strand
CATTTCTATTCCCACAAAATTCCATCACAATTTCCCGTTTGTCCACCTCATATCGGTTAATTTAATTAAACCAAAGCATTTGGTAATTAAGTTTCATTGTCTATAGTCTATACATGTGTCAACCTCAATTCTCACTATGCCACGTGTCCAAGAACAAGAAATTCACACGTTAATTAGAAAGAACAACGACTTAACTAACCATTAAGAAATATATTATACATGACAGACATCATAAAGAGGAATGGAAAAAGATTGTCACCTATATTTGGCATACAAATGTATGCTTTAAAATAGCATAATTTTGATACTTGTTCAATTAATATAAAAATGGTAGCATATTCTTATATAAGAATACACACATACATATAAATATCAACTAAATTTAGCTAATTAAAACTTTTTTTTTGGTATTCGGTGGAGATGTGGCATCAGTATAAGAATCTAAGCATATATTTAGTCATGCTCCATGGATTATTATAACTTAGATTAAATGATAGCTTTGATTATTTGTAGATTACACTCAATAACCCCAATTTTAAAAGAATGATTCTTTTTTCACAAAATAATTCAAATTTAAAGTTGTAAATTGCAAATGGAAAAAAAGAAGTACATGAGATCAAATTGTAGATCAATGCATCATGATGATGTTGACACTCGTCAAATGTCGATCTTAATGTACGATTTTGCCCTCCTGATCTAGGATACCAGTAGCTGAGGGTGATTTAGTCATTATATAGGGCATTTTTCCAACCATGAAGAAGACATATCTAGGAACTTGTTGCAGAGAAAAGAGATCAAGACCCGAGGTGATGTTGTCGTTGAACACTGAGAGATCTCTTTTTTTCTCTCTCTCTTGTATTTGATACTTTACAGCCCATCTTAGGGTTTTTTTTTGGGTCAAAACCCTAATTATTCAAACACATGTAAATAGATCGCTTTTGAATATTTCATATCATTTTACATAGTTTCTTATAATCTGATTTTATGGATCAAAAGCTATATCAATTTCTGAACTTGCAGCTGTCTGTAGTAACTTGTGATAGCTTATAAACTATTTGTAAGTAAGTCACCTTTGATTGAGCGAAAGCTAGATACATCATATAGAAAGAAAAAAAAAAAATCATTGGATGAAAGAACTACTAAAACCTTATCTTGGAAGATTGGTATAATTGCTTCTAGTAGTGAAACTTCATTTCATTAGATGCCAACTCATTACAAAGAAAAAGATAAAATCTACATAGATTGGACTCGAAGATGTTGAGGGAGGTCCACGACTGAATCCTGCAAAACAACACCAACACTCTTACAAGTTGAGTGTCAGACTTATTTATATCATATCAATGTTGAACTTGATCCTGAGTTAGTAGAGTTACACACATGAATTTAATGCTTGTATACATAAATGAAATGTGGTAATAACGGAAAAAAAATAAAGAAAGGGAGCTCCCTTCAGTCCAAGCATAGAGAAGTGAAGATTCAATTGTCTCTCGCATCATTCATTCATTTACCATATGCAAATATGTTCTTTCATTTGGTATTTGGATGAATGAGTCGAAAGTCAATTAAATCTCACATATTACTCCATGAGTGGACCGAAGAAAGCTCTCTTCCTCCACCAACTCAACATCCCTAACCATATTAACATTTCTACAACCATATGTATAAGCACATGTAAAGAATTTGATTACACTATATAGAGCATAACACCACAACAAAATTTACTAAGATTTTTGATTCTTGATGGGAGGTTCTTCCGCTATGTGTGTGCTAGAATCAACCTTATATCTTCAAAATAAACCCTAGATCGATGACCATAGATGCAATTGAGGCACCATAAGGAATACAAGAATGAGTTTATGTGAGAAAAATAGAAGAGAGATGAGAGATGAGTAATGAGAGATGTGGAGATGTATATAGAGCACCAAGGATTAATGGCTTTATATAGCAAAAACAAAGGTGAACATAAACCGGCAAAACCCACAATGTTTTGTGCATTTTATTTTGGTTTTTTTCTTGCACTTACAATTTGAAATAATATATATGTTTATTGAATAAGTGGGTGCTTAGTATTTTTTCCACGTTTTTGTTTGGTTCTTAATTTTTTCCATTTATAAAGATATTAGTGTCAATTTTCTTTATTATCATTTAATGTTTAGTATTTATTTGGATTCGCAGTAACCAGAGGAGTTGATGAATGATGATCATATACAAAAAAAAATTACAATAATTTAGTATATATATATATAACGTTAAATTTCATGGCTTTATAACTCAAGATCAGTTGTCAGCTAAAAGATTAATTTATGTAATAATGAGACTTATAGCATATATGTTCATACATCTTTACGAATCTATATTAGCGTTTTACGCTGACACAAACAAGTAAAACTAGTTACATGATCTACTTTTGAATGTTTACGATGTTAAGAAGTCATTTTTATGTTATTATCAATGAAAATGTTTTATACCATCAATTCGTTTTCTATTGTGTTTAAAATTTTCCAATATACTTAGTGTGAAACAAAAAAACTTGCATAAAAAAAAAAAAGAAGCTTGCACCAAATGAGACGACCAAAAAAAAAAAAAAAAAGTACCGATCGGTTTACATTAAACAAACATGAATACTCCTTCAATATGCTGAGTTTTAAATAAGTTTTTCTTCTTTTCTGTAATCAATTAAAATTTCGAAATTTGCTTTATGTTTCATAATAATTGTCTGCTTTACACTCGAGCGGCCGGACCTTGTTCCCGGGAAACTTGCTTTTTGATATAAATAAGTACATACGAATATTTTTTTAGTTGATTATAAAAAAAAAACTTAATTTTGTCAACAATGAACCTATTAGTACACGTGGATATTCTGCCTGTTGCTTCTACGGTTGAAAAGACGAAACATAAAATAAAATAATATGCTTTGTGAATATTTGTGTGATGTTTTCATCAAAAAAAAATTGTGTGATGTGCGAAAAAATCATTAAGAACTAGATTCTAATCCACGTGTCCGCGCATCCGCACAGAGTAATTTTTTTTATAGATATAATATATTAAAATAAATTTTATAACATAATTTTTGTACGAGGGCAGTTGAATTTTTATAACATAATTTTTTTAAAACTTAATTTTTTTAATTTGCCAACGAGTTTTGATATTATTATGATTTAAGTTAAAATCAGAAAATCTAACGGAATTTAAAACAATCTCGTTTGATATATGAAACTTAAAATCTAGTATGATTTAATATTTTTCCGAGATTTTCTATTTTCTGATTTTTTCTACAAAATAATTGATATTTGGCAACATGTTTAATAGTATAAATAAATTATAGAAATATACTTAATAAAACCTTTTTGGCTACAAAAAATGTTCTTGTTTTAATAATATAGATTCTAACCCGCACGTATGCGTGATAATTTTTTTTGCAAATTAAATTTTGTAATATATAAAATGTGAAATAAGAAATAAAAAAATAATTTAAATATTATTGATTCAAATATGTTTAAATGTTTGGCAACATGTTTTATACATGTTCAATTTATTAAAAAATTTAAAAAATGTTTGGAAACATATTCCAAAAATGATTATGTTTTAATAGTATAGATTTAATTTCGTGAAATACATATCCCTCTGCTTACTTGGAAAAAAATAACTGAAGCTATTAAGAAGAATTATTTAACTACAAAATTATCAAATTTATGAGAGATTCTAGATGGGAACTTTTAAACTTAATAAATAATTTTTAGAATATAAATAATTTGAAAAAAAACCAAAGTAATTGTTTATAACATGAATCTTATAGAAGATTTAAATGTGTACTTGTGTTGCTACTTATGAAGTTCGAAGATTCAAGATAAGTACCTACAAAATCTTTGTCACACATAGGCTTTCTTATATAGCCTTTTCTCCATTACTAGGCTTATGTATGTATATACGCACAAAGTGATAAGTATACACCGATGCATAACTAGATTACACTTATGTATGTAAAGAGAGAAGGAGAATATCGATGACATAAAGTATCATTATGTAATTAGCAACTTGCTAAGATGCATCTTTATCTTAATTATAGTAATATCTTATCATTTAAACTTGTACTTTGATGTTCGAAATTGAGCAGTCGTTTGTCTAGAACATGCAGCTTCGTAAACATTAAAGTTTAGTTAGAATTTATGTATTAGTTAAGGTTTAAGTATACTTTTCAGATATATCATATTTTTATAAAATGTACTATTAGTTAAGTATAATTTTCAGATATTTCATTTTCTTAAAATCGGATTGTTTTGGATAAAAAATTAAAATTAAACACAAAATCTGTAGTTGTTAAGCAAATGTATATCACACTTAAAATAGGCCCTTAAACTACCATAATGAAAAATCATTTTTTTAAAAATCGTAAAAGGGAAAACCCATAACATAATAGGGCGTTTTAGAAGAAAAAAACATAGCATGATCTTCATACAGAAATATATATATTATTTTTTTCAACTATTAATTTTTGTTATCTTTATAGAAAGAAGTAATAAGAATCTATATTATATAGGTTTAAATGACATCTTATGTACATTGAACTTCAACAAGTACAAAAGCATTGAATCGTGTCCCGTAAAGTGTAAATTCTGGAAGTGGTAACATGGTTATCACTTCAAGAAAATATAGAAAATATATAATTGATAGTANNTTTTGTATACAATCGTATATTTTACAATATCAATTGTATTTTGTTATTAATTGTTTTATTCATAGCATTTTTGTAATTTTACTATAGCATTCATAATATGTAATTGATTTCTGTAATTATTCCAGTAAATTTTATTTAAATTACGATTTACCAGAATTGTTTTTGGATAATTTGACATATTAAAAAGAAAAATGACACATTTTAATATATTTATATAAAAACCATGATACAAAAAGCTTATATTAGAAAGTAAAAGTACATAATTACAAAATAAGTTCATACAATCTCTTGTATTTAAACTTGTGAATTCTCACCACACTCTTGGACCTCCAATCTTTGAAACAAAATTATTACTGAGAATTTTAAACAAAATCTATAGACTAATGTGGTTGGTTAATCTCACTCGTGGATTTCTATTAAGGGCCCAACAAGGTGACAAACTGAACTTACTATGGGCCTCCTAACGAGTAGAGTAAGACAAAGGTATTAAGTCTTTTTGAAATAGAATGGACAACAAAAGTCTCGCAACGTTCAAATTTATCTGTCGGAGTAATTTCTTTTTAGGAGAACCTCTAATACGTGGTACTCTTCACGAATTGATCTATCTCTCGGTTGTACTCCAGTTAGAGTGATGCTCTAATCTAATTACAAAAAGTTGAAGAAAAAGACCTTCAATGGTAAATAATCTTTTTAATTTAACAAGAAATATTTAATGGATATAGCGCGGCATGACATTTCTATGTTTTATAATAAAATAATAATGAATTTTCTCTAATAGTCCAATACGTTTATTGTTCGGAATCTATTTTAGCGCCATTTTGACCGGATGAAATTCGAAGGATGGTAAGACAATTTTTTCAGTTCAAATTTATCAACAAGATATCATGTCCGAAAGATTTGTCTTTTTCGTTCGCAAATTATTTATTCGTTCCCTTTGGATAAAATAAACTCAGCTCAGTTAAATTCCGGTCCAGGTTGCAAATCACAACAATGTAGATGAAAAACACAAACCAGAACAGAAACTCAAAGGAAACTCTCAGACAGCAACAATAGAGACAAGAGTCAGGGCATTCCATTTCTTATTATAACTGAACAAAATCACAGCTGAAACAATTTTAGCTTGTTTTGTTTTCGTTTTCTATGTCTAAAAAGCATAAAACTTTTCTTCAAAGATGAAATGATGGAAACAAAGCCCTACACAACACATCGAGAGCTTTCGGGAAAACAAACACTGAATTCAGAATAACCACAAGACATAGCAGCGTCAGAGAGAGAGAGAGATAGAACATTGCGATCATTTTTGCACTATTTATGTATTGTTTAGAGGATGGTAATGGATGAGCAAAAAAACATGAACCTATTGTTTCTAAGATGAGAAAAATCTTACAAAGTATGCTAAGTAACCCTTCTTGAGCAAACAAACGAATGGTACGGTATCCTATTGGATCAGGAAAAGTTNTAGCCCAATACGTTTATTGTTCGGAATCTATTTTAGCGCCATTTTGACCGGATGAAATTCGAAGGATGGTAAGACAAATTTTCCAGTCCAAATTTATCAACAAGATATCATGTCCGAAAGATTTGTCTTTTTCGTTCGCAAATTATTTATTCGTTCCCTTTGAATAAAATAAACTCAGCTCGGTTAAATTCCGGTTCAGGTTGCAAATCACAACAATGTAGATGAAAAACACAAACCAGAACAGAAACTCAAAGTAAACTCTCAGACAACAACAATAGAGACAATAGTAAGGGCATTCAATTTCTTGTTATAACTGAACAAAATCACAGCTGAAACAATTTTAGTTTGTTTTATTTTCGTTGTCTATGCCTAAAAAGCATAAAACTTTTCTTCAATGATGAATGATGGAAGCAAACACTAAATTCAGAATAACCACAATACAGAGCAAGTGGTGCCCTAAGAGCAGCGTGAGAGAGAGAGAGAGAATAACCTCAAGGGACTGCGCCGCCGATGCTCTAATTGCTCTTCCTTGCAAGCTTAGTCCATTCTGTATGGTATGCACCAGGGCGATCGGTCCTCTCATATGTATGAGCTCCAAAGAGATCTCTCTGCGCCTGAACCAGATTTGCGGGTAATCTGGCACGCCTGTAAGTGTCGAAATACGCAAGACTTGCGCACATTCCCGGCGTGCTTATCCCAGCAGAGATAGCCAGACCCACCACTCTCCTCCACGCGGCTTGCCTCTGAACCATCTCTTTGGCGAAATCAGGATCGACCACTAGGTTTGCCAGATTCGGGTTTCTCTGGTAAGCTTTCTTGATCCTGTCCAAGAAGACCGCCCTGATAATACACCCGCCTTTCCAGATCCGAGCCATTTCACCCAGATTCAAGTTCCACCCTTTCTCTAAGCTCTTAGCTCTAAGCAAATTCATCCCTTGAGCATAACTACAGATCTTAGAAGCGTACAAAGCTTGCCTCACATCATCAATCAACCTCTTCTTATCAATTCCATGAGACGCAGAACCGATTTCCTCCTTCAATCCAGCTTCTTCTAACACTTTGGCAGCGTTTTCCCTCTCATCCTTCAATCCACTCAAGTATCTACAATCCAACGACGCAGCAATGGTCGGCGCCGCCACAGAGAGCTCAGCCGCCTGCTGAACAGTCCATTTCCCGGTACCTTTCATGCCAGTCTTATCCAAAATCTTATCCACTAACTCTCCACCACCATAATCATCCTTAACCCTAAATATATCCGACGTAATTTCAACCAAGAAGCTTTCAAGCTCACCTCGATTCCACTCCGTGAAGATCTCCGCGAGTTCGGCGTTGCTCAGACCTCCAACGTTCTTCAACACGTCGTAAGCCTCCGAGATCAGCTGCATATCTCCGTACTCAATCCCGTTGTGAACCATTTTCACGAAGTTCCCGGATCCGCCTTCTCCGATATACGTCACACAAGGACCATCCTCGACTTGAGCAGCGACTTTCCCAAGAATATCCTTGATGTTGTTATACGCCTGGAGAGATCCACCAGGCATGAGAGAAGGTCCGTTACGAGCTCCTTCCTCGCCTCCAGATACTCCCATACCCAAATAGAGCAATCCTTTCTGCTCCGCCTCGACGATTCGACGCTCTGTGTTCTGATACCACTCGTTCCCACCGTCGATGATGCAATCCCCAGGCTCCATGTATTCGGATAGCGCAGCGATGGTCTGGTCAACGGGATTTCCGGCTTTGACAAGGATGATGACGGATCTAGGCTTCTGAATCGAGAGGACGAAATCGCGAGGCGAGTATTGGCCAGAGACTGGGAGTTTCCCTTCTTCAGCGGCACGATCTAGGGTTTCGTCGACTTTGGAGGTGGTTCGATTGTAGACAGAGATCGGGAATCCTTTCTCGGCGATGTTCAAGGCGAGGTTCTGCCCCATGACGGCGAGACCGGCGAGACCAATGCGGGATAGAGCGACGGACTCCATTGGAGAGAGAGAAAGAGTCTAGGGTTTTTGACAGAGCTCGGTGATGGGCGAGAGAGAGACAGAGTGGCGGAGATATTTATACGGTGAAACTGACGGACTCGTCGATGGAGCCAAGAGACAAACACAAAGGCGACTAAACAAACTGGTGAAGAGTTGAATGTTAGGTGAGGTAGAAAGCTGATGATTCCAAAAACGTCGTTTTGTTTTTTTTTATTTTTAATATTTGGTCCGATCGAATTGGTCCAAACCCAATTGGTTATTGGAAGTTTCTTTCATCCTTAATCCATCAATTTCGACCTCTATAGTTGAATAACTCTCCACGTTAATTTCGCAAAATATGAAAAACACAAGTAAAAACAGAATTACAATATGCATAATATGCTTTCTCTTACCAATGGATTTAGGCTTTAAATAGTGGGAAACTTGTAGAAGGACCATCAAATCTAATGCAGCAAGCGAGGCGGTGGACTTGATTGCTAAGTTCTATGGTTCCTATCAAGCCAATTTGGATCAATTCCTCGTACAATGGTTATGTTGAGTAATACGCTGTAGAATATTTTGCTAAAGAACGAACACACACGATTGATCATCGAGTTCCCGGCTTCGAACCGGTACGTTTCGGGAGAGTACTCTCACTCCCAACCTTCACTATATCTCAAAGGTTACAAAAAACACACCACTAATACTTTCGGTGATGTTCTCTCTTTTGTTACAGGTTTTTGCTACAAGATCGAGGGGAAAAAACCAGAGAGGAGTAAGCTTAAGAACTACGACCTCTCTTAAGACCAAAGAAAAACATAATGACAACTTCTGTTTTCTTCTCTTCTTTCTAGGCTTGCATTTCTTTGAGACCTCTCCCATACTCGGTTGTATTTTATTATCCTCTTTTAGAATACTCTGCATATTTGTGTCTTGTGCAAATACACCTCTCTTGTAACGTACACCATATGTAACATAGCATATACTCTCTATTTGGGCCAGGTCATTTTCATGTCAATTTTCGTCTGGGCCATGAAGCCCATCTTCAATATGTTTTTGTCAAACCATTTGCAGCCCAAATCCACAAACTCCACATTTTGACAAAACACATCCTTAGAAGTCAGAATTCGTGACCTAACATCACGCTCTCCTCTTGCTCTTCGCGCGAAGCTATCCGCCGCCGACTCCAAACAAAAAACCACCGGCCGGCTACTCTTTCCGATCGGCGATACCTGGCCGATCCATCTCTGGTAGCCGTCGGAGCTCCCAGGCTTCTCACCGAAACCATCGAGCCTAAAACTCCAAAGCTTCTTCCCCGACAATCGCACCACCAAATCGAACCCACATCGCTGCCGGCCAGAATCTCGGCGATGTCCGGTGGGCTATTCGTCGCCGACCCCTGCCAGTGACCTAAACCGGCGAATCGAGTATCTTTTCCCTTGGACTCCGACATTCACAAAACCTATGCAGCTCTTCTTCTGCAAATCTCTGCTGCAATTCCGGTGGAGGCGATGATTCTTCTACCGGCGATTTGCCCGCCGTCTTCTTCGTCGGTTTCCTTTGCCTACTTGAGACCCTAGCCTCCGGTTACCTCGCCGTCGAACCTCCGACCTCAAGCCCTAGATCTCCATCGTTTCCATCTTAAGACCTCTCCCTGATTTTCCCCAATCAGAGTCCCATCGATGACTTTGACCTTGCTCAGGCAACTCGCAGCCGTGTCGTCGGCTCCCTCTTAGTCTGTCGCCGACGTCGCTCCACCGCCTCCGATCAGCCGCCGCCGCCGGTAAGACCACCTTCTTCTTACACGATTTGGGCTTAGGTTTAGGGTGGGCAACAATTGCTTCTTGGGCCAGATAAGTAATTAAAGCCCAATTACTTCCTAATTTCTTTTTCTTCAGGAGCCCAGCATAAGCCCGTCATCCAGTCAACAACTTCTAGTTGACTTCGACGACCTCGACCGACGTTGACTCCGGCGATCGAGCTCTTACTCCTCCGACGCTCTCACTAGTTTCCGATCTCGACCAGACGCCAACACTTAACCACAATCTTCTTCAGGTATCCTTCTATACCTTGAACCTCATATTCACACTCTTGACTTGTAGCCTCTGATTCAAGAACCCACCGTGACATAACATGTCTTCTTCTTGAATCCCTTTTGCAGCTACTCCACCTGAAACCTTTTCTTGTCAGATACTCCACCTGGAACCTGTGACTCTGCCTGCACAGTTCCAGAATCTCTATAGGTAACTCCATTTCCGATTTAGAACTTTACTCAATTCTGACGCTTGAGCAACACACCTCACAGACAACTAATCATCTTATTTTTTTCTGTTCTGCGAGGCCCTTGGAGTTACCTGGAGCCGCTGCTCCACATCAATGGACGTTGAGAAGCTCACAACAAAGCTGGAACTTCTGACCAGGTACGATTTCTGTCACATAACCTACATGATTGACCGTTGTGTTGCGTAGCTTATTTAGGACAGCCTCCTCTTTTACTGCCATAGTGATAACTATGTACTCTGGTTCACCAACGTTGAACACAAATCCTGTAACCATTCCTTAAACTTCACTCAAACCTTTCACCTCGAGTTTTCTGCTCAAACTCTCTATTTCCACAGCATTCTCCCAATGCTTATGTTTCTTGCTTTCCATAGCTTTCTCTTCTTCCTGTAGTTCCTGTTTATGAAGCTCTTATGTAGTAGTCAAAGAATAAGTTACAACATCACCACCTCCAGGCCTAGATAGTAGCTCGATCTCTTCTTTTATTCTGCCCCTACAGGCAAATAATCATCCACTAAACCATCTGTCCCAGATTCTTCATCGCTCTCCTTGGACTCGCTTTCTTTTGAACCTTTCAGATTCTTCTGATGAAGAAGAGTCTCCACTTAGAGCTGATGTACTTTCTGTTTCAAAACCATGAGGAGTTGGTCCTTGAATCAGATTTTGACATAACGTCACTTTCCTTGACTTCTTCACTTTGCTTTCTTTTTCAACTCTATAGATGTTCTCCTTACACTTAGCAACCGTGCCTTGTAGATAATACAAACCGTCTTTGTATTTTCCAGACAATGCTTTCTTACTGCCTTTGTAGAACTGAACCCTGAAGCCACCTCCTTCATACTAGCAATCTGTTTTTTCTAACATCTCATAGGAAATCAGATTCCTACTCACCTCCGGTATGTATCTAACATCCGTGAGTATCACCTCAGAACCATCTGGATTCTGAATCCTGATTTTCCCGATTCCCTTGATATCACCATAAGTGTTGTTAGCCATCAAAACTTTGCCACCATCGAACTCCTTGAAGTCAAACAACACTTCCTTGTTTGGTGTACTGTGATATGAACAACCTGAGTCCATAACCCACTCTTGCATCGAATCTTAAGTGCTAACAGTTAACACCATAGGTTGCTTAGAACTTGTTGCAACATTTGCAGAATCTGCATACTTCTTTCTTTGAGGGCACTCCCTTCTCCAATGCCCTTTTTCTCCACAGATAAAGCAGCCTGTGTTGCTCTTATCGAACCTTTTCTTTGACTTCCCTCTGCTGTTCGATCTTCCTCTCCACTAATTTGAGCTTCCACTTTCTGACCTCTTTGTCGATCTGCCTCTAGAATCAACATATAAACCCTCACCAACTGATCTGATATTGTTTAACAACCCTCTTTGCTTAAACTCAGCTTCTTTGGAATAAGCTGAAGTGACAACCTCATCTACCGTGAGTGTCTCCTTCCCGGTTCCATACTGAAGAGTATGAACCAGCTGGTCATAAGCTGGTGGTAAACCTGACAGCAGTTGAATGGCCTGGTCTTCATCAGAAATGGTGACTTTCAGACTCTCCAAGTCTGCAATAAGCTTTAGAAAAATATCAACATTTTCCTTTATTGTCTTGTCCTCTTCCATCTTGTAACACGAAAACTGCTTCTTCAAATAAATTTTGTTTGGAAGAGACTTATCCTGATAAATCTTTTCAAGCGCCTTCCACTGTCCCCTAGCAGTTTCCTCGTGCATAATCTTCCTTAGGATAGAATCACTCAAGCATGTTCCTAGGAGATTTCTTACCCTAAGATCCTTGTCAGCCTCTCCTTCTTGCTCTTCAGATTCTGACGAGACAATAAAACCTTCCTGGATAAGTGAGAGTAACCCCTGGATTTCTAGTTGACCTATCATCTTATATTTCCACATTCTGAAATCCCCTTTACCATCAAATTTATCCATCTCAAACCTTCCTTGTGTTGGTTCCATGTCTAACTATTTTCTTTTCCCTTTGTAACAGGTACACAAGGAGATACAGCTCTGAAAACTTGCAGCAACTGAAAAACAGAAGAATACCCAGCACACCTTGAAGAAACAGATAAGTACCTTGGCTTCTCTCTTACCCAAACTTGAACCTCTTGAGACTGACTTTGCAAACCGTGACGTGAACTTCTTTAGCAGCCTGTGCACCACGCCTGGATGCTCTGATACCACTTGTTGAGTAATACGCTGCAGAATACTTTGCTAAAGAACGAACACACACGATTGATCACCGAGTTCCTGGCCTCGAACCGGTACGTCTCGGGGGAGTACCCTCACTCCCAACCTTCACTATATCTCAAAGGTTACAAAGAACACACCACTAATACTTTCTGTGATGTTCTCTCTTTTGTTACAGGTTTTTGCTACAAGACCGAGAGGAAAAAACTAGAGAGGAGTAAGCTTAAGAACTACAACCTCTCTTAAGACCAAAAAAAAACATAATGACAACTTCTGTTTTTCTTCTCTTCTTTTTAGGCTTGTATTTCTTTGAGACCTCTCCCATACTCAGTTGTCTTTTATTCTCCTCTTTTAGAATACTCTGCATCTTTGTGTCTTGTGCGAATACACCTCTATTGTAATGTACACCATCTGTAACATAGCAAATACTCTCTATTTGGGCCAGGTCATTTTCATGTCAATTTTCGTCTGGGCCATTAAGCCCATCTTCAATATGTTTTTGTCAAACCATTTGCAACCCAAATCCACAGGTTAGTTCAGCCTGTAAAGAGATCCTGATGACATAGAAATATACAATGGTTAAACCTCATACCTCAGCTTCCCGGAGACATCGGCGTTGTCATATTCGTCGGAGACGGCGTTATGGGAAAAATGGTCATATATGGATTGAAGCAGCTTAATACGGTGGATAACCAATCATTATTATTTACTTTTTTCTCAAAAAAACATGGTAACAAGTTTGTTTTTTCTTAAACAAAAAAGCAAAAAATAAAAATAAAAAAGGATAGCAAAGCCATGTTTCGATACTAAGACCTGTGGGTTATGGGCCCACCACGCTTCCGCTGCGCCACTCTGCTTTGTTGAAAATTGTATACGATGAAAAATATAAATTATTCAAATGTGAAAATTGATAAATTGAAAAAACGCGATCACGTTGTGTTTGCGGCGGCTTACATGCTTGTCTGTGTCTGCTTGTATTTCCGTGTCTTCCTTAATGCTTTCTCCGTGTCTACTTGTACTTCCAATAATATCATGAACCAAATATGGTAAAAGATAAGTAGATGTCTACATATCGTGATCGATACACTATGCCTCGGCAAGCCTCAAATATCATCCTTCTACTGAATCCATGTGAATATGTTGTCATTTTCTTTATCCAGTCGGATACCCACCTTCTGAATGACATAGAAGGCCGATAAATTGGAACATATATTCAGGCCTAGAAAGTTTTGGAAGCTTAAACCTTGAAGTCAAGCAGGGAGCTATTAGTTCTTTAATCTCGTTTGAGAATCGGTCCCACAGTTTTTCTCCCTGTTGTTTCTTGTTTCTTCACTTCATCTGTACCTTCAGATCCACTAGAATCAGATACATCATAATTGATCCTTCAGGTTCATTGATCCACGTGCTTCTGCAATAGCAAAGTTCAATCTTGGATACAATTAGTGTTTTAATTGGAAATGGACATTCAACTATGTTTTGGGAGAAAACAGTACAAAGAGTTAATCGTAATAATAACAATGCACAACCACCTCCATTTTGTGTAAAACATAAATACACACTTTTATACTTTATTTAAATTCAACAAGCGATCCTTTTTGCACTATTTATGCACTTTTCAGAGGATGGTAATGGATGGACAAAAAAAATGAACATGTTGTTTCTAAGATGAGAAAAATATGATAGAGTATGTTAATGAACATTTCTTAAGCGAGCAAAGGAATTGTACGGTATCCTATTGAGTTAGGAAAAGTTCATTTTAGGAATCGGGTTTTAGGGCATTATAAATACGGGTCTTAATTAGGGTTTGTATTATTCATTCACATAACAATAAACAACCCTAAAAACGGGTATTTTCCTAATATGTTTTATCTCTAAGGTTTACGTTTTTCTTCCAGTTTTAAGGTTTACATTTTTCTTCTAGTAAAAGTAAGTGATGAGCAGCCTGCTGAGGTAGAACAAAGGGGTCAACACCTCTCTAAGCTTCTTGTAATATACGACCTCTAGCATCACATCCATTGTGCTCTCACAAACTAATATCCCATCACGAGAAGCCAGTGATGTTACATTTGTCAAAAAGTTATCAGTGTTATTGATCAGAGATTGTTTTAATCATAAGATCTGGCGTGAATGTATTTGGTTCCTTGAAGTTACATAACCAATGGTACCCACAAAGTTCTAGAAGTTTCTGATGCTGATTTTGTCGTGTGACGGGATAGAAGATTCTAGAAGGTTCTAGAGAAAACGTCTCAGAACTACCTAGAAAATGGTTTCACTTTAGCTCTCTTCATTATTACTTTGTTGTATGTTTTTGATCTTTGCAAATGGAAGAAAGAAAGCATAAACTGCAAGTTTTTATTTCATATTTTATAGTCGGTCAAATTCACTAATCTCTATATTTCAACTTGATCAAATGATGAAACTGTTGAAAGTTGGATTGTAATAAACCACTTACCAATATGCAATATTTAAGTGTTTCCAAGAAAATTCTTGATTGTATAACCGATGAAGAGGAAATAATTTTCTTGATTATATACATACAATAGCCAAGAAAATTACGGTTTCTATTATTCAGTTTTTAATTTTTACAAATAACCAAAAGATTATCGTCTTCATGAACACAATGGATTTGATATAAATAAGAATGGGCGAGTTTTCTTCAAAAAACACGGTAACAAATTTTTTCTTTTTTTTTAAACAAAAAAAAAGCAAAATAAAAATAAAAAGGGATAGCAGAGCCAGGTGAGGTTCTGCCCCATGACGGCGAGACCGGCGAGACCAATGCTTAGGACGGACTCCATTGGAGAGCGAGTGAGAGAGAGAGAGTTTAGGGGTTTTGACAAAGAGAGAGAGTGGCGGAGATATTTGACGGACTCGTCGATGGAGCCAAGAGACAAACACACAGGCGACTAAACAAACTGGTGAAGAGTTGAATCTCGTTTTGTTAGGTGACGTAGAATGCTGATGACTCCAACGACGTCGTTTGGTTTCTTTTATTATAATATTGGTCTGATCTAAACCAAACCCAATAAGTGATTTGAACTTTCGAATTTGGTTTGGTTTGTTGAGTCTTTGACTTGTATCATTGAACAAACTGCATTTCTCTAATCAGAGACAAAGACAACCTTACCAAAGAGTCAACTTTTGATCAACACAATTTGAAAACAAACCACAACAAAAATTGTTTTAAACATTTTTCTTTTGGTCAAGTTTCGAATCTAAATGACCAAAGTGAATGAAGCTTATGATATAGTGTAAACCTCTTTAAGCTTCTATTAGGAAACTGTGAACAAAAAGAAGAAGAAGACTTTTCTGTATTTTCTCCGAGTAGGATTAAACCTTTACAAAGGTATCCTCTTATACTACTTATTGAACATGCTAGACTAGATCCGGGAAACTAGGATCTGTTACATTTGTCAATCATCTAGCTTTCCTCTACAGATGAAAGAGAGTCGAATCTATTGCAAAGTATAATATTTTTCTCATATGTTGTTTTTCTTCGTGTTGCATGTGAAGTCAAGTGGCGAGTGGGCCCCAAAACATTATCTCTGTTTTGTGGTGCTCGTTGACTCTCATCCTCCCGCAAACCGATGGTGGGAAGACTTCCAACACTCAGTTTGGACCGCAATTGTTAAAAGGATTGTCGAGGAAGAGATTTTGTAAATATATCTGCAAGTTGAAGAACAACATGTATGTGTTGAACTTCTAGAACCCCAAGAGCCACTCGTTCATGAACGTAGTGACAATCAACTTCGATGTGCTTCGTTCGATTGTGAAGCACGATATTAGTGGTGAGATGAACCGCATAAAGATTGTCACACCGGAGTAACGCATGCATCGATTGAGAATACCCAAGTCCCGAAGAACGGAGGAGATCCAGGTAAGCTCAGAAGCGGTTGTTGCTAGAGCTTTATACTCGACCTCTGTGGAAGACCTTGAAACCGTTGGTTGCCGTTTCGCGGACCATGAGATGATGTTAGACCCGAGGAAAGCACAGAAACCGGTCGTTGAACGTCTTGTATCTTGACACCCAGCCCAATCACTATCACTATAAGAGACCAAGCTTAGTTTGTTGTTTTTATAGAAATTAAGACCCATTGTAGATGTCCCACGAAGATACCGTAATATCCTTTTTAACAGTCCAAAATCCGATTCTATAGGTGAATGCATCCGTTGACAGATGAAATTGACTGCGAATTGAATATATGGTCGAGTGATTGTCAGATATTGGAGCTTTCCCGCAAGGCTCCAAAAATAACGCGGTTCATAAAAAAAGACGAGTATCGCGGAAGACGTGATCAAGCCGGAGTGGTAGCGGTGTACGAATCAGATTGCAGGTGGACATATTAGAGTGATGTAGAATTTCCTCAATGTACTTCGTTTGGCTGAGGAACAATCCGTGAGGGTGAGACTGAGCTTGGATGCCTAAGAAAAGGCTTGGATTTGATCCTGTAAGGAAATTACCCAGATCCTTCATTGCAAAGCGACTGCTCAGTTCCGAGATCAGAGATTTGAAAAGGTTTGGATTTGATCCTATAAGCAAGATGTCATCAACGTATAATAACAAGACCAAGGTGTCACCATTGTGATGGTAGACAAAGAGTGAAGGATCAGCTTTACTATAAGTAAAACCAAATTTGAGGAGAAAATGACTAAATTTGTCAAACCAGGCTCTCGAAGCTTGTTTAAGCCCATAAAGAGCTTTCTTCAGTGAGCAGATATGATTAGGTAGGCTATGATCTTCAAAACCTAATGGTTGGACCATATAGACTGGTTCATGCAAATCTCCGTGAAGAAACGCGTTCTTAACGTCCATTTGAGTGATGCTCCAATCTTTTGAGGTTTCAACAGCAAGTACAATTCTGATAGTTGAAGTTCTGACCACGAGACTATAAGTTTCTATAAAATATACTCCTTCCTCTTGACCAAATCCCTTAGCAACCAGTCTTGCTTTGAGTTTGTCAACACCCAACGACAGCCTAAGATGTTCATGTCAGTAGTTGCAGGGATTAAGGACCAGGTATGATTCTGATATATAGAGTCTAGCTCATCAATCATTGCATGATGCCATCCCGGATGAGCTAATGCTTCTGCGACCGTCTTTGGTAAGGATGGAATGCATTTACTAGCAACAAGCGCATACCTTGGATTTGATTTGTGTATTCCCAATTTTGATATTGTTGTCATAGGATGGCTTTGTGAATGAACATCATCTTCTTCTGATCTTGTTGTCACATGATATCTTTGTGGATTAACATCATCTTCTTCTCATTGTGTCAATGTACTTTGTGGTGCTGATGATTCTGTTTCAGCTGGTGAGTGTTGACACAATTCCTCTGTTGCTGCAGGTGATAAGGTAGCCCACTCGCCACTTGACTTCACCTGCAACACGAAGAAAAACAACAAATGAGAAAAAGATTATACTTTGCAATAGATTCGACTCTCTTTCATCTGTAGAGGAAAGCTAGATGATTGACAAATGTAAACAGATCCTAGTTTCCAGGATCTGGTCTAGCATGTTCAATAAGTAGTATAAGAGGATACCTTTGCAAAGGTTTAATCTTAATCGGAGAAAATACAGAAAAGTCTTCTTCTTTCCTTTTGTTCACATGGTAGCAGAGTGATACGGGATATTTTCGTGTCAATCATCCCAAGTGTACTCATGTCATTATAGTACTTGAGATGTCAATCCATAAGGGGTTAAGATTGAAGCACTAAGAATGCAAGAAACTTCTTAACCTAGAGCAAATCTTTTTGGGGTTTTTATATTTATGAGAAAGAAAACAAATGCAAGAAAGAAAACAAAACACAAGACTAAAATGTTGGATCATGAACTAAGCTATCAATGAGATGGGTAACAATCAAACAATAAATCATTTGGAAGCATTAATCACTATCTTAGAACATGGAACTCACAAATATGACTAATCCATTTCCATGGCACTAATCACTTTGTTAATTATCTAATCAAGAACAAATATCCATTTGTGATTAAATAATCAACAAGCATTAAGAAACAATTCCAATTAGTTCACTAACACCCTAAACATCAACTTCCATTGGCTAGGATATGCATAGCTCACAAAAGGTTCGGGTCAAACAATTCATTTAAACTCGGGTCATGAGTGAAATGCCTAAGATCTAGAAACGAATGAACAATCCTAATCTAGTACTAACACCGCTTACTCGAATCTATCCCTAATGCATGGGATGAGACCAAAAATCTAACTAATCTAAGGTGTAGTACTAG
>PKMM01033384.1:68742-81889 GCA_002933915.1 Eutrema heterophyllum | reverse complement strand
TGCCTCCATGATCTTCCTCCAAGCTCCTCAATGCCTCCAAAAGCTCCAAATGGTACCTAAAAACGCTCCATCATGCATAAACACATGCAAGAACTAACCTAAGACATCTAAAATGCAATGAGATTCAATTGGACCCTAAATGCATGAAAACATCTCAAAACTATACAATGTGAGATCAAAATATATGAAAATAAAGCCCTAAAATTATGTAAAATATGGTGTTATCACAGAGCTATTCTAAAACCTTAACAGTTGCTGTAATGGCGGAGGTTCTAGATCCATAGCCTTTTCCTTATAACCTTCATGTTTCTAGTTCTGTTACTCTCAAGCTCAACGATAGCAACTACCTTATATGGAAAATTCAAATCGAGTCTCTTCTTCGCAGTCAAAGGCTCCTTGGGTTTGTCAATGGTCAGGTGATCGCTCCGGTAGAAACTGTTACTGCCACTGTCGACAATGTTGTCGTTGTGTCTCCAAATCTAGCCCACGAAGCTTGGATGTGTACCGACCAGCTCATCATGTCTTGGATCTACGGTACTCTCACTGAGGAGGTCTTGGGCTACGTTCACTATTTAGCCACATCACAAGATGTTTGGATCTCCCTTGCAGACAACTTCAACAAGAGCTCTGTTGCTCGAGAATTTGATTTCCGTCGTCGTCTTCAGCTGCTCTCTACTCGCGGCAAAGATTTTCAAGTTTATATCCGAGAGTTTTGAGCTATTTGTGATCAACTTAGCTCCATTGAAAAACCAATAGAAGATTCTATGAAAATCTTTATGTTTCTCAATGGGCTAAGCCGTGAGTTTGGTCCGATTTTGATTGTGGTTCAGTGCTCCATGTCTCGCCTCCCGACACCAACTTTCAATGAGGTTGTGTCCGATATCACCGATTTTCATGCTCGTCTTCAGTCTTATGAGTCTCCAGTTTGTCAGATTTGTCAGATTGTCAGATTTGTGGTCGTGTTGGTCATTCTGCTTTGAAGTGTTGGAACCGCTTTGACAATGCGTATCAAAGTGACGATGTGCCTCAAGCTCTGTCTGCTCTCCGTGTGTCTGATACGACGGGACAAGAGTGGTTTCCAGATTCTGGTGCATCCGCTCATATCACTTCAACCACTGTTCCTCTGACAAATGCTACTCCATACAATGGTCCAGAAACAGTGATGGTGGCGGATGGAAACTATCTTCCGATAACACACGTTGGTTCCACTACTCTCACCACTCCTACAAGTAGTATCCGAAGTAGCACTGAGATGGGTACGAGGTCGGGAAACGGGGACGGAAAGGGTACATGAAACGGCAAATTTAAAATTTATAGAGACGGTACAATATGGATACGGGAATAATATATATATATTCAATTTTGAGAACAATAGAGATAATTAAGTCATTATAAATATTTTCGGTTAAAACAAATCATTATAATTTAGTGATGATTTTTAGCTAGAAATCGGTTTTTATTTTGTGAAATGTTTTTTATGCGGTATAAATTTTTGAAAGAAAATGTATAAAAACACAAAGATAAACAACTCAATGGGTCAAATTAGAAGCTCATTCACGAGCTAAGTTAGTCACGTGTCATCATCTACTTCGTCTAGGATTAGGGTCTGTGTTTGGCCGTTAAAAGGATTAGGTTTATTTGCGAATTTGGGCGGCTAACCCGCTGAATCTGAGTTGGGGGACACCAATTTTAGAGATCAACCGACTTGAAAACGTCCCGGCTTTAAACATATTTGTCCCCGCAACTGAGTAACGTCCCCGCTTTACCCGAAACGTCGTGGGGATGTTTCGGAGCTGTCCCCAAGCCGTCCCCGTCCCCGAAACGTCCTCGGTACGGGGACTTGAACCAAACAGAAGTACCCGTGCTTCATAGGTAGTATCCCTCTTTATGATGTTCTTGTTTGTCCTTCAATGCAAAAATCATTATTATCGGTCTCCAAACTCTGTGAGGATTACCCATGTGGGGTGTTTTTTGATGCTAATGCCGTATATGTAATCGACCTGGAGACTCAGAAGGTGGTAACAAAGGGACTGCGTCGTGAGGGGTTGTATGTGTTGCAGAAGCCAGAATTTGTGGCATTTTATTCAAATTGACAATGTGCTGCAAGTGACATGGTGTGGCATCAACGTCTCGGTCACGCAAACTTCAGTGTTCTGCAACTTCTCAAGAGTAGCAAATCAATCTCTATAAATAAGATCAACACTTCTCTCATTTGTGAACCTTGTCAAATGGGAAAGAGTTCTCAGCTTCCTTTTTTCTTATAGTGAGTTTGTTGCTATGGAACCACTAGATTGAATACATTGTGATCTTTGGGGTCCTTTTCCGGTTGTATCCGTTCAAGGTTTCAAGTATTATGCTGTTTTTGTGGACAACTTCTCTCGATATTCATGGCTGTGCCCGCTTAAACTCAAGTCTGATTTATGTGGTGTGTTTGTTGCCTTCCAAAAACAAGTTGAAAATCAGTTTAATAGAAAGATAAAAGTGTTCCAAAGTGATGGTGGGGGTGAGTGCATGAGTACAGTTTTCAGAAACCATCTAAGAGATCACGGCATTATACATCTCCTCTCATGTCCTTCGACCCCTCAACAAAATGGAATTTCTGAAAGAAAACATAGACATCTAACAGATCTTGGTCTCTCGATGTTATTTCACAGCAAAACTCTTCTGAAGTATTGGGTGGAAGCCTTCTACTCAGCCAACTTTATTGTTAATCTCTTACCTTCAACGGCCTTGTAACATAAGAGTCCATCAGAAGTTCTCTTCAAGAGAGTACCGAATTATACTTTTCTTGTGTGTTTGGCTCTACATGCTATCTCTATTTGAGGCCATATAATCAGCACAAGTTTGATCCTCGTTCCCTTCAGTGTGTATTTTTGGGGTATCATGCCCAATACAAGGGCTACCGTTGCTTATACCCACCAACATGTCGTGTATATATATGTTTGTCGTCATGTGATATTTGATGAAGGCTGCTTTCCTTTCACTGATAAATATATGCATTTGGTAACTCAACACAGAAATGGTTTGCTTCATATGTGGCAATCTGCAGAGAATCACGTTTCAGTGCCCCATCATTTACCGTCACGGTCACCACAAATAGTTACATTCCCTCAGGATTTTCAAGTGTCACCTGAATCCTCGGTGCTCTGCTACCATGTGAACAAAAGGAAAGAATAAGACTTTTCTGTATTTTTTCCGTTTATGACTAAACCTTTACAAAAGTATCCTCTTATACTACTTATTGAACATGCTAGACCAGATTGTGGAAACTAGGATCTGTTTACATTTGTCAATCATCTAGCTTTCCTCTACAGATGAAAGAGAGTCGAATCTATTGCAAAGTATAATCTTTTTTTCTCATATGTTGTTTTTCTTCGTGTTGCAGGTGAATTCAAGTGGCGAGTGGGCCCCAAAACATTATCTCTGTTTTGTGGTGCTCGTTGACTCTCAGAAACCACTAGATTTTGGCCCATCATCTCAATGACCAGCTTAATACGCGGGAATGCTTGTTCCCGAAGAAAAATATCGTCTGCATGAAGCATTTTTCTATCAATACTGTTAAGGATCGTCCATCAAAATAGCTTTGTAAAAATCCAGGAAGAAGTTCTGTATTTATTAAAACTTTTGAGATCTCTTTTGTTTCCTTAGGCAGTCTCTTTAGCATGTCATAAAAAACAAACAAGCACCATGACATTCAGTTATTTGTTTAAAACTGATGATTGCATTTTCCTCTCATGGCTTTAAAAAAACAAGCAACCTCTAGCTAATTCAGTTGACATGTAAATATGAGTGAGCACAAGATAGAACCGTAAACATGCAGAGAGCGCTGAAACGAACATGGACTCCTTCATGAAGTTCTAGTTTTAAAGCAAACAGATGACACATTCCCCAAAATATACAACTGAACTGAAGAATTCTAACCACAAAAAGAAAAAAAAATTTAGAAGACTTTATTGCTATTTCTGCTCGACAAGTCTGAAGATAGCAAGTACATACCAGCTATCTGTATCAGCAGTGTCCACAAAGCGTACGAGCTCATGCTCATCTAAGAGTCCATGCAATGCAGCAGCAAATATTCTTTTTTGTCACTTGAAAGCTTCGATATCAAAAGTGTGAGTAGTTTTTCCTGTCTTTCTTCCTTCAAGCCATAAGCAAGAACCTTTCATGCCATAGGTAATCACACCCTGAGTTCGGCGAGAATTACACAAGAATTTTCTCAATGAAAACACATTCCATTGGTTAGTAGAAGGCAATACTTGTACCTCATCGAAGAGTCATGGGCATAAAAGGATGAAGCAGTAATTATTATAGGCTTCATGCGATTCATTTTTCATTTTTGGGTACCATTAGTGTTTTAATTGGAAACCGACATTCGGCTATGTTTTGGGAGAAAATAGTACAAAGAGTTAATCAATAACATATAAATACACACTTTTATATTTCATCAAAATTCAACAAGCGATCATTTTTGCACTATTTATGTATTGTTTAGAGGATGGTAATGGATGAGCAAAAACACATGAACCTATTGTTTCTAAGATGAGAAAAATCGGATAAAGTATGCTAAGTAGCCCTTCTTGAGCGAACAAACGAATGGTACAATATCTTATTGGGATCATGAAATGTTTCTTTTACTAATCGAGATTAGAAATTAAATCGGGTTTTTGGGCATTATAAAATTTTGTATTATTCATTCACTCAATAATAAAGAAACCATAAAAACGGGTATTTGTCTCAATACGTTTTCTCTCTACGATTTACGTTTTTCTTCCCGTTCTAGGGTTTATGTTTTTCTTCCACCAACAATCAGGGATGAGCAGTTTTCCCGTTGGCTTCTTGTAGAATGCGACCTTTAGCATCGAATCCATTGTGCTCTAGCAAACTAATTTTTCCATCACAAGAAGCAAACANTACTAATCGAGATTAGAAATTAAATCGGGTTTTTGGGCATTATAAAATTTTGTATTATTCATTCACTCAATAATAAAAAAACCATAAAAACGGGTATTTGTCTCAATACGTTTTTTCTCTACGATTTACGTTTTTCTTCCCGTTCTAGGGTTTATGTTTTTCTTCCACCAACAATCAGGGATGAGCAGTTTTCCCGTTGGCTTCTTGTAGAATGCGACCTTTAGCATCGAATCCATTGTGCTCTAGCAAACTAATTTTCCATCACAAGAAGCCAACACTATTACATTTTTCAAAAAAATATCAGTGTTATTGATCAAAGGTTCACTAAAAGAAACATATCAAAATACCACATAAATATCGGTGGAAAATTGGTGGGAAAAGCCAATTTCCGACAATTTTCCTACGGAAATAAACGGTGGGACATCGATCATTGCAGATTCAAAAATGGTGGGAAAATGGTGGGAAATTTCCCACCGAAATATTCATCGCTAAAATTGTCGGAAATATCGGTGGGAAATTGGTCAAGAATATTCCGACGATTTCCCCACCGTTTACCCATGATATATCATGGTTTTTACCCCTTTTTGACCATGATATAAGTCCGTTTTATAGAGTCTTTCTACTATTTTGTAGTGTTTTAGAGTCTTTTACAGGTTTTAGCACGTTTGGAGCATAATTGGAGATATTAGAGCTTTCTGGAGCATTTTGGAGCAAAGCAGAAGTTCGTGTAGCTGAGTACCCGATTTGAAGCCCTTGTATCGACCGACACCACCTAGTGTCGATCGATACTGACACCATGAAGGAAGGAACGTGACTCACTGCCCGAGTATCGATACCACCCAGCATTGGTCGATACCCGTCCAAGGATCTGCCAAGAACGTTTCAAAACCAATGGTGTCGATCGACACCACACATATATCGATCGACACCACACCCGAAGAGATGACGCAGAAGCCTTGTATCGATCGACACCAATCTGGTATCGATCGACACCCCTCGCAGACTGAGCCAGAAATTGAGAAAACACCCAAGATTGTCGAGGAAAGGGTTTACAAGCCTAAGGTACCATACCCTCGACCACCTAGACATCTCATGAACCCTATTACTGCGGAGAAGTTGCTCGCTTTTGAGAATATGGTCAGGAGGATTCCCCACACTATATCTTTTGAAAAAACTTTTGAAAACCGTCATTTGGAGTGTTACTTCCGAAATTGCAGAGAAACTGAGGAAGAGATTAAGACACTCTTTATCAAAGCCAGAAGTACACCACCTCCGATGAAACAACTGATTAAGAGGGAAGACCCAGGAAAATTTTCAGTTCCATGCTCTATCTCTGGAGTTGAATTCAAAGAATCTCTCGTTGATTCAGGGTCTAGCGTCAATGTCATGTCAAGGGCAATTGCAGAGAGGTTGAGAATTGATATAAGATCTCCTGAGATGTCTCTTACATTCGCGAACTCCTCTACCTCAGTTCCATATGGTACCATCCCTGATTTGCTGGTTAAAGTAGGAGATTGTCTAGTTCCTACTGATTTTCAGGTTGTGGAGATGAGTGCAAGATCTAGTACGCCTTTGATTCTTGGAAGACCGTTCATGGCTACAGTTGGTGCAGTTATACACACGCCTAGTAAGAGAATCTCGTTCTCATACATTGACAAAGAGGTCTCCTACAAAGCCATTCCTTCCGAAAGAGCTCCCAAACATATCTCTTGCATCACCGTTGTTACAGGAGAGACGTTGATGGTTGATCTTTTGGATGAGCCTTATGATGAGCCAACTGTCATAGACGTTTTAGATGGTCCTTCTGTCATCACCAAGAAAGACGTCAAAACAGCTAAGGCAAAGAAGAAGGTAAAGAGCAAAAGAGTCGAGAGTGCTCCCTCTATGACTTTAATCACTCAGAAGTGTGATGGGGACTCGTGACGTTAAAAAAGCGCTTGGTGGGAGACAACCCGCTGGTGAGTCTGTACATACGTTTTTCTATTATTTTTGTTTTTGGTTTTGTGTCTTGTGTTTCACGTGTAGCAGATTCAGAAGAGCAGTATCGATCAACACCTACCCGGTATCGATCGACACCATCCACACGACAAAGGAGTTGGGTATTTCTTAAGGGACCGTGAGCTACAAATCGATTGATGTCAAAATTGCATCGACCAATATCCCTTGTATCGATCGATACCAACACAATATCGGTCGATACCCGTCACCCAGGTACGTCTCCTTCGATTTTCACCAATCCACTCAGCTCTTCTGTTTTTCTTTTACCAACTCTAGGCTAGATAACACTGGGGACAGTGTTGTTCAAGTCTGGGGGAGGTAGTCGCTGACATTGTGTTTGNGAAATACCCTGACCCTATCTTTTGGTTTAACTTAATTTGAAACTACATAATCTATTGCGTGATATCTGGAGTTCTTGTGTTCGACCCCTACATATACTACAATGACTGCTTTAGTACTTATAGGGTATTAATTTGAACATATCAAATTTGGCGCCGTTGCCGGGGACTCAATTTCGCCATTAGATTTTAGTGAAGAATTTTGACTAAATCGTCGAGTATCGATTGACACCCTAGTGGTATCGGTCGATACCCATCGCGTTTTTCGGTTACTTACGTTCTTGACTTTCGTGTTTCAGGTTGCATGCCTCTTCGTGAAACCAGAAGGAACAAGAACACTCAGCTAGTTAATCTTTCCAACGAGGAACTAGCACTTTTGGAATGCACAAAAAGGAGAGCAAAGAAGCCAGCAGAGATGAACAATCCAGTGGTATTAGTTCGTGATGATGTTGGAGCTTTCAGAGACCAAGAGGGTCATTTGTGCAATGAAGCTGGACAGCGACTTGATGGTGAGGGAAACATCATAATCCCTCTAGTAGCTGTCGATGAGATTGCCGCGCGGGCTACGCGCAACAACGAGGTGAATGATGGGAATGCTGTGGTTAATCGTGCTAGGACGCTTGGAGAGTACAACAGACCCGATCAGTTCTATGCCAATCGGTATGCGATTCGTATTCCCACCTTTCAGAGGAATGACTTTGAGCTGAAGCCTGCATACTACACACTTGTGGTTCAGCACCCTTTTCATGGTCTTCCTCATGAGCATCCCATGGATCACATTGAGAGGTTCGAGGACTTGGTCACTAGCATAAAGTACAATGGAGTGTCCTACGACTACCTGTTCTGTAAGCTCTTCCCACACTCTCTTGGTGGAAATACAGCTTATTGGCTTAAGCAGTTGCCCCCTGGATCACTGACTACATGGGAGGAGACGAAGAATGCGTTCCTGAATAATTTTTATGATGATGCGAGATCCGAAGAGCTCAGGAACAAGATTTTTCAGTTCTCTTAGGGTTCGACAGAGGCACTTAAGGCTGCTTGGATCAGATTCATGTCATATCAGAGGGATTTCCCACATCACGGGTTTACTAAGGTTCAGTTGATGGGTATCTTCTTCAGAGGGATTGATTGGAGGTATCAGATGGCCTTGGATGCTGCGAGTAATGGAAATTTCAACACCAGGAATCCTGACGATGCTTATGTGCTTATTGAGAACTTGGTGTCTGGTAATAGCACCAAGAATGCTGATTTCGAGCGGAAGAAGCAAGCTGGAGGAGTTGATGGATCGCAGATTGCTAAAGTTCAGGCCAAGTTGGATTCTTTGCACAATCTCTTGATGGGAAGGACCAAGAAGGATGTCCACTTTGCCGCTGACGATGAAGTAGAAAATGTTAACTATAGTGGTGGAGCTGGGTTTCAAGGTCAAAGGTATCAATACCAGCACAACAACAACCGACACTTCACCAACAATGCTCAGCAAGGAGGGTACCAATCTCCACCACCCAAAGCTCCTGAAAGCAAAGTTGAATCTATGCTTGAACAGATTCTTCAGGGACAGCAGAAGATGACAGTGGATTTCAGTGGGAAGATGGATGCCTTGTATGCAGATCTGAATGGGAAAATCGAGGCTCTCAGTACTAGCCACATGATGCTGGAAACTCAGGTAGCTCAGGTTTCAGCAGCTGTCAAGGGAAAGATGGTTCAGTTACAGAACGAACACGTCAATGCAATCACCTTAGGAAGTGCTAAAGAGGTAATTCCAAAAGGGAAAAAGGGCCTAACTGCAGGAATTCTCGTCGATCTTGACGATAAGGATTCAGAAATTCCCAGAGTATCGACCGACACCACCCAGCGTCGATCGACACCAGTGCAGAAACTTTCACGGGACATCTCAAAACCCCGTGTATCGATCGATACCACCCCTGTATCGATCGACACTGACCCTGAGGTCGAGAAGACATCTGAGTTGATTGAAGAAAGGGTTTACAAGCCTAAGGTGCCATATCCTATACCACCTAGACATCTCATGAAACCCATAACTGCGGAGAAGTTGCTCGCTTTTGAGAAGATGGTCAGGAGGATTCCCCACACTATATCTTTTGAGGAAGCTTTCGAGAACCGTCCTTTGGAGTGTTACTTCCAAAATTGCAGAGAAACTGAGGAAGAGATCAAGGCACTCTTTATCAAAGCCAGAAGTACACCACCTCCACTGAAGCAGCTGACTAAGAGGGAAGACCCAGGAAAATTTACAGTTCCATGCTCTATCTCTGGAGTTGAATTCAAAGAGTCTCTCGTTGACTCAGGGGCTAGCGTCAATGTCATGTCAAGGGCAATTGCAGAGAGATTGGGAGCTGATATTCGATCCCCCAAGACATCTATCACATACGCAAACTGTTCCACCTCACTTCCGCATGGTACAATCCCTGATTTGATGGTCACAGTAGGAGATTGTCTGGTTCCTACTGATTTTCAAGTTGTGGAGATGGGTGCAAGATCTACTACGCAGTTGATTCTTGGAAGACCGTTCATGGCTACGGTCGGTGCCATTATGGACACACCGAGCAAGAAAATCTCATTCTCATACATTGACAAAGAGGTGTACTACGAAGCCATTCCTACTAGAGGAACTCCCACACGTGTCTCTTGCATCGATGTTGCCACAGGAGGGACGTTGGTAGTTGATCTTTTGGAAGAGCCTTCTGACAAGCCCACTGTCACAGACCTTCTAGATAGTCCTTCTATCATCACCAAGAAAGACATCAAAAAGGCTAAGGCAAAAACCGAGGGGACACAGAACTTGCATCGACCAAGAAGCCCTGGTATCGATCGATACCATGTTGGTATCGGTCGATACCCCACGCGCAGTGCTACCATGTGACTTTAATCCCTTAGAAGTGTGATGGAGATGTGATTGAGTATAAGGTGAAGTGTAAAGGAACCCCAAAACCATTCTCTAAGGCTAGAGTTATTCTTACTTCGGAGTTGAAAGAGAAAGGAAAGGAGGTTGTGGAGAGCATGTTGAGCAGAACTCTGAAGCTGGCGATGTCTAGTTGTGGAGCTTGTTTTCGCGCAAGTTCTCATTCCTATCCCGACTAATACATGAGCCAAAGTCAAGCTACTGACTTAAAACAAGCGCTTGGTGGGAGGCAACCCACAGGTTAGTCTGTATATAAGTTTTTTTTTTATTTTCGTTTTTAATTTTTGGTTTTGTGTCTTGTGTCTTCACGTGAAGCAGATTTAGAGGAGGAGTATCGACCGATACTACATGGTGTCGATCGACACCGTGCGGACATGTAAGTTTTCTTTTAAAACCCTCGGGTTTTTCTTTCAGTTCTTTCTTCTCTACGATCGATACCGCCTCCTTTTTCCTCTCAAATCGCATCTCTCTCGTTTCTTCACCGATTTTGGTGATTCAAGTGCCGCTCCATCTGCTCCTGATGTTCCTGTAGCCCCACGCATAGGCCCTTGGCCTAAGGTGAACGAGAAGGCCAGGATCCCTTGTCATCGAGATTGGAACGGAACAGAGAAGGAGGTTGTGCAGAGTGAAGACTGCATTTACAGACCCATCTTAGATGAGTGGGATGATTATGACACGCTGCACTATAACGCGTGGTTGGGAGTTGTTATAGAGCCTACTCGGTTTGTTGACGGGGTCTCCATGCGTCGCTTGGGCCTTGACACAGAGTTGGCCCGTCTGCTTGAGAAGATTGGTCTTGGCCAGATGGCTACTCAGCCGTATGATCTTTACACAAACTTGGTTTGTTAGTTCATGGCGACAGTTCACGTTTACTACCAGGACGAGGTTCTCCGGGATGCACAGGAGGGTACTTTGACTTTCATGGCTTGTGGAGTGAGGTACATGTTACCACTCCCTGATCTCTGTGACATCTACGGTTTTCCATGGGATTGCAGGAGGGTTACTCTTCCCGCGCAGCATCCTGACATGCAGACATTTTGGGAGCATTTCGGGAATGGTGCTTATTACTCTAAAGAGTCCACTCAGATGGATATACGACACCCGATCCTGCGCTGTTTGGTTAGGATCCTGAGCACCACTATCTTGTGCAAGATGGAACCAAACAAGATGAGGGTGTCCGAGCTTCTACTTTTGTGTCTGGCTATCATAGACATTATTCATGAGGAGGATTTCGCATGGCCTGAGCTTACAGAGGTCAACATTGGCGCTGTATTTGCGCATCATTTGGTCTCTTTGAAGACCAAACCATTCACAGGCACGAGCACGAAGGCCAAGACATAGACAGTTGGTAGTCTCCTCACTCCTATCTTCCAGCACCTCGGGATCAGTACTACGAGCTGCAAGATAGTCACTACGCGTCGGTTTATGGATGAGAGTCACTTGAAGAACCTTACGTGGTTGAAGCGTCGGCGTTGGTTCGTCACTACATCTGCTGGAGATTTTCTGGTGCAGCTCCCTAACGACACGCTGACAGACATTCTCGGGGACCCTTCTCAGCTTCGTTTCGAGCCTCCTCCGGACCTGTTGATTTGCGCACCTGCGACTAGACGACGAGCTCCTGCGCCTATACCTGCTGCTGCTGACTTTCCATCTACCTCACGCCAGGGAGGACGAGCCCAGCGATCGCGAGCAGCGACTTTTTCTATCCCTGCCCCATCATTTCCCTCTCCTTCGGAGCTTCCGATGGAGCCAGCTGCCTTTCAGCAGGTGATGATAGAGAGTATGGGGAGCATCTGGACTGCTATTTCTCGCTGCCGCTGCATGGCTGACACGGACGATGCTCCTTCGTCTCAGCCTGGAACCTCGCAGACTCCGGTTGATCATTCTCCTGTTGGTGATCCTGATGCTGATGGTGATTCCGAGGCGACAGAGGATTAGTCTTCTTCTGTTTTCACGTTTGTTTTTCTTTTCTTTTTATTTTTTCGTTTCTTTTGAATCTATGTCAGTTTTCTTTTTACATTTGAACTCATGGATTTATGTTTGATTATCTTGTTGCTATTAACTTGTTTTTGAGTGTTCCTAACAGTGATAACTTCTAACACTTTGGATCACTTTCCCTGGGTTAAGCAACTCGATGCCACTGATTTGAAATCAGTGTGTCGACATACAACTGGTATCGATCGATACCAGTCTGTATCGATCGATACCAGTCTGTATCGATCGATACTCATCACCTTCACATGTAAGATTTTCGATTTTCACAATCCACTTGGTTCATTCGTTTTCTTTCACCAAACTTAGGCTAGATAACACTGGGGACAGTGTTGTTTAAGTCTGGGGGAGGTAGTCGTTGACATTGTGTTTTTTTCTTAGAGTCAGTCGTTTTTGAGTCAAATTTTTTTTATTGAGTCAAAATTTTGTTGGAGATTATGATCGTGTTCTTGACTCTTTTGTTCTGACTTTGCTTCTAAGTGACCACTGTTACAGAATCAGTTCTAGATCGACTAATGAAAAATCCAAAGGCTGACCAGTTAACTAGAAGACACACATGTTTCCAGCAGAATTCTCTTAAAGCCTGAGCCAAATTTTTGCACTTCATCGATGTGGTTAGTATTCACAGAGCTTGATTCCTCATTCATATCTGACAAAGGAACCCATGTGTTTAAAAGTGATGGTATCTCTCTCCCCTGTTATAAGTTAATAAAAAAGAGCATAAAAAGATGAAATGATTTTCTTCTGAATAGAGCACTAGGAAAATTTCCAGCGATCCCATTATTCTACTTGGTGAGGAATGATCACACAAAGGTTGGAAGCGAGGCTATGATTTTCCTTTGATGCCATTATTCGCATACACCCTTTGATACATTGAGAGGGAAGAACCGGGGATTCGTTGGCAAACACCATCAATACTCGCGTCTCATACCTTGATGTGTATATGCGAATTTAAAAAAAAAAAAAAAAAAAAGATGAGAATATGATATCG
>PKMM01033384.1:57675-68674 GCA_002933915.1 Eutrema heterophyllum | reverse complement strand
GTCATGATATTGTATGGGAAAGAATCTAGAAGGTTCTTGGTATTAATCACAGCGATGAAACTGGCGATGATGGGTTTAATTGAATGAAGCTGCGAAATAATGTGTGTAGTCTGGGGAAGCTGCGAATGTCTACGGAGAAGTACATGGTGGTTAGATTTGGATCTGGTTAGGTGACATTTGGGTGCTTGGGAAAAGGGTCATTGCAATGTTTCATGAACAGGTGAGTCTCCGTGTTTTCAAACCTCTTTCTCTGGTTTAGTCTTCTATTTGCTTGAGGGCAAGCAAAGGCTAAGTCTGGGGGAGTTGATATATCATGGTTTTTACCCCTTTTTAGCCATGATATAGGTCCGTTTTATAGAGTCTTTCTACTATTTTGTAGTGTTTTAGAGTCTTTTACAGGTTTTAGCACGTTTGGAGCATAATTGGAGATATTAGAGCTTTTTGGAGCATTTTGGAGCGAAACAGAAGTCATGTAGCTGAATACACGATTTGAAGCCTCAGTATCGATCGATACTCACTGCAGCAAGACACGAGTTGCGACTTTAAATGAAGAGTTGAAGAATTGCAAAATTGCCCAGAAGACTTTATTATTTACAATTTAGCCCAGAACGTGTTTTAACATTATAATGAGGTTTTTCAGCCACTGGGTTGGCTAAGCTTTATTTTAATTTTGTTCTGATTGAGAGAGATTGTTTTAGGGATTTTGGGGAGACAACTCTGAACCCATTGTTTCTTATTGATTTCTTTTATGCAATTCTATTCAGCCATGTTTATTGTTTCAATTACTATGCTGAGTAGATCCACTTTAGGTTCAGGGTTCTCATAAGGGTTTTCACTGAATGTTAGGTTAACTGAATGATTAGGATTCACCATCTGAATTAGTTCTTCGCCTTAGGTTGTTCTCATAGCTAATTCTAGGTTGACGAATCTGGAACTTAGATCTTAAGATAATTGATTAGGCAGGAGAGTGCGATTAATTATCTGACAGAACTTAGGGTGAGCAAAATAACTATTTGCAAAGAGATTTGGTTTAGTTGTTTTGTGAACAAATCAAGCCTGAACTAAAAGCTGGTTTAGACTTTAGGATTCGCAAAGAGATTTGGAATTCTAGGATTTAGACTTAGGTAGTTTTCGCAACGAGAGTTGGTTAGCTACACTTTAGTGATTTGAGTTCAAGAACCGCGCTAAATCTGAATCATGTTAGTTAGTTTATCTACATTCATTGAATTCATGAGAAATACTCTGAGCCTATCTTTTTCCCATTGATTCACAACTTGTTTAATTTACGCACTTGCTTTCAATTACATCTTTTGGTTTAGCTTAATTCGAAACTACATAATCTATTGTGTGATATCTGGAGTTCTTGTGTTCGACCCCTACATATACTACAATGACTGCTTTAGTACTTATAGGGTATTAATTTGAGCATATCAGTATTGTATAATTGATGGGGAATCACATCCAACGTATATCCCTAACCTTCTTTGTGGTTCCATCTTTGTACGTTGTGGTGGTGCTATTGGTATACCGCACAACCAAAGATCTTTAAATGGGAAATATTTGGTTCTCGACCAAATGCCAACTGTAATGGAGAATATTTATGATATGCACTTGGTCTTATCCGAATAAGTGCTTCTGCATGCAAAATAGCATGTCCCCATACAGAGGTCGGGAGTTTTGATTTCATGATCAATGGTCTTGCAATCAATTGCAGACGTTTAATCAATGATTCGGCCAAACCATTTTGTGTATGAACATGGGCGACATGATGTTCAACATCGATTCCAGTTACCATACAATAATCATTAAATCCTTGGGACGTGAATTCACCAGCGTTGTCTAGTCTAACTCTTTTTATCGAATAATCAGGGAACTGAGCTCTTAGTTTGATTATTTGAGTTAGAAATCTCGCAAATACCACATTTCAAGATGATAATAGACAAACATGTGACCATCTATTTGACGCGTCAATCATTACCATAAAATAGTAGAATGGTCCACATGGTGGATGCAAGAATAGGTCTGAGCCTGATGACATTCCTGCTTTCCTTGCCATGTCCAAGTAGGTCCACAAATATCGCCTTGGATTCGTTCAAGTAGCTTTGGTAACTCTTTATCGATTTTGGTTGGCGATGGCCTTATGATCAATTTTCCTAGAGAACATGCATCACATGTCATTTTATTTCTCTGATAAATCTCCTAGATTTTCATCCAATGACCATGTGAGCTTTCTACAATTTTTTGCATCATCGATGTGCTTGGATGACCGATGCGATCATGCCATAGTGTGAAATCATCATGATTTTTCTTGATCACAAGATTTGATTCTGTCGCATTTATGTATGTATGAAGTAAACCAGAAGGGAGTTATGGGAAATATAATCTTTTTGCTCGATTTATCATAAGTTATGTACATATACTTCTTTCTATCCTCAGTTGCAGACTGAGTGTCATATCCTTGAAGGTATATGTCTTTGAAACTCAACAAAGTTCTTTTAGAATTTGGAGAATATAAGGTGTTATTTATGGAAAATTTTGTCCCACTAGGCAACGTAAATCTGGCTTTACCAATCCCTTCAATTAGGTCTGCAGGACCTGATATTGTGTTGACAATAATTTTTGTCGATTTCAAATAAGAAAAAATATTTTATGTGTTTCAGAATAGTGTGCGTTGTTCCACTATCTGGTATACAAACATCTTTAGAATTTATCTTGGACATAGTTCCGTTTGTATCGTTATCCATTTCTGAGATAGACAAAATAATTAATTGTAATAAGATAATTTTATTCATGAGGCAAATATCATAATTATAGATTAAAAAGATTACACAATAATTATACATAAATAAGCAGTGCAAGAAACATAGTATTTTACATAAGCGACAATTATTTATGGCACATTCGTAAGAACTTCAAGAGTCTCATAACGGGCATTTCAGGCTTCCGTAAGGGAGGTCTCGTCAAAATCATTTTCAAAGTCAGAAGCATCGAGGTGCGTTGTACCCTCAGAATGTTCCGCAAGATTGACTTCCTTTCCTTTGCCTTTGGCGGATTCTTTGTACAACACACAAAGATGTGCAGAAGTACGACATACCAGGGACCAATGTCCCTTGGTACCGCATCTGAAACAAGCGTCCTCTCGCTTCTAGGATGTACTTCCTTGGTGCTATTTTCCCTTCGGGGGTTGTTCAGAACGAGTCCACTAGAATGACTTCCTATTTTGCGGGTTGTATTTTCTCCCACGTCTGCGGTAGTTTCGACGGCCTCGGCCTCGAAATGCTTTGTTTTCTCTCACCGGATTCTTAACGTCTAATGCGTTCGCTTCAGGGAACACCTTAGATCCGGTAGGTCGTGTCATGTGATTCTTAATAAGGAGCTTGTTATTTTTCTCAGCTACCAGGAGCGCCACAATCAAATCCAAAAATTTGGTATACCCATACAACCTGTATTTTTGTTGCAGGGTGATGTGGTTTTTGTGGAATGTGGTATACGTTTTCTCAAGCATTTGAGATTCCGTTATGATTTCACCACAGTACCTTAAATTGGCCACAATTCCCAACACAGCGGAATTGTAGTTTATCACTTAGTCGAAGTCCTGGAACCTCAGACTTTGCCACTCATCCCGAGCAAGTGGGAGTGTTATGTCCTTCTGATGATCGAAACGATCCTTAAGGGACTTCCAGAGCTCTTGGGGATTCCTCATGTTTGCGTAATCATAGATGATACTTTCATCTAGGTGTCTTCTAAGGAAGATCACCGATTTTGCCATTTCTTGGGCCGTTGAAGTATTTTTCTCTTTTATGGTTTCCGTTAAACCCAGAGATTCCAAGTGAAGTTCAACGTTGGTGGTCCAAGATATGTAATTAGCACTAGTGATGTCTAGAGTCGGGAATTGGAGCTTTTCAATGTTTGCCATTTTCAATTTCTAAAAATAAAATCACAAAAATATTATTAGAAATATAATTTTTTTTCAANTTCACTTTGAGGTTGTTGTCCTTGAATATGTTCTCCTTGAGCTTGATCTCCTTGATAACGAGATGCTCAATATTGAGATCCATGATATTGGCTTTGGGAACCTTCTCCATGTTCTTCATATTGGTTTGTTGGTGCTCTTCTTTTCAAAATTATCGCTCTTTCATTTTCAATATATGCTCGACTCGCGGGATCAGTTATAGAACTCAAATCCGCGAATAATATTTTATGCTCTTGTTTCATTCTTTGTACCTCGACCTTCTGTCTTTGAATTTCATTTCTTTCAAAAGTACCTTTAGCAATAGCTTTGATAAGCTTATCATTTTGCTCCATCATTTGTTTAAATTGTTCCTCAGATTGTTGTTTTCTCTTTGCTTTTTTCATACCCATAGGTCTCTGAGATAAATTAAAAGTGGCTTCTTCACTACTTGTATTTAGATCGAATGAATTCATACCAGTGGATGGCGATGACTCCTCTTGGAATGATGTTTCCAGTCGCTATCTTCGATCACCTGACGCTAACGATGTTGCACGGCTACTCCACATTGGTGAACGTCGAGGATTTCCAGGTATGTTGGGTAGTTTAGATTGTATGCATTGGAAATGGAAAAACTGCCCAACAGCTTGGGGAGGTATGCTGGTCGTAGTGGATCGCCTACTATTATTCTAGAGGTCGTAGCCGATTATGATCTTTGGATTTGGCATGCATATTTTGGTCTACCAGGGTCTAACAATGACATAAATGTGCTAGAGGCGTCTCATCTTTTTACTAATCTAGCTGAAGGAACTGCTCCACCCGCTAATTAGTTATTAATGGGAAAAATTATAATATGAGTTATTATCTAGCTGATGGTATATATCCAAAATGGTCAATTCTTGTTCAAACAATTCATGATCCACGTGGTCCCAAAAAGAAATTATTTGCAAAGAAGCAAGAAGCATGTAGAAAAGACGTGGAACGTGCATTTGGGGTATTGCAGTCAAGATTTACAATTGTGGCTGGACAAACACGTTTTTGGAGTAAGAAAGTATTACATGATATAATCAAAACTTGTATCATAATGCATAATATGATCATAAAGGATGAACATGATATTGATGCAACAATTGAAGAACGAATCGAAGTCCCAGCCGCAGAAGTTGAGTTGGCAAGTGACGATGATGCTCGATTTCAAAAAATTTTGGCTCGACACAGGCAAATCAAGGATCGGGAAGCTCATATTGAACTTCGAAATGCATTAATTGAACACTTATGGTCCGAATACACTAATTCTGAGAATTAGTACGATGTAATTTATTTTTCACTATTTTTAATTTATCGATTGTAATCGTATATTTAACTTATAATTAATCAGTTATAAAAATAATTAGTATTTATCAAAACTATTAAAAAAAAAAAGAGAATCTAAATTTAATAATATAATAATAAAAAATATTTTTTTTAGTGTGAAATTTGGTGTTGTGGTTGGAGATGAAAAATAAAGTGGAACACCAAAACACCAAATTTGGTGTGAGCCTTGGAGATGCCCTTAATAGTTCTTTTCTACATGTACTATATGTAACTCATATATAGAGTTTGAAATTATGTTATTAAATAGGTGTTTCTCCTTCTATCTCATTTACTTTCAAGGTACTAACATATATTTCTAAGAAAATGAATATGCACATATCTACACTATATATTTTCTTTCATTCTATTCCATGTCGTTTATTTCTGAACGGTATTCTATTTATTTTGCATTATGTTTTAACTGTTCTACCTAGAACATAATAAAATAGAAATAATTTGACGTTTGTAAACAACACAGAAGCTCCTCATTTCCTCAACCACGCACGTTTACGAAGGTAATTTTGTCCATTCATAACCAAAATGGTTAGTTTCTTAATTTAAAAATTTAGTGTGCTATAAGCTTAATTTTCCGCCCATATATGAATATTGGGCTAATTGCCTCTTAATATAAATCAATATTCTAAAAATCGGGCTAGTCGGTGCCTAGCTCCCGTCTAGGCGAATTAAGAACGGCAACCGACTCGATTTTCGCCTAATCGGCACAATTAGGCGGTCAAGGATTAATCGGCCGATAATACCGAGTAGTCGCGATTAAACCGCCTAGTTTTGCCTTAACCCAACAATTTTTAGATGGGCCTAGGCACGAATAAAAGCCCATATTTACTTGAAACCTCAAAGTAAGCATACTTATATACAGAATTTTTCAGTCACGCTCCTTATGCTAAAACCGATGTTGGACTTTATTATTTTTGTTTGATCACCAAACTTTTTTCAAACGTGTTCTTTTTTTGTTTTTCTTTATTTAACTACACGCCAATTTTCTCATAAGTAATTACGTGATATTTGTTTAGTGTTTGTCAACTTAGTTTTAATTTTATTTTGGATATAACATATTTTTTTAAGGATAGAAAAACTACAAATGCTTTAAAAAAAACTAACTGATGATGTTTTAGTAGTTTCTAGGTTAAAGATTTATGTTTTTTTATTAAACCTTTTAAAATAATAGAAAATACGTATGTTAACACCTAAGCCCCGTTTAGGTTCCGACCGGTCGTTCTAGGCGCTAGTCCTCTATTGAGCACATAATTACCCCCTAGCGATTTTTAGAACATTGGTATAAATAGGGCATTAGAGGGTCTTTTGTCGTTCGGTCTTTTTTTATATATAATTGATTAAAAACCCCAAAATAATCACACCCAAATCGCATCCAAATCGCATTGTCATTCAAGAGTATAGGGTAATCACATCGCACTCCATTCACAATTCTAGCTAATCGCATCGTTCCCAAATCGCATCTCTCCCACATACGAATCGTAATCACACTTAAATCAGAGTGTCACTCGGGACGTGACCTAATATGTGATGTAAACAACTTTATCTCATCGTTATCTTGACGACGTGAAATTTTTTTAAAAAAATTGTCTCTTCAAGTTTGAAATAAATTCTTCCTTTAGTTATTTATTTTATGTGGTTATATAGTTTATTTTGTGTATGTAATTCACAACCTAGAAGCATACTTAGCAACAAACAGCAGCCATGATCATTAGCTGATAATAATACACAAAGATACAGATCTGACGTGGCAGTCTAGGGAGCTTCGCTGCTCCAAAAACCATTCCCCTAAATTGAAGCCATAAGACTAATTTTTAGACTTCTTCTCTCTCTCTCTCTCTCCTGATTTTGCCCCCAAACCCTCCAATTATTACTAAAAACACCACTGCTCTCGCGCCGGAGCTCCGGTGAGACGGTTTGGCCGGAATCTAAGAAGGAGATGGATGTAGGAGTGTCTCCGGCCAAGTCTATACTTGAGAAGCCTCTGAAGCTGCTCACCGAAGAGGACATTTCTCAGCTCACGCGCGAGGATTGCCGGAAATTTCTCAAGGAGAAAGGTTAATCTTCTACCTTCCTCCTCCCATCTTTTTTTTCTTTTCCATTTCCTTTTTCCTTCTCCGAGAGGAAGAAGATGCAGAGGAACATCATACTTTTGTCAATTTTTGGTATTTTCCGAGAATGGCGGCGGCTGACACGTGTCGTGTTCAGGAATGCGCAGGCCTTCTTGGAACAAATCTCAGGCGATCCAGCAAGTCCTCTCCCTCAAAGCTCTCTTTGAGCCCGGCGACGATTCCGGCGCCGGCATCCTCCGCAAGATCCTCGTTTCCCAGCCTTCAAATCCGCCTCGCGTGAGCTAATTTCTTCTTACTGTGGCTTCGATTTCGCTTCTATTTCCCATCGATTAACTTCCTTTTGTGCACAGGTCACAACAACGTCGGTTGAGCCAAGCAACGAGCTTGGAGCTTGTGGCCAGATTCCTTCCCAGGAAGGTG
This sequence comes from Eutrema heterophyllum, assembly GCA_002933915.1. Taxonomy (NCBI): domain Eukaryota; kingdom Viridiplantae; phylum Streptophyta; class Magnoliopsida; order Brassicales; family Brassicaceae; genus Eutrema; species Eutrema heterophyllum. The sequence continues at coordinate 60,868 of PKMM01033384.1, read as the reverse complement.
ACGGCCCATGCCACCGGAGAGATTCTCCAAGATCAGCTGAGTTCTCCGGCAGTTCTGGTCCGGAGAAAGACCAGAGAGATTCTCCCAGGTTTATATTATTTACTCTTTTGAGTTTATGTGATATATTTATGCGGCTGGAATGTTGTTTAAGTCAAGAGCAGAGTGATGCATTGTGACATTAAAGCTTGATCTTAGCAAGTATTTGGTCTGATATGATTGAATGTTATCGCAGAGACTTCATTGTGGCTTTATCTGTATCTCTAGTTAGTATATATCCAGAGCTTCTTGCTTATGTTTTAGTCTCTTGGATTTTGGTGAAAAGGATCGTTATTGATGAGACTTGAAATGATCATTGCTAGTCCATCCACGAAAAGCCCTAATACACGGTGTTGCTATTATGTGCCTGTTGCTGTTATATAAGCCAGTTTACCACTCCACTGCTGTTTAAACAAATTCTCTCTGATGCTGCATCAGAAGCCCAGCTGAAACGAATGCGATGGTTGAGCAAATGACGATTTTCTATAGTGGAAAAGTTAATGTATATGATGCAGTACCATCTGAAAAGGTAAATGAATAACGCTATTTTTTTTTGTCCTGCCTGAAGATTTATAAATTTCGATGTCATTGGTTTTGATCATGCATCCTGTATATCGATTTGCAGGCACGTTCTATCATGCACTTTGCGGCCAATCCAATTGATTTGCCTGAAAATTGTATTTTTGCTTCTTGTAGCACGATTTCGAAGCCCATGTGTAAAGGTAATCTTTTGCTAAAGTATCTGATTTGCTTTTCAGTTGATGGATAGATGATTCAAACATGAAATGATTTTGGATGAAGTGTGTGATCAAACTGGAAAATTGAATCGAGATCTTTATTTTTTTCCTGTTGCAACTGCTTTTGTTTTGTTGTGTCCAATTTGGTAAGGAGGCATGAGTAATTGAAGCATGTCTAAATACTGCATGGTGCTGATACCCATACTAGCTTGTGGAGAATATGCAGATGCCTCTAGCTTGTGACAGTGATTCCAGATGATCATCTTGTCTGAAATCCCATTTTCTTTCTTCATAGCCGAGTTTGAACTAGCCGATGATTAAACTGAAGTTGTGGATTTTTATTGCAGCGAAGATGGTGGAACTTCCCAAATATGGTCTTGAAAAGGCGAATGCTTCTCGTGATTCTGGTACAAACAGTGTTCATATGACCTTAATGATTCTGAGATTACAATTTGAACGACACTGCTTTCACCTGTGCAATGCTATGTTAATCGTGTTTATTTGGATGCGGATATACTCAGACTTGCTTGCTCTTCTATGTGTTAGTAATATAACTTGTCAAATCAATGATTTGAACCACGGTTCTTGTGTTTTCTTGGTCGTTCTAAAGGTATGGAAGGTCAGGGGAACAGAAAGCTGTTGTTGCAAAGATATCGTGAAAAGCGGAAGGACAGGTGCTTTTATATACTTAAAACTTATTCCAAATTTCTGAATACTGAAATTGTTAATCTTTATGTGCAGAAAATTCTCGAAAACTAAAAAGGCTCCAGGAGTTGCGTCCTCAGGCTTGGAGATGTTTCTAAATCGTCAGCCACAGATGAACGCCGCATATTCACAAAACCTTGGCTGCACGGTAGAGCCCCACATGTTATGCGAGTCACCTGAAAATCCGACAAAAAGTCCCAATCTTTCAGTTGATCTAAACACTGATCTAAATTGTGAAGGCATATGGCAAAACTTTCTTTAATGGTTTGGATGACTTCCCTCAAAATTCTCTCATTGGCTGGTTTCCAGACATTTAACGAGATGCGAATACGTGGAGATGATTTTACGGGTCAGAAAAAGCACTGAAGCTCAAGAGATGAAGAACAAGTTCGTTTCCTGTTAACAAATTGCCATGTACAAATAATTTTCCTCTTCCATTGCTGAAGATTGAGCTGGAGAAGTCTTGTAGATCGGTCTTTCATATTTTTGGTCTATTACTTTTGTAAGTAGCTTAGTAGGTTAGTGGTAAGTTCTTCTTTCTGATTCTTTTTTTGGGGAAGATATATATAGTGACCAGAGAGAGGGAAAATGAGAGATTTTCATTTTCTGGTTTGTGAGGCCTTATCGCTCAACTGTCTTCTACTTTTGAGTCTTAAGCTTTGACACCAAACTTATTATTATTATTTTTTTTTTTTGGTGTCTTTAATAATTCATACGCGCACACTCATTTAATTCCTGGCATATAGACGTTCGTTCAATTTATTCTCCAACTATTGCTTGCTCAAAATAATTCTCCAAGTTGTAGTTGATTTTGCAAAATCAGAATTAACAAAATCAAACGTTAATAACTAAATGGATACATGTCCACTAAATCGGCTGTAACTCTTTCAATACAAACCCGAATGAGTTGAAATCATTCTCATTGGAAAGCTAACTCAATTTCCTATAACTTTGATGAAGAGCTCCAAAGCTAAATCCAAAGGGAAGGCTTCCATCCGAGTCGATCTTCTAGACACATTCTTGATGCAAGATCGACTCGGATGGAAGCCTTCCCTTTGGATTTAGCTTTGGATCTCTTCATAAAAATTATAGGAAATTGAGTTTGCTTTCTAATGGGAGTGGTATCAACTTATTCGGGTTTGTATTGAAGAAGTTACAGCCGATTTAGTGGACATTTATCCATTTAGTAATTAGCGTTTGACTTTTTAATCCCGATTTTGCAAAGTCAACTACAACTTAGAGAATTATTTTGAGCAATCGATAGTTGGAGAATAAATTGAGCAAGTGTCCATAGGTCAGGAATTAAATGAGCAATTTCCCCGCACACTTCATGGGTTTAAATTCGGACCATCGACACTAATACAACAAACTAGCCTTGATTGGTATGGTAGAGGATTTAAAAAAACATTAAGTATTTTATCGATCAATTAACTTTTGTTAATAAACCATTTAGGAAAGCATTAATAAACTGCATATACTTTGCGAATGCTCATTTCCTTTATGCTTTCACATGAAACTTTTGTTAGAGCATTAACCTCTAAAATATCAAAAACTTTAAAATAATTTTATATAACTAATTTATTTTGTTAAATAATATCAAAAAAATTATATTTATATTAAAGTGTAAATTTTATAATGTTAAAACTAATATTTACCATTATTTTATTTCTATTAATTTAAATAAAAATATAATATAATAAATACAACTGAAATAT
>PKMM01033384.1:16988-57510 GCA_002933915.1 Eutrema heterophyllum | reverse complement strand
TTTCCCAAACAGATATATATATTGAATTATCTCTAAAATTTTATAATTTTAAAGAAAAATATATATAAAATTTCAAACCGAATAACTGAACTAACCGAATTTATCCGACTTTAACCGAATTTGAACCAAAAATACCAAAAACTTTGGTTCTTTTTGGTTTTAAATCTCAAAACCCGAACTAACTTGAGGCCTACGACAAACCATTAAAACTAAAAAAACTTATGATTATGATTGAAACTTTCTCAAAAAGTAAATTTAGTTTATTGTTTGGTTTTAAGTAACTTTTGCCCCTCTCAAAAATGTAATTATAGTCGGAAACGGATATCTGTGGAGGCGGCATTACCCTCGCCGCACGCCGGCGGAAATATGAATGGGGGTAGTTTAGTCTTTTAGCCTTCTTCTTTTTTTGTCCCGAAAGAAGAAAATGATTTTGTGTTTTTTTTTTCTTCTTCTTCTTTAAAACAGAGAGAAATTCATTAGTCGCGTGGTTTTGAAGACGAAGAGGAATAAGGCATAAACGAAGAAGACGACGCAGCGAACAAACATGGGTCAAGCGTTCAAGGTAATCGTAAATCTCTTTGCTTCTGATTCTCATTTGCTTAAAGTTAAAATCGGAAAAATTTATTGTATCCTTCGATGAAATCATGAATCGCCCGATTTGTTATTTTAGGTGAATTAATGTATGATTCGTTTCAACGATTTTTCGATCACCACTACTTCTATTGCTCGTCTTGCAAAGCAGTTTAATTCATATTCATATAGTTTTTAGTTTGCCTCATCTCTGGAGATTACTTAAAACATTTGATCGCTTCAGAACATTTTCTCTAATAGTTTTTATAGCTAATTAAACTCAATGATTGATCATTTTACCACAGAATCTATTCCAGTTTTGATGGGTTTTTGCTTAGCATCAAGTTTTGATGTCTTCTTGTTTCACATGTTGTGTGTTTTTGCTTAGGATGGAAGAGAAGAAGTGATCCAGGCTTGGTACATGGACGATAGCGAAGATGATCAGAGGCTTCCTCACCACAAGGATCCTAAGGAACTTCTTTCTTTAGACAAACTTGCAGGTGTTTGTGTGTATGTGTGTGTGTGTCTTCATTGTTGTGTCTCTCTGCTTCCCTATTATTGTCTTTTTTTTCTTCTTTTCACATGTAATGTTTCTGGTGCAGAGCTTGGAGTTCTTAGCTGGAGACTTGATGCTGATAACTATGAAACCGATGAGAAGTTGAAAAAGATCCGCGAATCTCGTGGTTACTCCTACATGGTTTGTGTTTTGACCTTTATCTGATGATTTTTTTTTATATATATATTTTTGTTGTTATGCCTTAGACTTGAATGCTAGATTTTTAGTTTCGACCAAGTGCTATTTTGACTTTTACTTGAAGAAGTTTAACTGCTGAAGCCTTATCTATAACTAGCGAGAAAGATCGCATGTAGCAGATTATAACGGTTGTGAGTTGGTTAGAGAGCAAGTAGTGAGGATTGGGTTTATAAAGATTTCTTGGCAGATTGTTTAGGTGGTGGTTTGGTTGGGAGTTGAGAGTCTGTCATTAACTATCAAGTCTTTCTGGTTCTCCTTCTGCTAACATTAACTATCCTGAGGACATTACCTTCTCTGTTACACTTGTTGAGCTGAAAGTTTTTATGTTAATCACTTGATGATTCCCAAACATTTTTATTTGTAGATATATATTTGTGGTTGAGTCTTGGTTTGATGATAGAAAAGTGTTTAAATTCAGGACTTTTGTGAGGTATGCCCTGAGAAGCTTTCAAACTATGAAGAGAAGGTAAAGAGCTTTTTCGAAGAACATCTGCACACTGATGAAGAGATCCGTTACTGTGTTGCAGGAAGTGGTAAATACTTTTTATTGGCTGTTTACTTGAAAAAAAAAAAAATCGATATAGTCCTCAATGTTTTATTTCCTTGGAAAAAAGGTTACTTTGATGTGAGGGATCGCGATGAAGCTTGGATTAGAGTATGGGTAAAGAAAGGGGGTATGATAGTCTTGCCTGCTGGGATATATCACCGCTTCACCGTGGACTCAGACAACTATATCAAGGTCTAATGTTAGCTACTTTTAGCCACTTATGTTGTGTTTTTTGCGTGCTTAGAAAGTTGAAAATTCTGGTTCAAACAGGCAATGCGGCTTTTTGTGGGTGAACCGGTGTGGACACCATACAATCGCCCACACGACCATCTTCCTGCAAGGTACAATGTCCTGTTTTTGCCCCGCTTTTGTCTCTTTAAAAGCTTACTCTGCATTTCAATATCCAAGCAAAGAGACAAGAAAGCTGTTTTGTTTTTCGGATTTTGATAAGTGTTTTTGAGTCATGGATATTGATACGGTTTATTTTACAGGAAAGAGTACATTGATAGTTTCGTGAAGGTGACTGGTGACAGTGCCATAGACGCATCAGCCTAGAGGACTCAGGCATCAGATTCCTATAAACTAAGCATACAATAAAGAGAGATTTCTGTCTGCTGTTGAATATATATGTTTAGATGTTGTCTTTATGGTTTATTATGTCATCCACTAAAACTGGAGACACTTTGATTTGTGGCATTATGGTTGTGTTGTATTGTTTCATGGCTTAATTACCATCTTTTTATGTCTATACATCGTTTTGACTTTTGATCCGCTGGCCTCATCCTTCCTCGTGAAGGGATTAGGGATTAGTATCCCCTAATCAACATATCACGAATTTCGTGAGTTATATAATAAGTTATAATTATTATATGTGTAATGTTTATATTAAACGATTTAGCTTTATATAATTATATTTTATTATTATTATTTGCAACATTTAGTCTTTGTATTCTAACGGCAATTTTTTCTCCTTTTTTTCTGCTATGTTCAATTGTCATGTGAAGTACACTTTTATTTTATTTATATCAAATATAAACTAAAACTACAAGATATCAGTTTTGATTGATAACATTGTGCTTCTAAAATTATGTTTATATTTTTTTCTAATTTTGCTTGTAGTATGTAAAATGTTAAATTTTATACCATTTTCGTTTTTAACAGAAGATTACAAAGAAAACAAAGTGACAAAAAAGATCAAAAAACTGCTAAAGAATAACAACGAAAATTAGAAACCGTAAAACCGCCATAATAAACAGAGGAGGCTGGATTAGTTTTACCGGTCTTTAGTATCAATTAACATCTTTTACCAATTAGATCTTACAACTGAACCATCATCTCTTAATGTATCAATACCTAAATTAACTTCCAAGAGTCCAAGACCTATGGAAAGCCAAATATTCTTACCATTTAAAAGATCGCCAAAAAATACCATAACGAATACATAATGATTTTCGTAGATGGTGAAACTCGATGCATGTCTTTTGACCCACAAAACAAGTCATCTACTCACTCGAACGACATACTAAAGTACACGCTCTTGGTTATGTTTAACTTTTTTTCTAACTCGGCCCATTCTTAAATATGATGTTATTGATTCTGCTGCACCACCCAAAACCTAGGGCATGTCAGTACTCCCTCCGTTTCACAAAGAGGGTCGTTTTGAAGTTTTATTTTTGTTTCATAAAGAGTGTCATTTTATGTTTTCAATGCATAATTTTGAACAAATATCCAATTTTAACCTTGTTGTTTTAGTGTATTATTTAGAAAGAGAAAAACTGTTTAGTGTATTAATAAGAGGTAATATGAAACTTTTAATATTTTTCTTAATATGTGTGAAATGTGTCAAAATGACACTTTTTATAAAACAGAGGAGTATAATATAGCCACATCTCCAGTTTTGCGGGACCAAATGCTCATATACCTTTAATAAAGGCAAAATTTGCTTCCATACCCTTCATCAATCTTCATATCTTACTTCTTTTACAATAATACACGAAACCATTTTTGTCCTTCTACTATTTAATTATTTTATTAATCTGAATGTTGAAAACTTAAATGAATTAAAAAAAAAAGCAAACGATTAACGTAACGAACCTAGTTTCTTTTCCTCTTCTTCTTCGTTCGTTCCATTCCGACGAGGACGAGGTCGTTCTCCTCCTCATTCGACGATTGGAGATTGAAGCTCAAAAAGGTAATTTTGTATGCTATTGTTGTGTTCTATATTGTTGTAGCTTTCCACCATTAGAAGATTCAAGTAATGTTCATTTGCAAATTATGGATTTCAATAAGAAAATTGTAGATCTTTTAAATTTGTTCTTTTTGAATATTAGTTGGGTTAGCAAGCATATTTTGTTGGTCAATAAGGTCCTACATTGTTGTATTGATTGAATCTTTGGAAAATCCGAACTTAGAACTGTTTTTATCGCTCAATTTGCAAATCTAGGACAACTGGGATAACTGGCACAACTGTGAGAACGAGTATTACTGGGACAACTGGTATTACTTAGACGAGTGGACATATAATGTAAATGTGTAGTAATGTTATTTTTTCTCTCTTTTTCTGGTTACAATGGATACTAACCATTCAAAGGTCATACGTTTTGAGTATGGGGGATGTTATTCAAAGAAAGGAAATGAAGTACATTGGATTTCAAGAGAAGAAAGAACTTACACTTTAATGATGAAGACACCTATTGAGAAGGTCAATGGCGTATTGCAGGACGATTTGTGCTCTAATTAAATACTACTGGATGGAACAATGGTCATTGGCGTATTGCAGGATGATTTATTCAGTTCTCCATCAATCTCATTGGAATGTTCCCGACTACATACTAGCTTTGTTTGCCTTACGTCCAGAGTATATCAAAAGAAAGGGGAGAACTCAAGTAACAAGATTCCCATCAACCGGAGAACATGGACGAAGGAAAAAAAAGACCGTGCGAGGACCCTTGTATAGCTATTTGGCGGAAGATAGTAGCAAATGATAACAACTATGTACTACGTTTTATTATGTACTATGTGCTATGTTTTATTATGTACTATGTACTACCTTATATTATGTACTATGTTTAATTGCCTTTGCAAAACTCCGTCTTTCTGTCATTGTTCAACTAGGTGTAACTGGTGCAACTATGTTTAACTAATAATTTCCTTTGCAAATTTTTCTGTCGTGGTACAACTAGATATACTTGGTGCAACTATGTTTAAATGTCTTTACAAAAATGAAACGAAAAACAAATTTTAGAGAAAACAATGTAATATTATTATACACACCTATTTCATTATAATCAAATAATGAATCCATATTCTTATAGTATTTAAAATCTATATAAATCTAATTCAATTATATTTTATTTTTACATCATCTATCTTATACTTTTATGGTTACTTTGTAAATATGAACAACTTATTAAGTAAAACTTACAAACAACTTATTTTCACAAATTTTATTACATGAATGTATGATAAATGTGTTATGATTACTTAATAGAAAAGGTACAACTATAAAAGATTGACTTAGAGTATGATTATAAGAAAAGTACAACTATGTTCATTTTAGGACAACTAGGTGCAACTGGACAACTATGTACAATTTTGGCGGCACCATGTGAAAAACGTGGGTAAAAACGTGGCGTCTTTACATTTTTTTAATACGGTGTTTCATTTTTTTAAACGTGGCGCCATTTTAAAAAAAAAAACAGTTGAACAAAAACACTTAGTTGTCCCTAGTACACCTAGTTGTACCTAAAACCACAAAAACACAAAAAACATTCAACATTTAGCTAAAAACCACAATACATCCAAGTTGTACCTACAAAAAACAAAAACACACAAACATCCAAGTTCCAAGTTTTGACAAACATTCAAGTTCAAGGAAACAAAAACCTAAGCGTTTAAGCAAACACAAACATCCAGGTTCAAGCACAATCATCAATCTTTCCGAGATTTCTTCACCACTCTCGTGGATTTCCTCTTTGGCTGGGTATAAGGAGTCGTGACGTGCCTATAAGGCTTTCTTTTCCTCTTATTTGCACAAGTCTTTTGCCTATGCCATATCCCCTTCTTCCCTTCTTCTCCGGTTCCTTTGTCTTTTTCTTTGGTTTCTTCTTCTTTCTCTCTGGTTTCTTCTTCTTCTCCAGTTCCTTTTTCTTTCTCTCTGGTTTCTTCTTCTTCTCCGGTTCCTTCTTCTTCCTCTCTGGTTTCTTCTTCCACTCTGCCCATAACTTTATGGTTTGGTTCCTTCTTCTTCATCTCTGGTGCCAAATGTGCTTGAATTGAGGATGGTTTATAAACCATTACTTCTCTGCCACTGAAAGTAAACCATCTAAGAGCTTCATCGTCGACCAAGCTTTACACATCGATTGTATCTTACAAGTCTGTGAATACTTGTTGGGGTTCAAATAAAATCTCAGAGGTTGAAGTGGTTCAGTATCCTCATATGTATCCTGCAATCCATACACAATATATCATAATTGTACCTAGTAATACTTAGTTGTACCAAACATTACCAAAACTACTTAGTTGTACCAAAAATACTTAGTTGTACCAGAAGAACTAACCTATTCAAAATCTCAGTTTGAATCTAATTACCTTTGAATGCAAATACGCTGAGTCATTTTCTGAAGTGGTTTCATCTTCGGACTCTTCTCCCATGGTTTCTCGTTCAATCAGCATTTGGTCCGGCTGAGGAGGGCTTCTATACGAAGGATTTTTCGTACGCGGCGGCATTGTGAATCCAATTCATGCATTAACAAAAGAAAACACAAATTTATTTAGATTTTTAGACCCAAAATTCGTCGATTTCAGTACAAACCCTAACATAGCCTAATTTGATTTGATTCGACGAGAACTCGAAGACGAGGGAAAAAAAGAAGAAACGAAAAAGAAAGGAAAAGAAGAAGAACAAGTCTACCAGCGGCGTCAAACTCTATAAGTGTTTGGATTTGAGATTTGAAATTTCAGAACATAAATCTGAGAGATATTTGAAATGTTTACTGAGTCTACCGGCGGTGTCAAACGGCGATGATGTATGAACAAGCGGCGGCGATGGAAGTGTTTGTCTGGTCGGTTTTGAAACGAATGGTCGGATTCCGACGAGATTGGGTGGAGCGTGATGAAGAAGAGTGAAAAAAGAAGAAATTTGAAATGTTTTTCTTGAGGGTGAAGGATGGATCTGGATTCGACCCGTTTTTTTTTTGTTCGGGTGAATAACCCGTTATCAGTTTGGTTGGGTCTGTAAATAAGTTAAATTGTGAAGGTTATGAAGTAATTTCAATGTTTTTGATTTCAAAGAAAATGAAAAGGAAATTTGTTATATAACAAGGGCATATGAGCCCTCTTTTTTTTTACATCGACGGAGGCTTATGAGCATTTGGTCCAGTTTTGCGTCCGTCCCAGTACTTATTATAATCGAACCAATAAATAAATTTTGATTCAAGTCGAAAGTTCCACAGGTTTTATAATAAACGTATCAAAAATCAAACTATGCGTTACCTTTTTTTTTATATAAATTTTATTTCATCTTTCTCTCTTCAAAACTATGCGTTACTTTATTACTTAGCATTCTCCAAATTCTCCCCTAGAACATAACTATATAAATAGGGCAAAACTGGAAATCCAAAACACGACTTAGACGAGTGTCCCACCCGTAACGTACTCAGTGAAGGCCAACGCGACGAGACCGAGCATCGCGAATCGACCGTTCCATAGCTCGGCGTCTGAGGTCATGAAGCCTTTGGACTTTGACTCTGCCCTTATACCCTTGAACAACGGAACCATTGATGCTATCGTCAGTAACGCCGTCGTTCCTAGAAACCATCCGACGCCACCGTTGGAGATCTGAGCTAGCACGTTCTCTCCCTTGGAGAGCTCCACCGCGATCGCCGCCACGAATCCCACCATCGCTAGCCTCCCGTTTATCCTCTCCGGCGCCGGACCGCTAAACGCTAATAAATCTCCAAACTTCGTACTCACCTGAATAAGTAACAAATCATTCAACCCACAATTACATAATCAAATTCTAATGATATTAAATAATTTTTATAACCGGGGATCTCTCAGGCCCAAAAGCCAGACTAATCTCTGAAGCATGTAGAGCATGTGGTAATTCTTGTCATTTTAAGTATTCTAAATAGCTAACGATGATTGAAATCGCAGTAGAAACAAAAAACCGTCTCTCAAATTCTACGATAAGTTCTTCAACCACAATGAATTGGTTATGATATTAGTGACTTTGATCATACCTTAGGCTTGCTAACTGGTGGAGGAGATAACGGCGCTTGCGGTTGAGTGGCCGAGGTCGAAGGCAAAGAGGAGTCTTCTTTTATAGGATCGTTCTTAAGAAAAGAGTCAACAAAACGAACGGTCAGATTTAAAAGTTAAACAAGTAACGTGAGGGAAGTGATGATATATATATATATACCTGAGCCATGCACTTGACTCCCAGCGAAACATTCCTCTTGCAGAAGAGTTGGTTTGTATTTCTGATGTTGCGAGAACTCAATCCATGACCGGAAGGAGCGGCGAACACTGACTGCAGGTTAAACGACGCCGTTGCCATTTCTGATTAGGTTTTTTTTACACGTCAAAGATGAAGAATGAAGTAGAGAGAAAGTGAGAATTGTTGAATAAAACAGTAAGAACGTTGAGAAATGAGATGGAGGTGGTTTGTGGTGTAACTGATCAAGATCATCTTTGTATTTATAGAGTGGGTGAAGGTGAATGATAGGTCCAGTTGTTTTCTGAATTATATCTATTTATTTAGATTTATTAGTTATATATATGGGATATTTATTTCTTTTTATTGGAAAAAATTACTTTTACTTCATTTTTTTTAATATGTATAATAAATTAGAGCTCTGGATTTTATATATATAATTATTCTAACACATCAAATATACATTTACTACAAAAATTGCACATGATATCCTACTACTTGACACAGCCTGTTTACCATGAACCAATATTTGCAGTAATAATAATTTTTTTTTCTATATCTAATTTAGGAATTAAACCATTTTGGGAAAGAAAAACATATGAAACCATTAGATTCTAAGCTAAATTTTCTTACCGAATTTGATAGTTTGGATAAGGTGGAGATGTTTTCCTACTTATGAGATTTTTTTCCATCCTTAATTCAGTTATTCTATACATGCAATCGTCGAAGAAAATGTGAAAACAATATACATGAATTTGAGTTGAACGTTATACAAAAAAACACGTAGGCAAAAAAATTTGAAAAAAGAAAAAGAGAGGATCCGTAAGAAGCCACGTCTAGTTGAAAAGTGTAAGTGAAATGATGACGTGGCTTCATTCATCATCACACACCAGCATCTTCCTTGTCGTTTCCTGATAGGCGAAGGCCAAGTGGGGTTTGGTAATAAAACACGTAACAAAGATTTTATCTCACACAGTATTAAAAAAAAACAAATGACTCACATAATATTCACTCGCAAGTTTTGTTTCTTGTATAGTTTCTATCGAGAGAGGTCGCATTCATTTCGTATTGTGTTGGAACTTAGTTAACTTTCATTATGGCAGACCCATGATGAATCTTTTGATATTTTCTGTGTCCCATTTACGTCTGCGTGCCCAAATCTCCTACATGCAAATTATTTTGGAACGGTAATATATTTATGTCTTTGTTTTCTATCGTGTTAAGCTCTTATATGAGCATGAATCATTCTTGTTTTGGATTCTCCTACAATTGCAACCCTCAAAAGTGTTTACATCAATGCTAAGAACATATGTATGAGTTCAAACTTGTTAAGAAACCCTAGTTACATGGATTTTGTAAATTGGTATTGGATCATACGGTTGGATTTGTATTGGGTTTTTGTGTATGCTTCAATACTTAATTCTTATTGGAGATAATTCATGAGCATGAATGGCTTTGGGAGAAACTTATCACGTGAGTATATACGCATGTTATAGTTTCTATTACGTAAAAACTATGACCATTACTAGAGTAGTGGTGTGTATTGAGTTCGAGATGAGAAGTGTTCTCGTGACTAACGAAGGCATCCAAATACTTCAAAGTCTCCAAAGAAGGTTTCAGCAAGGCCGAATAATAAGACCCTGAGGCCTATAAGCCCAATCACGTTTAAAGGATAATAATAACGGAAAAGAGAGAAACACAAAAGCTTTTAGACTTCGAGTGAACAGAAGGCGAAGAAACACAAAAGCTTCTTCTCTCGTTGCTTCCTTCGCGGCGGCTTCTTCACTTTCTTCTTCTTTCGCTTCTTGTATATCGGAATCTGTCTCTCCAACCGGACGATCCACCGCAGGCGAACAAAAGCTCGACCCGATCTCGTTCCTATCAAGCTTGTTGAAGACAGCTATAGGATCTGCGACCTCCGTCTCTTGCAGATCGGATATGGAGAGGAGGATAAGCCACCAACTGGACCAAGCGATCCTTGAAGACATCCTGCTTCCGGCGAGCATCGGCGGCGCCATGTACCACACCGACTCGGTGCAGAGAATCTTCTCCCTGTTCCTGAATCTCGACGAGTGCGAGTACGAAGACGACGGTGGAGATGTGGTGGACGAGAGCGAGATGGCTATGTACGATTTTGAAGGGCCTGAGCCTCCGAAATCGAGCTCCATCTTCAAGGTGTCGAAGCTGATGGATAGTTATCTAGCTGAGGTAGCTCTCAACTCGAACCTCCCTCCCTCCAAGTTCTTAGCTCTCGCTGAGCTTCTCCCGGACCATGCCTGTGTCGTCTGCGATGGCCTTTACCGAGCCATTGATTTCTTCCTCAAGGTAAATCAAAAGCTAGAGCATTTAATTGAATTGCATTTTTATGTTCGTTTCAAATCCATCGACTATGTCCACTTTCATCTGAATCACTTGAAGCACTTAATTCGATGAATTGTGATTTTAGATCTCTCATTTTCAATGATGAATGGTTAAATTCTCTGCAAATTTTCAGGAACAAAGCAGCCATTGTTAAAGCATGTGATGTTCACAAAATGCTGAAGCTAATGAGTCCTCAAAATGCTGAATACTCGTTTGTGGACTAAGTGTCGATCACAACATATCTCGTCCACGCAAGCTCGTCTACGCAAGCTCGTCCACGAGAGGTTCTAGTGAACGAGAGGTTCTTGACCAATGCCTCAGGCGTGTATGCGATTAAAGACGTAATTCCAGGACCAATGTTAACACTAAATCTTTCCACGAAACCTTGTCTGTTGAATTATGTCCACAACTTTGTCTCATGAGGCTGTAATTGCAGGTTTTTCGATGATCTTCGTCCATATGCTTTATTCCAGTTTGTTCCCTGCATTGTCATTCCACTAATGGCTATTCTATTACCTCCAATGTATACACATTCACATATTGGCTCTGGGCTGCAGGTTAGTAATTTTTGGATTTCCGAATTTCATCTCTAGTTTTGAAGTAATTTTGGGATTAGTAATTTTGAAGTTGATCTCTAGTTTTATTGATTTGCTTGTGATTGCTTCTTAATCGGATCTTAATTTGCTTGTGACTGTTTTAATGATTTTGACTTTTTAGCTTTTACAAATATATTTAAGAATACGCAAATGATAACTACTAAAAATTTATGTCCACGATACATTATCCACAATACGTTGTCCACAAATCTTTGTCCACGAATTTGATGTTCATATCACTTGTGAACTATATGTTGTCCACGATACTCATGCTCATGAAAGAGTGAATATATGATATCCATTTGGATTTGCAGCTTTACATGCTTTACAAGAAAAGTCTCCACCCGTGTCTAACTATACCATTTTCCTTTCATCTTCTCTTAACATCTATCATTTGGAAGTGGATTTTGGCTTAATCTTATTTTCGTTCCTGTTTGTATAGACGAAAATGTGGAAATGATCGTGGACAATGGACCTATCCCTGCTTTGGTTAGATATTTGGAATCGCCGTGGTCTTTGGCAATCGGTGGAAATGCTCCCAAAGCTTGCGATCATAAGCTAGAGAAAGATTGTACTCTTTCCCTTGGACTTATTGCTGCTAATCAGGTAACCCAATCTTCAATTGTTTTTGATGGAATTGTGGATGACGAGTTTTGTCCACGCAACGCAAGTTCGTCCACGCAAGCTCGTCCACGGTAGCTCGTCCACTATAAAATGTCCAAGCATATTTGTCCATGCTATATTGTACATGATAAATTGTTTTGTGGACAATGTGTTATGGATAAATTGGATGGACATTTTGTAAAATGATGTTCATGCCAATATGTCCATGAAATTTTTTTGTTTCAAAGAATAACAACAGGTGCACGGATCTAGCAATCCCAATTCCAATCCTCATAGTATGCCTATTCAGACTTAAATCCACACAAAAACAATAGAATCAACATATGAATTAGTGTTCTTGTCCTCTCATGTTCCTGATGCAAATTAATATGAATGTAAATAAAATTGTTACAAGACTAACAGACCATCTACACATTGATAATGCATATCTAATTATTAATGAATAATGTGTTACAGGCTCACGAGTGGGTACTGCAAAAGGGAACAAATTCAGTGATGCAATCTGACGAACTGCTAGATTCTGTCTGCATCAAGATCCATTAGACACCATCCCAGCACAACAAACCAGTTTCTTTGTGTCTCCATTCCGACAATTTCATCAAAAAGATTCCTAAAAAAACACAGAAGAACTTTTTGCTTCTTCCATAGCTCTGCATGTCTTTACCCATTTTCCCTGAATCATTTATCTGAATTGATTTACGCAAGTGAAGCCAGCACATGAATTGCCACCACAACTCTAGCTATTACTCAGATTTTGATCCTCTTCTTGCTCTTTCTCTGTAAAGAGGAAAACGAAAAAAAAGTGTAAGAAAGAACAGACATATAAAGATCTTTAACGCAAGTGGAGTAAAGACAACAGTTATAAACCCACCTAGAGTTTAAAGAAATTCAATAAAGGCTTTTGATCTTTTGATCTTCACTGTCTTGCTTGTCTTGTTCTGCATAACAGCACAAGTTTAAGTGCTTGAGCTTCTGGAACTGGTTGGCACTCTATGTCAATGAAACAAGAGGAAACAAAAGTATTAACTATAATTGCATACTTAATTGCTAATCAGAGAGGAGAAGAATGACTTTAGACGCATACTGTGAATCAGACAAAGCTCAAGCAGTATTTTAGCTGGTTATTGACAATGTCTAATGGAGAACTGATAAATTAATAATATTGTGGACGAACTAGCGTGGACGAGCTAGCGTGAACAAGCTAGAGTACATAAACTATAGTTTTTGTTTACATTGAGTCAGCTCAGTATTTGATTCTGCAGTAGTGACATCAAGTTTCAAACCGGCCACATTAGTACATATGTGTGGCAATACAAATGAAGCAAATAACACACATATGTTAATAGTGAAGATGTTCTTTGTGCAGCTAATTGCATTAATCTGTAACATATCCATGATAAATTGTCCAAAATAACATGTCCACTCTAATTTGTCCACACAAACATGTTCATCCAAACCAAACGTGGCCATTCAATTGCACATAAATAACAAAGGAAACGCTATATACTACATTGCAATAACTGATTCTCCAAATCAAACAAAATTGTTCACAGAAACCACAGAGAAAGCAAAATCAAAGCATAATTCTTAAAAATACGAACGACATTGACAAAATTGTCCATCTAATTGAGCAGATTGTAAGATAAAAAAACGAAGTACTCACCAAATCAGAAGATGAATTTGGGATTTGTGAACCGTTCTTTTGATTGGTGATGTTACCAAGTGGGGCTTGTTTCTTCGCCAAACACGGATCCGCCATAACCGCCATGTTAGAGCTCGGTTTCACAGAGTTTTCTGGCGAAGAAGACAATGGATAAACCGGATTCTTTGTTTGCGCAGGTTTTCAAGGGTCGATATTTTTGGAACACATACCCTTTAAACCCTATACGATCTTACTCCCCATCATACAGATGGATGAGTATTATTTCAGCTAGACCTCTGGTCAACAAAGGGCTAATCAAAAGAGTTGGATCAGGCTGTTCTATCTCAGTATGGAACGACCCGTGGATACCATCTTCTCAGCCGAGGTCAACAACATGTAAGGGGTTTAATTATTACCCAAATCTAATGGTCAATCATCTGATTGACCCAGTGACACAGACGTGGAATATGGCGTTGTTGAACGCGATTATTGATCCGGCAGATATGACGATTATGCGGGGTCTGCCTATAAGTAGCACCTACAAACCATACACTATTGGATGGCAGTACACAAAATCGGGAAGGTATACAGTGAAGTCGGGTTATTAAATTGAACAATGAGGCCCAAATATCGGTTCCACTAGTTCATATGGTCCGAATGTGATGCATTTACAGGCTCACACATGGAAGCTGAAGTGTTTCTCCGAAATTACGACATCTTATTTGGCAAGCTATATCGGGATGTCTCGCAGTCTCAACCAATTTGCGAAGTAGAGGAATTGATTGTGATACATAATGTGCAAGGTGTGGATCAGAAAATGAAACTATCAATCATGTCCTTTTTGAATGTCCTCCGGCATTACAAACATGGACACTTTCTAAGATACCAACGCCTCCGAGTGTTTTTCCAATGTCATCGGTTTTGGCTAATTTTGATCATCTTTTTTGGAGACTTCCTCCAGATAATCCGGATACTAGCTTTCCTTGGATTGCGTAGTATATTTGGAAAGCGAGAAATGATAAGGTTTTTTCAAATGTGGACAGAGATCCACAAGAAATACTGAAGCAGGCGGAAACTTAGGCAATAACCTGGGAATCTGCATAGAATAGTGACCTGATGTGATAATCCAAAATTTTGCCCCTACTCTGGTGACTCCTACTTACGAAGGCTTGCGGTGTAATATTGATGGATCTTGGAAGGAGACCAATAGTTTCTCTGGATTAGGTTGGTTTTGCTTTCAAGAAGGCGTCGAAGGGACTATAATGGGAGCAAAAAATCTACGAAGAAGCATCTCCCCTTTACATGCAGAATTGGAAGCACTCATCTGGGCCGTGCATTGTTTGATTGCAAACCAGATGACGATAATAGCTTTTGCAACAGACTGTTCCGAGTTGGTGAAAATGGTGTCTACACCCGAGGATTGGCCGCCTTTTGCATTACACTTGGAGGAATTCGTGAAGAGTAAGGAGGCGTTTTTTTTTTCTCAATCTCACTCATTCCATGCGCAAACAACACAAAGGCAGACAAGTTAGCAAGAAGTGCTCGTGTCTACCTAGTGGATATTACTTTTGTAAACTCGGTACCCCGATTTGAATTTTCGAACCGTTCTAGGTATTTAGGCGGTTGACAAAAAAAAAAAATTAATATTATTATTGTTTTATTACCAATAATATGTTTGCATCTTTAAAAAAATTAATATTAAACCAAAAAACTTAATATTATTATTGTTTATTACCAACTTTCTGTTATTTAATTGTCGCTATAATTAAATATGAGGGTAGGTGGACCCTCTAAATTCTTATTTGCACATGTTGAATGTGAGCCCTAAGCCACCAATAAACTGACTCAACTGCGACATTGTCTATGCTTTTTAGGCAAGAGGACAAAAGAAATAACAAATTGTTTCGCCGTCAAAAAAGAAACAAAAAATCAAATATATAGTCTACTGTCTACATATAATTTCCTGGTAGCTTCAGGTCAAGATTAAGGTCAGGTCAAAAGTGATGAGCTCCTAACACGAGTCCACGGAGTATGATTAGATATTTAGATTAAATTATTTATTGAGCTTATTTTGTGACATTGCCTTCACAAAGGCAGAAACCAGAACCAGAAATACTATTATATATTTATATAATGAAAAAAACAATTATAGGGATAAAGTTCACGTGATTCTAAATTCATCGTTAGCAAAGTGCTGGTCGGACCTCGACGTATTCTTGGATAAAGTTCGACTGCAGCATCGGTCCTAACTTCTTTTTTTTTCGTCTGTTGAATTTATTCATACTACTTGGAAATACATAAAACCGGCAAAGAACTAATTCATTCCAGAGACAAAACTGACGAGTTCATAAAAACTCTCAGAGACAACAACTCCACGCCAGGGGAGACAACTAAAGAAACCGATTGTTACATCATTAGAAAAAAACAAAAACATAGAAAAAAGGTTAAAACGATAAAAGAAGCCATAGAAACCTAATCAAAAAGGCTGAACCGCATCACTCCCACGATCAAATCTATAGAACCTTAAACCACTTGAGCTGAGCCGAAACCCATCAAGCACGAGAAGAATCACAATAGAATAATCTTCCGCGAGACCAACAAACGCACCAGATGAAACAATCGAGGACTAGAAAGGAATAGAGCATCGCAACTACACCATCACGGCCGCTTCAAAGAACCGCTACACTCGAGAAGACCTAGGCTCAAGGTAAAAGAACCTTGAAAACCAACTGGGAAAACGCCAGAGAAGACCACCAACTCTTACACGCGGACACACGTAAATCAGTCTCAGTCACCTACAGACTAGAAATCGATCACCTCCTCGCAAGAAAAAAATTGAAGATCGAAACCACTGCTTCACCTTGAACCCAACCCACAAAACCCCATGAAGGCTTTCTGAGAGGAGCTAGTAAATGGTTCTGCAGCGGAATACCATACGAAAGACGAACCTGAACCAACAAATCCTAGACCACCACTAAGCATCGGTCCTAACTCAAATTCATGTTTTTGTTTCCAAAAATAAATAAAATACTGTTTTGTATTTGTAAATAAATAAAGATTTAGTTTCTCTTGAGTGTTTGAGATGCTTTTGAATCGTTATGTAGAAAAAATATAGTTATTCTATATTAATGTCTAAAGCAATCTTGACTAAATCTTTTAAAAATTAAATTTATTTTAAGTAACTTTTGTTACTAGCATCCAAAATATATAACAAACATGTTAATGAAAAAATAGAAAAAGAACATGTTTTTGAAAAAAATATTGAACATTCGTGATTGCTGAATAGAGATTTTGTGTTTTCACATTGTCTTCTTCCGAGGTAACCAAATTTCTATAATGATACTTTATTCTCTTAATTTTGTTTTAGGTTATTCACGTCCGTGGCTGCTTTGATTTGCTTCTTTTCGATCCGAAGTAGTTGAGTATTTGTAAGGTTTTTTTTTTTTTTTTTAATGTTTGAGATTCATTCTTTGTTTATCATATGAAAGAAGAATATAAATTCTTTTTGTATATAGTTTAGAATTCGCCTTCTACCTTATCAATATGTTTTACGTAATTTATAACTTATTTTCTCCTATTCCTATATGTTTTACAAAATTTATAATTCATCTTCTATCATTATATGTTTTACAAAATGTATAATGCGTCTTCTGCCATTCTTATAAGATTTGCATTCCTATATGTTCTACAAAATTTAGAATACATATTGCGTATAGTTTAGAATTATAATTCAAATCTTAATTTTGTGGAAGCTCTCTTATTCCAGTGGTTGACTAAAGGGACTTCTAAACCACGAGGTATGGATTTCGATTATTAGAGAATGCAATTTTTACAGATTAATAGATGCAAACTTACAAGAAGTCTCCAACGTGGTGCAAGCATAACCGTTCATCATGGTCGTAAATCATTGTGAAACGGTGAGAATTGTTTGTTGTTGAATTGTGTTATAATAATTTTTGTAATTTCTTCGTAAATGTTAAAAAAAAAAAAATGGTCTACATTGTTTAAAATATTTAAGAAAAGAACAAGTGTCCATGTACATTTACAGGAAGGTCCTTAAACTAATCGCTTTTGGTCTATAAAAGCATACTCACTTCTTCTTCTTCCACTTCAAATTGAAATTGGAAAAATCAACCATCCGATCTCCATTAGAGAAGCTTGAAGCAGCTCTTCACATTCCTGGCTGTTTTTGTTTTGATTCTTCCTTCAATGGCTTCCATGTCTACCGTCTTCCCCAAAACAACCCCTTTCCAATCTCAGCCTCTCACCAAATCACACAAATCCGATTTCGTAACCGCGTCGGTTTCATTTCCCTCGAGCTCCAGAGGCCGTACCGTAAAAACCCTCCGGGTACGAGCTGGGCTAATCGAGCCCGACGGTGGAAAACTGGTGGAGCTCGTTGTGCCGGAGCCGCGACGGCGGGAGAAGAAGCACGAGGCGGCGGATTTGCCGAGGGTTAAACTGACGGCGATCGATTTACAGTGGATGCACGTGTTGAGTGAAGGCTGGGCAAGTCCTCTCCGAGGGTTTATGAGGGAATCTGAGTTCCTCCAAACCCTTCATTTCAATTTGATTCGTCTCGATGACGGATCCGTCGTCAACATGTCTGTGCCTATCGTTCTTGCAATCGACGATGAGCAGAAAGCCCTAATCGCCGAGTCGAAACGAGTCGCACTTGTTGATTCCGATGATAATCCCATCGCCATCCTCAGCGAGTAAGTTTCATCCTTCAGATTCTGTTTCCTGCTTCATTGATCTCATTAGGTTTTCAAATCAATTGAAAGTTCCATAGGATCGAAGAATCAAGCTTAGGTTTTGTAGTTCCGTTGTTGCTTGAGACATTTTGGGCATTTTGGGAATCAAACTTTGCAAATAAATATCACTGAATAGTTTCTTTATGGTTTGCTTTAACATATCTGTGACTATTTTGTTTCTGTTTCCTCAGCATTGAGATTTACAAACATCCCAAAGAAGAACGGATAGCTAGAACTTGGGGCACGACCGCACCGGGCTTGCCCTATGTAGAAGAGGCGATAACCAATGCTGGGAACTGGCTCATTGGTGGCGATCTTGAGGTTCTTGAACCTGTCAAGTACAACGACGGGCTTGATCGTTTCAGGCTTTCGCCATCCCAACTCCGGAAAGAGCTAGAGAAACGTGGCGCCGATGCTGTCTTTGCGTTCCAGCTCAGGAACCCGGTTCACAACGGACACGCCCTTCTCATGACCGACACTCGCCGGAGACTTCTTGAGATGGGTTACAAAAACCCAATCCTTCTGCTTCACCCACTTGGAGGGTTCACGAAAGCGGATGATATTCCTTTAAGCTGGCGAATGAAACAGCACGAGAAGGTAAATGCAAAGCAAGTCTCTTTTTTTGTGTGTGTTTAACCTAGTTCTTTATAGGAGATGATAAAACAGTTTTATGACCTCAAATTAGGTGCTAGAAGACGGTGTTCTTGACCCGGAGACGACTGTGGTTTCCATATTCCCATCTCCAATGCTCTATGCTGGTCCAACCGAAGTGCAGTGGCACGCAAAGGCTAGGATCAATGCCGGTGCTAACTTCTACATTGTGGGTAGGGATCCGGCTGGAATGGGTCATCCTGTGGAGAAACGGGATCTGTATGATGCTGATCACGGGAAAAAAGTACTAAGCATGGCTCCTGGACTCGAACGACTCAACATTCTTCCTTTCAGGGTATAAATTAAAAACCGGCATACTCAGCCTCGGTATCATCTCCTTCAAAGATTTAAGCTTTTGAGTTTCTGATTATCTTGGTTTCAATCGATTTAGGTTGCTGCATACGATAAGACACAAGGCAAGATGGCTTTCTTCGATCCCTCGAGGGCTCAGGATTTCTTGTTCATCTCTGGCACTAAGGTAACACAACTTCTTAGCCATTTGGGACATCAAATAATTTAAGTATTAGGGTATTCAATTCCTGATTAAAGCTTAATATGGTTTGGTTTTTTTTTTATAGATGCGAGGATTGGCAAAGAACAAAGAAAGCCCACCAGATGGATTTATGTGCCCTGGAGGCTGGAAAGTGCTTGTTGATTACTACGACAGTTTGACTCTAACCGGAAATACCAGACTCCCGGAAAAGGTTCCGGTTTAAGACAGATTAAACCCATTTCTTTGGTTTTGTTTTTACTTTTTGAGGTGTAAATTAGTAACATGGTAGTTTCTATAAGATCAACATTATGATCAAACTGTGTTATTGTAAGATTTGGAAAGCTTATATGAACCAACGGTGTTGAAAATTTGAGATATACCGATTAGATATTTGAAGAACTTTGAACAAATGGCACTTTTTTGGATATCTATATGCTTTTTTGACATTTATATTTTTAAATCCGTTTGCGCGGATAACATTTTCGAAGATAAATAATTAAATATACCGTTTTAAGCCCAATTTGGTTGTGTAAATACATTATAAAAACTGGTAATATGTTCGGTGACGTCGGTCTGTACGTGCAATATAGCTAGAGATATGTGATTGTTTTTTTTTTTTATTAACATGGTGATCCGAGTTTTTACCACCTGACTAATTCCATTGATGAGTCAGCTCGTGGGGCACCGGTTCAATCAGGTTAAACATTTGGGCTGAAGCCCATAGCTCATTACTCACACGCTTGTGATTTTGTTTCGAGAGAGGTTCGAACCCGGAGAGGGCTCTCAACGCATTTCAAAATTTCTCGACCACGTCCGTGTGGGCGAGATATGTGATTGTTGCGTATGTACGTGCAAAACTAAATTGAAACTAAGCCGAAGTTTAAAAATATATAAAAAGCTTTACCTAAACTAAAATTTCAAATTTACAATATATTTTGATAGAAAACCAAATTCAAAAGTAATAACCGCTTCATTTTTCTGGCTCGGTTTGTTTTTCTAATTTCTAATTTCGAATTCAATTTAATTTCTTTTTTTATTGGTCCAAATTTCCTTTTTTATTATTTTTCCATTTAGAATATTCTTTTCTTTTCTTTTTTAGAAGATAAATCATTTCTTTCCTTTACATTTATTTTTCTTTTTTCTTTAAAAAAATAATTTTTTTTTCTTTTCCACCAGTGGCCTCGCTCCTCCGCGTCCACGAGAAGAGGTGGATTGGGTGCCAGTGCAGTCTGAACAACTAAGGTTCAAAGGGGACAGTCTAAAATATGCATGTAAAACGCGTTAGACAAATAATAACTAGTAGGAATTCCAATCCACGTAAGTTGGGACTTAATCGTGTGGTGTAAGGAGATCTGATATTGCAAGAGTACCATGCATACGCCATTGAGGTCTTCTTGCAAAATCCCCATGATACTCTTGCAACGTCTGATCTCCTTGCATCACACGGTTAGGCCCCCAGGTTCTGCGGGTTATGTAAGTTGTTATCGTAATAAGTAAATATTAAGAAAAAGAAAAGGTAAATCTTATCCGAAATCGAACATAGAAATGGGCCAAGAATAGAGTCTCAGTATTAATGGGCCTTTACAGCCCCATCAACATGTAAACATCCAGAAACGAGGTCACCTGAGTTCTCGGTCTATAGTGACGACGACTGTAGTCTCTCTCTCTCTTTCTCTCTCGCTCGCATCGTTGATTCTCTAAAATCAGTCTCGCTCTCTGTTGCAGATTCTCATTTCTTTTCCTTCCTTCCTTCGGGAATCTTAATCAAAGGTATGGCTTCTTGAATCTTCTCAATTCTCAACCAATTTCTCAGACATTTGTTTCAGTCTATTGTCTTGGACGATGGTCTCTTTCTAAAGAAAATGTGGAAAAACTATGGTTTTGGTACTTAATCGTAAAATGCAAACTACAAAGCTTTCTGGGTCTTTTGTTTCTTCTAAAATTGTTAACTCTTGATGGAAGTTTTGATGATTCTCCCTTGGATACTTCCATGCATGCGCACTGTTTGTTTAAATGCCTGAGAGAAAAATTTCCAGTGAAAAAGCTCACAGCTTATCATTCAGATTGAGTTCAATGTTTCAGATATTCTGTTTGAGTACAGTAGATTGGTGGAATTGGTACTTTGCTGGTGCATGCATAAATTTGATTGAATCCAAAAGCGACTGTGTCCAGATTCTTAAGAAAAGGCAGAAACTTTGTTCTAATCTGGAGCAGAAATTACTGTGGGAGTAATTGCATTGTGTTGATCTAGTGTTACTGATGGTGTTTGGTGAAACTTAGATGTTGCTTTCGGAGAGGAACCTAAAACATATTGTCTACTTCCTTTTTCTTTTTCATTGTCATTTTTTTCTGCGTTTCACAAGAATCTAAGGATAGTAAATCATCTCTGGTCTGTGGATCAATGGTAATAGGTCCCTATAAATAGCGCAGTTTGACATTGTTTTGATTTGGTTTTGAAGGTTGAAAAATGTTCCTCAAAGTCGAGTTACCATGGAATGTGATGATTCCTGCTGAAAACATGGATGCAAAAGGGCTGATGCTGAAGAGGGCTATACTGATACAGTTACTAGACGCATTTGCTTCGAAGAAAGCAACCAAGGAGCTTGGCTACTACTTGACAGTCACAACTCTGGACAAGATCGGAGAAGGCAAAATCAGGGAGCACACCGGTGAAATTATGTTCCCGGTACTTTTCAGCGGGATGACTTTCAAGATCTTCAAAGGAGAGATACTTCAGGGTGTGGTGCACAAGGTGCTGAAGCACGGTGTCTTCATGAGGTGTGGTCCGATCGAAAACGTTTACCTCTCCTACGCGAAGATGCCGGATTACAAGTATGTTCCGGGAGAGAACCCGATCTTCATGAATGAGAAGATGTCTAGGATTCAGGTTGAGACAGCGGTTAGGTTTGTGGTGCTCGCGACGAAGTGGATGGAGGTAGAGAAGGAGTTTCAGGCGTTGGCTAGCCTTGAAGGGGACTATCTTGGACCAATCTCTGAAGAGTGATCTGCTTGATTTCTTCATGTCATGAGGGTTTTTGGGCAATCCCAGCTTGATTTTTCAGTCTTTTAGTTCATGTTTTGTAAGTAATTAATGAAGCTTGATCTTTGAATGTAATGATATTCTCCAACCTTCTAGAGGAAAGGCTGATCTAATTTTGGTATTTGATATTTGGTACAATCCTTTTCTTGAGTTACCAATCGATTAGTGTCACTGGTAAATACGAACATTAGTACCAGCTTATTCAGTATTTTCTGGTAAAAAACAGATTTGGTGAAATCTGCAACACTTGACTTCTAGTAAAAAACTGATTTGGTGAAAAGACACCTCCCGGCTCAATTCAGAATGCAGTACTCTCTCGGGTTACGAAAGCATTAATTGATGAACGACTATTCAAGCATTCGATCGATGTGAAAATCGCTACAGCGGCCTGCATCACCGAGGTGATGAGGATAAATTCGCCGGTTGCTCCATATGATGATGACAAGATGAGGGTACATTCTTGTTTTCCGTAGTTTCATCTATGCAAATGAGCACGATGCAGTACAGCTTGGTCACTGACAGCTTTCTTTGATTCACGCGCAGGAAGTATTGCAGTTAATTGTGTCATCATTTGAACATCTAGATGAAAAATATGATCCCTCCTATACCAGAAGGGTATCGATACTTAACACTCTGGCTAAGTGCCAAGTATGTGTTCTGATGTTGGATCCTGAGTATGTTGCTCTTCTTATTGAGATGTTCCAGCTTTTATTCAAGGCTCTAAGGTACAAGCTGACAAATTTCCTTTCCGCTAGAATCGAAGTTCAATTTGGAATTGTTTATCTTTCATATCGATCCTAAATTGTTTTTCATTTAAGTATCCTCTACCATGCTCAATTCATGGATGTTGACATTGTTGCTGTTACCACTTTGCGCATTAGACTAACTATATGCTTTATGTGTTCGTAATAACTGGTCTATTGAGTGTTGCTTTTGTTTGTTGTACATCATCCATCAATACACGACTACACGTATGGGGTATGACTGATGATGAATTTATATTTTCTTTCCAGGGATCATCATCCAATGAAAGTATTTTTAGATATAGAGAACATTCTGACCCTTGTTTTAAAAGAAAGCGATGG
The DNA here is from genome assembly GCA_002933915.1 of Eutrema heterophyllum. Lineage (NCBI taxonomy): Eukaryota > Viridiplantae > Streptophyta > Magnoliopsida > Brassicales > Brassicaceae > Eutrema > Eutrema heterophyllum. The sequence goes on along the minus strand of PKMM01033384.1, from coordinate 33,957 downwards.
TATACCTCCAGAGTTGCTTTCAATAATTCTGCGTTATGTTGAACAGGATGATGAGGTGATACATGAATAGGTTCTCACTCTTTCTTTCCTTTTTCCAGCAACCAATGGTCTTTTGTTTTAACTCTTTCCACATCTTGTCCTTAGGTTCCCCAAATATCACGGAGGCTGGCTGAACAAGTACTCACTAACTGTGCTAGCAAAACCAAAACATATCTGGCTGAAGCAGTGAAATCATCGGGCGTGTCTTTAGATAAGTATAGTAATGTGGTGGCTTCAATATGTGAAGGGGCATTCAGTGATTTGAAGCAAGAAGAAGTTGTTGCTAATAAAATGGAAGTAAGCGTTATCACCTTCGCTTGTATATGATATACTTGCATCATGTGTCTCGTATACGGATGAAGGTTGTTTTCGACTACCAATGGTCATGCGAGTTGTCCAGTTTCATTTGCTCTTATAACGTTCTACCAATTTGCGTCTTCTGCAGGACCGTCAGGGCCCAAGGGAAGCGGCTGTAAAGGTATGCTTCTTTGTCCCTAAACCAGCATTGGAAACACACTGAAATTCGTCGATTTGTAGAAAGATGGATGTCTTTTCTCCTTTGTGTTGGGACTAGAATATTAATTGTCATGCTATTTTCCAATCCGCAGGATAAACAGAAAGCCGCAGAAGTTTCTAACCCTGACCAAACGTGTGTCTCTAAGAGGAGACTGAACCTGTCACTTCCTCATGAAAAGGATCCTGCAGAAACACACAAGCGACCTCGACTCCATAGCTGCAGCCAGCTTGAGAAGACAGTTGCGGAAGGGGAACCCTCTTGCCGCACTCACAAATCCAGTCCTGAGCCTGGAGATGCTCAACCTTGCTCCATCACACATCAGTTGGCTAAGGTGAAACAGAGCCTCGTAGACACTATAACCAATGTAAGACAGATTAGCTCTGAGCTTGAGACAAAGGAACAGAGAATTGTAGACGATTTAATCAGTGTACGACAGTTTCGGTCTGAGATAAAGAAAAAGGAAGATAATCTAAAAGCTTCGCTGCAGGAAGTTGACGTGTTAGGTATGTGTTATAGATACTGATGAACACTTTTCTTTTCTTTTTGTTTTTTTTTATTTTGGTTCTATGTCTCTGATAATGTGATGTTGGAACAAACAGGGGAGAAGATATCCGGAATCAACTCATAATCAAGTTTAGAGTGAAAATGAAGATCAAGAAATGGATCAGCGACTTTTGCAAACTCGTTTTTATTTTTGGTATCATGAACTTGTTAAACGATGGAGTTGAGTAGTTGAACAGAGAGAAGCCTTTTTTTTGTTGGTGTGTGTGTAGCATTATCTCAGTCAAGTCTAGAGACGGTTGATTTTCGAAAATATGCCAAGAACCAATAGCATTATGTTTCATGCATCTCTCTACCAAAATGAATAAGCACCGAAGTAGCTAATTGCTAATAAAAGCAAAACTTTTAACTCGCAGTGCATTATAATGTTAACTATGCAGTGGGAAAGGAGAAGAGGAAGCATTCTTCGCCAACATGAATCTGATAGGCTTGACGTTTGGGCACAACCAAAGTAACAGATTGAACCAAAATCTTATGACCATTTCAACCATTAACGTGGCAGAGAAGAAATATCAAAGATATTTGATTCAGTGAGTGATTCTTTAGGTTATCCACTGTCTCTCTTTTTCGTTTACTTCGTTTCACCGCCGAAACCCTTATCCGCAACGGCGGCGTATCCAGTTCTGCCATCTCCGTCGGCCACCACTTGGTCTATTCTACGCATCTTCGCGAGCCAATCCGTCTTTACTTTGCTTAAATCTTCTTCGATTTCCCGTTAAACCTAGCCACTTTGCGATTGGGATTCCCCATCCTCATTCTGTCTCTCTCAGCCATTCAAGTTTCGAAATCATTCAAGATTGAGTGGTGAGGTTTTCTTTTTGTAGTTTATGAGATATTGTTATCCCGGTTTAGTGTAAACCAGTTAATTAATCTCTATAAAAGAGAAACAATTGTAACAGAATACGAGTGAGAGAAATAATATTCATTTTTTCCATCTTCATCTTCTTCGTTTTCTCTCGAAGCTAACATGGTATCAGAGCAATTGCTCCGTTTTGTCGCTGATTTTTGTTGATTTTTCTAGTTTTTCACCGATTAAACTCGTCAATCTTCACCTTTCCGTCATCGATTTCATTTTTTTCTAGCTCCGATCTGTCTCTGGCGAATGCGATGGTTTCCGTCAAGAAATTGCGGCGTCGTACGATAAAAACAAGATCGCAAGCTGAACCAACACCTCCTCCACAAAATTCCTTCCCAAATACACCAATTCCATCACCGATTCCACCGATTTCTTCTCCAAATTTCACAATTCCATCACCAAATTTCCCGATTCCTTCCCCAAATGTTCCGACTCCTCCATTTGATTACACGGACATCTACTCTCCTTACAATCTGACTAATGGAGATAATCCGGGTAATGTAATCATCTCTGAGGTCTTAGATGGAACAAATTACTCTTCCTGGAATATTGCTATGTCTGTTGCGTTAGACGCGAAGAACAAATTAGCGTTCGTTGACGGATCTTTGCCTAGACCTCACGAATCGCATCCTCTCTTTCGGATTTGGTCTCGCTGTAACAGTATGGTAAAATCTTGGTTATTGAACTCTGTTACGAAACAAATTTACAAGAGCATTCTTCGATTCAATGATGCTGCTGAGATTTGGAAAGACTTGCTGGTACGATTTCACATCACGAATCTTCCACGGTCTTATCAACTTACTCAACAGATATGGTCTCTTCAGCAAGGATCGATGAATCTCTCTGAATATTACACCACTTTGAAGACGCTTTGGGATGATTTAGATGGAGCAGAATGTGTTGGTACTTGTCACAATTGCAAATGTTGCAAGACAATGGATAAACGAGCTGAAAATGCTAAGATAATCAAATTCCTTGCTGGTTTGAATGACTCTTATGCAACTGTTAGAAGTCAGATCATTATGAAGAAAACCATCCCAGAGCTTGCTGAGATTTATAATCTACTGGATCAAGATTATAGTCAGATCTCCGGTTAATGCTTCTGCATTTAATGTCTCAGGCCCTATTTCTAATCAAGTATCAATCAACGCTGCTCAGTCTTCATACAACAATCCCAGACAAAACAAAGTTAAATGTTCTCATTGCGGTTACTTGGGCCATTCAGTGGACAAATGCTACAAGATTCATGGCTATCCACCGGGGTTCAAGCACAAGCAAACATCTAACTCTTCACAGAACAAACCTTTTCAATCAGCAAAACCAGTAGTTGCAAGTCTAGCTTTAGCTGACAAAGATGCATCTATTAGACCTACTGATATTGCTAGCTTGGTTGGAGGGATGTCTAAAAGTCAGATCCAAGACGTGATTGCTTATTTCAGCACACAACTCCAAATGCCATCTGCTCAATCAATCAACGTTGCTTCTAAAAATGATACTAATGATTCTACATCTACTGGTATTTCATTCTCCTTCTCTACACTCTGCTTCATTGGAATTTTGACAGCCTCTAGGAATGTACTAAGATCTCAAACTTGGATTATTGATAGTGGTGCGACTCATCATGTATCTCATGATAGAGCAATATTCACCACTCTTTCCTTTGATTTGGGTTCTTCAGTTACTCTTCCTACAAGCATAAATGTCAAGATTGCAGGTGTTGGAACTATTAAACTCAATGACCACATTATTATCAACAATGTGTTGTTCATTCCTGATTTCAGACTTAATCTCCTCAGTATAAGCCAACTGACCAGAGACTTGAAATCACGGGTTTATTTTGATGAAGATTCGTGTGTGATACAGGATCATACCAGGGAGTTGAAGATTGGACAGGGTAATCAGATTGCGGGACTCTATGTGCTGGACACTGCCTCTCTTCTGAATTCACCTCCTAATGTCAATCATTCATTTTGTTCTTCTGTTGTTGTTGATGCTGCCTTATGGCACAGTAGGCTAGGGCATCCATCCTACTCTAAGATTGATCTTCTCAATAATGTACTTGGTTTACAGAAAAGAAATAAAGAAGATCTTATTCACTGTGAGACTTGTCAAATGGCAAAACAGAAACGTCTACCCTTTGTTTCTCACAACAACATGTCTCCTGCTCCATTTGATCTCATTCACATCGACACATGGGGACCATTTTCTGTGTCTTCTACTGAAGGGTACAAATACTTCCTGACGATAGTTGATGACCACAGTAGAGCCACTTGGGTCTACATGATGAAAACAAAATCTGATGTTTTGCGTATAATGCCAGAATTTTTGCAACTGATAGAGACTCAGTTTCAGAGGAAAGTAAAGTCTGTGAGATCAGACAATGCTCCTGAACTGAAGTTCATCGATCTCTTCAAACAAAAAGGTATCATCACATATCATTCTTGTCCAGAGACACCAGAACAAAACTCTGTTGTGGAAAGAAAGCATCAACATATATTGAATGTTGCAAGATCACTAATGTTCCAATCTAATGTTCCTTTGGAATACTGGTCTGACTGCATATTATCAGTTGTGTTTTTGATCAACAGGCTGCCTTCTCCTTTGTTACGCAACAAATCTCCATTTGAGCTTCTCAATTCTAAACCGCCTGATTATTCTCTGTTGAAGGTCTTTGGTTGTCTTTGCTACAAGTCAACTTCCACAAATCAGAGGCACAAATTTGAACCAAGATCCAGAGCCTGTGCATTTTTGGGATATCCAGCAGGATACAAAGGTTACAAATTGTTGGATTTAGAATCTAATCAGATTACTGTTTCCAGACATGTAGTTTTCTTTGAACACCTGTTTCCCTTTACCAGAAGCGGTGCTCATAACGATGGTCTATTTGATCTACCAAAACAGATTAAACCATCCTCAATGATGGAACATGAGATGGATCGAGACCCTGATCCAGAGAGATATCAAGACCCTGATCCAGCGAGAGCACAAGATCCGGCCTTACCACTCATCTCCCTCAATGATCCATCTTCGAAAAGACAGAGTAAACTTCCAGCACATCTTCGAGACTATTACTGCAATACGATCTCAGATGCAAGATATCCTATTAATGCATATATAAATCTCACCAGAATATCACTGGATCATCAATCTTTTGTTTGTGCTGTTGACACTTATGCTGAACCAAGCTGTTATACTCAAGCCAAGAAGATTAAGGAATGGTGTGATGCTATGGGAGTTGAAGAAGATGCTCTAGAAGCAACTAATACTTGGGTTGTATGCTCTTTACCCGAAGGCAAAACACCAATCGGCTGTAAGTGGATATACAAAGTAAAACTCAATGCTGATGGTTCTTTGGAAAGGTTCAAAGCTCGTCTAGTAGCAAAAGGCTACACACAACAAGAGGGAATTGATTTTGTGGATACATTTTCTCCGGTTGCAAAAATGACAACAGTCAAGACTCTTATTGCTGTTTCATCTGCAAAGAATTGGTTTATACATCAACTGGATATCTCTAATGCTTTTCTCAATGGCGATTTAGTTGAGGAAATATACATGACTTTGCCTCCAGGATACTCATCAAGAAAGGGGGAATCACTACCTGAGAATGCAGTTCTAAAGCTACAGAAATCTCTTTATGGCCTCAAACAAGCATCCAGGCAATGGTTCTTGAAATTCAGTTCCACTCTTGCAAATTTGGGATTTCATAAGTCACATTCTGATCATGCTCTTTTCATTCGACATACCACAGAGAGTTATGTTGCCTTGTTGGTTTATGTTGATGACATAGTCATTGCGAGCAGTAATGAAGAGGTCGTGACTCAGTTGAAGCTGGACTTGGCAAAGGCATTCAAACTCCGAGATTTAGGAGCTCTCAAGTACTTTCTTGGTCTTGAGATAGCCAGATCTAGCAAAGGAATCTCAATTTGCCAGAGGAAATATGCACTGGAACTTTTAGAAGACACTGGTTTACTAGGGTGCAAGCCATCAAGCATTCCAATGGAGCCGAGCTTGAAACTAAGTCTACATAATGATGAACCAACGCTGGATAATCCAGAGGAATACCGTCGTCTGGTTGGAAAATTGATGTATTTGACAATTACCAGGCCAGATATTTCCTATGCTGTGAACAGGCTTTGCCAGTTTTCATCAGCACCTAAGCGTTCACATCTCAATGCAGCTCATAAGGTGGTTCATTACATCAAAGGCACCATTGGTTTGGGACTCTTCTATCCAGCTATATGTGATCTACAACTCAAAGCTTTTTGTGATGCAGACTGGGCTTCATGTCCAGATACAAGACGATCTACAACCGGATACTGTATGTTTCTTGGAGACTCACTACTCTCATGGAAATCCAAGAAGCAAGATGTTGTATCTCGATCTTCTGCTGAATCTGAATATAGAGCTATGGCCTTAGCTAGTTGTGAGATCTCTTGGTTGGTGAAATTACTTACAGAATTGCAGGTTCCTCAACACATTCCAGTACCTCTATTCTGCGATTCAGAAGCTGCAATTCATATAGCCAACAACTCGGTCTTCCACGAAAGAACAAAACACATTGAGAATGATTGCCACACAACAAGGGAACGGATTGAAAGTGGTTTACTCAAGACTATGCACGTGAGAACTCATCATCAAATTGCTGATGTTTTGGCTAAACCTCTGTTTCCTACTTTATTCCAGGATCTTATTGGCAAGATGAGCTTAATCTCAATATTTGGCTCATCTTGAGGGGGAATATGAGATATTGTTATCCCGGTTTAGTGTAAACCAGTTAATTAATCTCTATAAAAGAGAAACAATTGTAACAGAATACGAGTGGGAGAAATAATATTCATTTTTTCCATCTTCAACTTCTTCGTTTTCTCTCGAAGCTAACATAGTTCGTGGGAGAAGTGAGAAATCGGAATAGTGTATTTTACATGGTACACTAGGGTTTCTAATCTTTTTTTTTTATGGTATTTTGTAGGCACAAAGACCCGATACAAGCTAATGTTGTGGTCGATCAGCTCCATGTTTCCGAGGAATTACACAATCAGGAGAAGATGACATTGGGCTTGGATTTTCGTTTTATGAAACCCTCCCCTCAGGTTACTTGTATCATCAATTTTGTGCATTGAACTCTTGTGTAGTTGAGGTGGTTACTTGTATCATCTATCTCCATTCAAAATTTTGTGCATAGATAACTTTGAACTCTTGGAGAGCATGCTTGTCAGCTTTAGCAAGTTATATGATCCGGTACATGGTCTGTGATGTCATCGCATTCAAATTCATGAAACTCAGTTGGTCTGTGATGTTACCGATTCATGAAACTCAGTTGCATCATATCAGCCTCCTAGATGCTGACTTTTGTCTTCTTGCTGCATAATAGTATAGCTTGTTTTTTCTTGGTCGATTGTTGTGACATTGAAATGGTAGAAGGAAATACATTATTGAATCGTCTTTGCTTGTTAAGTGCTACAATTTGTCTCAGATATTTGGTTTTTGTGCAGGAAATACGCAGTGGCATGAAGTCCTTCGATCCTGTGCCAGTAAGTGTACGTACTTTTTCCCTCATACTGGCAAATGCATCCTTCTTCAGGATATCTTTTTGATGGATGCTAACCAATAATATAATTTCTTGTTTTTCTAAGTGGCATACTGATGAAACAACCTTGGATCAGTTAGTCATCCGCTATGGCCATGTTGTCGAAGTTTTAAAGATTAATGAATTATGTAATGTGCCCGAGCAGCTTTTGAAGTGTGTAAGTTACCATACATTTTTCTGTGCTTGTTGACTGTTTAGTGCCATGGTTTATGTTAATGCTAATGATGTTACTCCTCCTAAACAGTCCTGGATGTTTAGTAATGTGCAGTGGTCTCCTCTAGGTACATACCTAGCGACACTATCCAAGGAAGGGGTGGCTGTTTGGGGTGTCGCTGATACCTACTTTGAACGTCTCATGCTTTATATTCATTCTATGGTTTGTTTTTCATATTATTGGTTGTGAAAAAACCATCCTTCTGTTTTTTTTTTCTCCGTGTGACTGAAGTTCGACATTTCTTGTTTGGTTATTATTGAAGGTAGAACAAGTTGATTTCTCTCCAGGTGAGAAATACTTGGTAACCTACGAAAAAACCAGAGCCAAGCAACCCAAGTGTGAGCACATCTTTGCTTATGTTCTTTTCAACTTTCATATGCATGTCATTTTGACTCAAAAGTATTCCAATTTGCAGGAACGTGACTTAAAAGCCTTTGAAGTGCGAACTGGAAGAATGTTGTTAATGGGAGGAGGTGGTGGTGTTGCTGACGCCTCATGGCCTGTGATTAGATGGGCTGGTGGAAAAGATGATAAATATTTTTCCACATTTAGCAAAAACACTGTATATGTCTATGATACTGAGAGTTTTTGCCCATTAGACATTAAGCCGCCAATAATGAAGGTTAATGATCAAGTTGTGGACATGTGTTGGTCTCCTACTGATTCCATCCTGGCACTGTTCGTAAAAGGGGATGGGAAACAGCCTGCCAAAGTATGCTCTTATATGTTTTTTGTGCAAATGAAATTGGCGATTCACGTTGGTGTCTTGTGGTGATGTATATAGTCTCTCTCCAGGTTGCTCGTGGAAATCCATAGCAAGGTGGAGCTGATGCAGAAGAATATTTTCAGTCTTAACGAATGCGAGATGTACTGGCAGAGCAATGGAGAGTATCTTGCTGTCAAAGTCGACTATGGATTTGAGCTCTTCCGCATCAAAGATGGAGGAGATACTCCCATCGAGCTTCTTAAGGTGGACAAGATCCTTGCTTTCGCATGGGAGCCCAGTGCCAGTGGTCACAGGCTTGCCGTGATTCACGGCAACCAACCAAATCCAGATGTCAGTTTCTACTCTATGAAGACAGCCGACAACCTTGGAAAGGTTTCAAAGCTAACCACTTTGGAGGCCAGGGAAGCCGATGCCCTCTTTTGGTCGCCCAGAGGCAAGTACATAGTGCTCTATGGACTGAAAGGCTTCAATGGCAAGCTTGAGTTTTTCAACGTGGATATGCTCAAGACTATGGAAACAATTGAACACTTGAAGGCCACCAATGTCGCATGGGACCCAACTGGAAGGTACAATGGTATCCATCATGTTTCTCTTGTTCCAAGATGCAGAAAAATGATATTTGTTTTTCTTTTCTTTTTCTCTAGGTATATTGCAACCGCGCTGATTGCCAGGAGATGGAGGATGGGTTTAAGAACGGGTTTGACTCATGTGCACCATCTGAGGAGCCGGAGAATGGGTTTAATATGTGGAGCTTCAAGGGGAAGCTTCTTTACGGGTTAAAGAGGGATTATCGTCTCTTACAGGTATGTACACTAAGCATACATCGAAATGTGGTGTGTGTGTGTGTCACACTCATATACTGTAAATTTTCAATGGTTACAGTTGGATTGGCGCCCCTACGGAGGAAGCATATATGAGGTGTTGAAGAATCTGAAGAAGCCACTTGAAGAATCTGAAAGCTCGCGAAGTAAATGTGTGAAAGATATAAAATAATTTCTCTTGTTGGCTTTGTAAGTTATGAATGGAAACCAGTATGTTTCGAAGATCATAGATTAAGTATGATTTGATTCTTTTTTTTTTCTCTCCAAATCCAAAATTTCGTGACGATTTGCTTCAAAATCATAATTCTTTTTAAAATCCTCTGTTTCAGGTCAAGGAAAAAATCGAAGCATGTATTCAAAACTACATGAGTTTGGAACAAACCATGAGGTATCTACATGAAAATCACCAGATTTAATCATCCTATGACTAGAGCAAGTAAGTAAAAAATCAAATGTGATTTCAGACTCAGAAAAAAAAACCTATATAAAGCTTTTTTTCTCCTGTAATTTTTTTGTTTCTTTCAGTTTGGGAACATCTTCAGATAGATAATCCAGATTTCTTCAAAGACTACTACAAACGATGCGAAGTGGTTCGTCAAATAGCTAAGTTCAACGATTTGCTTGCTGAACAAGCAGACCTGATGCAGAAATTTAGAGAAAATGATTTTAGTACTCTAAACAAAGTGGTTTATCTGTCAAATAGCTAAATTGAGCTGCTTAGTACTTACTACTGCACCATGTAAGTAATAACAGAGAAACCACTTTGTTTCTCGTTAAGTTTATTAATAAAATCAGTTTATGAAAGATCGGTTTTTCTTTGCAGTACCACAATTTCTGAAACGTAATGATCAACTTCATCATCAAGATCAAATGCATGATCAGTGGATTGCATCTAATGATTTTGCTTTTGGAGAGAAGTCAATATCTACTCTCATCGATCCGTCATTGGTTGCTGCACCACCAGAATCCAACCTTTCTACATCTTGTTTTAGAAACGGTATTAATTTTGAAGATTTTGAGCAATTTGCTAGAGATTTAGATCATCAAAAACAGAAATTTCAGAGGCATCAGCAATCACAACAACAAGTGTGTTATCCTCCACAACATCAATTCAGAACATTCTTTTTTGCCAGAACAGCCTCCTGAATCTGAGGCTTCGTGATAGTTGCATTTGGTCCATTTTAGCATTCATTTAAATTAGCATTTTGTGACTTTTTGCATGCACTTTCATGGTTTTCTTCGGTTTTGCATTCATTTTAGAGTTACCGAGTTTTAGAATTGTTCTTGCATGGTTTGGTGCATTGTGGAGTGCTTTTAGGTACCTTTGGAGCTTATGGAAGCTTATTGGAGTTTGGAGGTCGGCCATTGATCTAGTGGAGTTTGTTTGGAGCAAAAGAAGTCATCAAAAACGTGTTCAATTTTCAAAATTTTCAATTTTTATGGTTTTTTATGCACTTATATGTATGCATGAGACTCAAGTATGAAAAAAGAAAAATAAGAACATAAAACACAAGACCAAAAGACACAAACCCCTCCCCCGAACTTGAATTGCACTGTCCTGGTGCAACAAAAGTCAAAAAGAAGATAAAAATATGCAAGAAGGTATGTACAATGAAAGGGAGCTTGGATTATACCTTCATTAGGAGTTCTTTGATGCATTTGAGTAATCACGACACTACAAGAAAACATGTCGTTTACAACGGACATAATCGATGTAAAATCGATGTAAAACATACCTCTTTGCATTTTACTCAATTCATTTCCTTCTGACATCTTCTAACATATTAATCATTGGTTTCTTCCTCCCATCCTTAATCTTTTTATCGAAAGACTCTGAAAGGTTGTTCCAGTTATCATTGCAGGAAGATCCAAGCTTGAAGAAGGCTCATGACTAGTCATGGGCATAATATCCGAACCGAATGGAACCGAATCGGAACCAAAAATTTTCGGTTCCGATTCAGTTCCGGTTCTTTGCTAATACCCGAATGGATCTTCAACTTCAGATCCATGTGTATCGGTTCGGTTCGGGTATTACCTGAGAACCGAATGGATACCTATGGATCCCATCTTTTTTATTTATAAATTTAAAACCCGAACCCTATATTAAAAAACCCTATATTTAATATAGCATTTACAAAACCCTATATTAAAAAAATTTAAAAAGTTTTAAAAATTTTAAATTTTTTTTTAAAAAATTATATAAATTTATAATAAAAAATGATAGGAATCGAACTAGAACCGAACCGGTAGGAACCGAACCGAAAATGTTTCGGTTCCTATATAGATCATAAACTCAGGAACCGAAAAAACCGGAACCGAACCGAATACCCATATGCCAAGGCCTACTCATGACCATGTATTTGGCCTAGTGCGTTTCTGCAGTGAATCATACGTACGCACATGAATATTATTTCTTCAACGCTTTTAATTTATTAACAAAGTTTCACATCGTGCAACTACGTGCAATTCTTCATAACAAGCGTTTAAGTTCTACATACTCGTTAGTTTTTTTTTTTTTTTTTTCAGTTGTCAAAATTTGTCTAGCACACATTCGATGTTCAGCTTGGAGAAACTCATTAGCATTTACAAAACCCTATATTATAAATCATCAAAATTAGCCAGCCAAAAGAATTTTTATCCGTCTATAAATTGTTCATTTTAATCTCTCTAATTAAGATGTGGCCTTCCTTATTTCTACAACTATTTTCCAAAAATTCGGAAAGAAAGAAGAAGAGCTTGCTAAGAAGACCTTTGTGTCATCTTCATCAACCCCAAAGATAATAATGCTAAGACCCTCGATGATGATTGTCCGGTTGACCTTTTTGAACTTCAGAAAGAGAAGATCAAGAAGAATGTGCTAAAGGAGGCCTATTTGTCGATTACGAGGGCGAAGATGACTTATATGAACATTGTGGATGTCAGAGAAAAGAGATTCCAGCCCTATGAAGTGTTGTTGCTAGTGGATTTTGTAATTACGAGAATCTTCACGGGAGGTCTCTCCTTCAAGGAGTCGAAAGCAGTGGTGGAGGTAGGTGTCCGGCAGCAGTTGAAGATAATTGAGAGTTGCTAGTGAATCGTATAGCTGTTTTGGCTAAAGAGCAAAATAAATTATTTGTGAGAAATCATTTTTCAGAAGAGATTAGAGCCCTAAACCCTAAATCCATGATTTCAATGCTAGCCACCATATTTGAAGATTTGACACAAAATCTTAATCAAGTTCGACGAAAATGTTACTTTTTCTTATTTCTTTTCCCCCTTACTCTTCTTCGTCTATTCGTTTTCTCTTAACTACTGGTCAACACATGCCAGATTTGAAGTCAAAATCTTACTCCATTTAATTATGTTCTTCTGCATTTGAAACCATGTGGCTCTAGCCTTTCTTTGCCTCAAGCAAATAGACTAGACAGCCTAACTTTCACAGAAACCCGACCTTTTAGAGAGAAAAACAAAATATAATAAGAGAAAGTCGAGCAATGCTCTTTTTATTAACAAATGATAGATGACTACGAATGAGGGATCTCACCATTATTTATACAAAATCACATCTATAACAGATGGTTAGAATGAAAAGGATCTATAGTTTAGATTGAAAGACGATCAAGAAAAAAAGGAAAATGCAATAAATGTGAACGGATTTTTCTTGTTTGGGAGATTATTTCAATTGATTGATGCAGATATTTCTAGGGATATTTCTTCGGATACTTCTTCGAGAGTAATCATTGAGGAATAATCCGAGATCAACCAAAATCCACTAGAATCTTTCAAACATCTATATAAATCCAATCCACAAAAATAAGGGAGAAAGACCATGAAGGAAAACAAAGAAACAACAAAAAAAAGATCAAGTTAAAAGAGAAAACCTACGGACAAAAAATGACTGTGACATCGAAAAGATATAGGTCGTCACATTAAGAAAAAGTGAAAAACAAAATTAAAAAGAATCCTTGACATATTTTGGAATTTTTTTTTTAAAAGAGGTCATATTTAGCTCAATGCCAAAAGAAAGATGTCACATATAAACGAAAATATTTCTTTAGAATTCGTAGATGACGGTTTCGAAGCAAAAAAGTGGTCCTAAAAATGCTGGTTCTAGTTTGGCCTATATAGCTTTGTAGAGGACTGGCGGTCATGAGGATGACTCGGGTGAGAATGTGCCGTTAGATTTTCGAGGAAATTCGTGTGACTCAAAGATGAGAAATGAGACAAGTATGGGGGAGAGGAAGAATACTTAGGTGGCATTTAAACACTAAGAGAGGAAGATGAAGTTTGAAAGGCATTTGTAAAAATGTTTAATTGTAATGGTTTTGGTTAACAAATTTTGGGACGAGAAATGGTATCTCCAAAATGACCAAAATTGATTACATTACACTGTCTCGAGAGAGTTAACCGTCTTATATATATAATTTTATATAGTGATGTTCAAGGCCTTTTGACTCTAATTTTCTATAATGTTTGGATTCAGCATTGATAATATTACATCTAAGACGTAAATCACCCCTACTGAATAAAATCGAATAGCGACCATGAAGACTCTCTGAATCATTACACCACCAATTACTTAGTAACTTAGTGGAGTTAATGAAACAATAAAATTATAAATTTAAATGTTGGACCTCACTTTAGAATAATCCAATTTTTATTTACCGTGCCTCCAACTTAGAAACTAGAAGTGTCCTACGGTTTTAATATTAAACAGTTACGTACCATATGGTCTCATAATGTTGTGTTACTTGTGTAGGGTCCCAACAAAGTGACGCCAACTAATAAGCATTTAATTAACTTAAAACAAACAATTAATAATGTCCCAAACATGCTTTAATTAAGCAAGACTCTTATTGTTCTCTCAAGACTCTTATTCAGTCAGAAACCTCTTATTGTTCTCTCAATCTCTTAGATTTATTCAGAGATTTGATTCATTGAAAATTGAACAAAGGAGATGATATGGGAAACAACAACGCAACGGCCAATTTAACAGGTTAAACAACAAAGACTCTTTTTGTTTTAAGAAAATTCTCAATGAATATTGGTATGTGTAATTGCAGAAGACGAGGCCTCAAAGCCAGAAACCAATGGAATGTCTCTGTTGGAGTCTGTTCCCGCAGAGACCACGCAAGATCAGGTGTTTCTTGCAGGTCAAGGCAAAGATGGAGATAAAGAGAAAGAGAGATTTACTGATGGTGTTACAGGTTTTTCTTCATAATGGTTTCACTTAATTATATCCATATACCTAATATTATTTAGCTCACTTTTGAATCGGTTTTGTAGGAAACATAGGTAAAGAGACTCCAGAAGCAGAACCACAAAGCAAGGAATTAGTCGAAGATCCAAAAGTGAAAAATGTCGAAGAAGAGATGCATACAAGTGGCTTGGAGAGCTCGGTAATGGAAATCGATGAGCAGCTTCAGAAACAGACAGTAGTTGCAGAAGGTTGATCTTTGATTTTATATCTCTCTTCTCTTTTATCTTCGAAGAAACCTATATGCCATGTGTTTTTCTTAAATACTGTCTCTGTTCATCATCAGGTGTTGAAGCGACAGAAGTGGAAGAGTTGTCTATGATTGGAACTCAAAGTGTTGTAAGGAAATTGAATACGACAGAGTTTGGTAATGAAGAGAAGCCCTGTGTGATTGATGAGATTGTTTTTGTATCTCCAAGCTTCTATGAAACTGTTGGAACAGAGGCAAAGATGATCAATGAGTCTCTGGAAGAAATTTTTCCTGCAGAGGAAGTTGTAAAGCTTGATCAAGAGATTGGTATGGAACAGAGAACAGGGTTTCCTGGGATTGAGCCACAAGAGATTTTAAATCTGGACTATCGCGTTCTTGATGATGATGGTGAAGTTACAAATGAAGGAAAGGCCGACCAGGAAATCTCTAAACCTGGTTCACAAGAATCAAGCGCAATTCTAGAGACCGGTTTTGAAGTTTATGAGGAAGAGAGGGGCATGGAGTTAGGAAGAGAAGCAAGTCTGAAACGCATGTCTCGATGCAGATCGCTCCCAGTGAGCCACAATACTAGATTTATGGAAGATTCGCTGGTTCAACAGTTGGTCTCAGAGATTGCGTTTCCTTCAAGAAACAAGATGGATTTAGAGAAAGGTAACATGCTTGAGACTCTGCTTGTTTCTTACGTAGGAAGCAACAAAGCGCAAGAAACTACTGAAGCGATAACTGAAAGCAACAAAGAAGCTATAATTGAGTTGCGATCTCCTACCTTTGGCAATGACCTAAGGATCAAAGAAAGAAGCGATGAATCGAAAGAAAAAAATCCGTTACTCTGTCAAGACATGACTGAGACATACGAGGCAATAATTGCTGTGGAAGAGAAAACTGTGATGCTGAAGAGAAGTGAGACTGAAAAAACAAGAGGCATTGAATTGTCTCTAGAGTTTTCAATGAAACCCAGTAGGAGATCTGAAGCAGATGATAGCTTCAAAGAAACCGAGGGTTCAGGAGATAGCTTTGTGGACACGATGGCTAATACGTATGATACTCTGCAAGTTTCTTGCGTAGGAAGCAACATACCGCAAGAAATTGCTGAAGCGATAACTGAAGGCAACAAGGAAGGTAGACTTGAAATGCGATCTCGGAGCTTAAGAATCGAAGAAAGAAGCGATCAGTCGATGGAGAAAACTCTGTTACTCTGTCAAGACAAGACAGAGACATACGATGAGGCAACAATCGATGTGGAAAAGAAAAATTTGATGCTGAAGAGAAGTGTTTCTGAGAAATCAAGAGGCTTTGAGCTGTCTCTAGGGTTGTCGATGAAACTCAGTGAGAGTTCTGAAGCAGATGGTAGCTTCAAAGAAAATAAGGACTCAGGAGACAACTTGCTGGACAAGAAAGCTTCTTGGGGTTCTATGAAAGGGAGAGTCAGAAAACGGAGCAAGTCTTCACTCTTCGGAACATGTCTCTGTTGCGCCACTGCCATAAATTGAACAAATTTGTAAGTAAAAGGATTATTGATTTTGTAATTTGATGGTTTTTCTTTTTAATAATTATTATGGGATATTGGGGGGAAACTATGAAAGTGTGATTTGGGTTTTCTGTTTGAGGGGTTTTGGTTAAGTTTGAAAAAGTTTTTACTTCCTTTAAATTTTGCTTATATTATTTCCATACTACATAAAATCTGGGTATGTTTTTTGTTTTATTATGAAAGAAAAATGGGACATATGCAGAAGTAACCCAGTTGACTAGATTAATTAGCATCGATAACCTAACTTAACACCCTTATGCATAAAATTTTTATTACCAAAAATAACCTTGAGTTGACATAAACTTGTTCAAGACTAACATCTATAGTTAATTTTTTTTCTACATATAAACTTGTTAAAACTACCGGAAACTTGCGAACCCAAATTGAAAAACGTAAAATATGACAACTATAAAAAACGTATCTCTATAATATTATTTAAGAATATATTTTTGAAAATGAACTTTGTTTTGTAAGTTATTACATATTATGTCATTACAAATAAGAAAAGATAATTGAAATAGAAAATGATATAATTGTCTTTTAAAATTATTGATGAGAAATGGAAATGTATTTATTTATCATTAAATAGGTTATTTACTATTTAGTTTCTTAATTATTTTTAATATTATATATTTTTAAATAATAATCAATCCATATATATTCAAAAAAAAA
>PKMM01033384.1:0-16107 GCA_002933915.1 Eutrema heterophyllum | reverse complement strand
GATAGTTATAAGGCTCCATGAAGAGTATTTTCTTCCGGGAGAAGTAATCACAGAGCAAGGAAACGTCGTGGATCATTTGTATTTCGTCTGTGAAGGCTTACTGGTAAGTAAAATCTCGTTGTGTTTGTGTCTTTGTCACTTTTAAATGTCTCACTCTGTAAAGTTTTGTGGCTTTTTATAGGAGGCTCTTGTTACAAGACCAGATGGATCAGAAGAGAGTGTGACCTTTCTTGGGCCTCACGCTTCTTTTGGAGATATCTCCATCATTTGCAACATCTCTCAACCGTTCACAGTTAGGGTTTGTGAACTATGTCATCTTTTACGCCTCGATAAACAGTCTTTCTCGAACATCCTCGAGATTTATTTCCAAGACGGACGCAAGATCTTGAACAATCTTATGGAGGTACTCTCTTTGGAACCGTTTTTTTTTCCATTGAACTTCGATGATGTATATTGAGACAATCTTGCAACTTGATCGCGGTTTTCGCAGGGGAAGGAATCAAATGAGAGGATAAAGAAGCTAGAGTCTGACGTTATGATTCACATTGGGAAACAAGAAGCAGAACTTGCATTGAAAGTAAACAGTGCAGCTTTCCAGGGAGATATCTACCAGCTTAAAAGCTTAATCCACGCAGGAGCCGATCCTAACAAAACAGATTACGATGGAAGATCACCACTTGTACGTTTTTCGCTTATCTTCAATTTCGCTTTTGCTCCACGAAAGATACAATTTTTAACCTGTAAAATGTCGTCTTCATATGCAGCACCTTGCAGCATCTAGGGGATACGAAGACATCACGTTGTTTCTTATTCAAGAAGGTGTTAATATCAATATAAAAGGTAAAAATGTAAAACGATATCCGATATTGGGACAGGTTAATTACATTGTTTTTCTGTTTACGCTTTGGTCATAAATTCGCGCAGATAAATTTGGGAACACACCATTGTTAGAGGCTGTGAAAACTGGGCAAGACAGGGTGATTAGTTTGCTTGTCAAAGAAGGAGCCTCCTTTGATCTAGAAGATTCAGGAAACTTCCTATGCACGGCAGTTGTGAAAGGCGACTCTGATTTTCTTAAGAGATTGCTCTCAAGCGGTATGGACCCTAACACTGAAGATTATGACCACAGAACACCGCTTCATGTCGCTGCTTCTGAAGGATTGTACTTGATGGCTAAGATGCTGGTTGAAGCTGGAGCTAGCGGTGTCGCTAAAGACCGGTAAAAATCATGTTGAATGAATCATTCAATCATTTAAAATTAAGCTTTTAATAACTTTGTGAATCTTATCTTCGAAGGTGGGGAAATTCTCCGCTTGATGAAGCCCGAATGTGCGGAAACAAGAAACTGATTAAGTTACTCGAAGATGCGAAAATCGCTCAGTCGTCTATCTACCCGTCGAGCTCTCATGAACTACAAGGTACTCGAATACTTTCCTTCAGACAATTAAAATCAAAAAATGGATCTTTTGATTGATAAGTTGAAAACAGAGGAGAGGATCGAGAGACGAAAATGTACGGTGTTCCCATTCCACCCGCGCGAGGCGAAAGACGAGCGTAGAAAGCACGGGGTTGTGGTTTGGATCCCGAGCGATCTTCAGAAACTTGTAGTAACCGCTGCACAAGAGCTTGGGCTATCGGATGAAGTGTCCTTTGTAATATTATCAGAAGACGAAGGTCGTATCACAGACATAGATATGATCAGTGATGGACAGAAATTGTATTTGATCAGTGATACTACTGATCAAACATAGTGATCGAACCAACTCCATATCTTTGATTCTTTTGATCATTTCCTACACAGAGTCATTTGAGTTTATATATATTGTTCTTATAGAGCATTTTGACGCAATGGATATAAACATTGCAGATTATACTGATTTTTTCTATTACAAAGGAGAATTCTACTTCATATAAGCTTATGACTAAAACCAGTAACCACCACAGGCTATGGACACTTAGCAGTTAGCGCCATTAGACCACTTTTTTTAGAACACTGCCAAAACGTAAGAGACTATTTACATATTTATAGTTGGGGCGCATGACCGTCTTGCAAGTGGAGCTGCCGAATAGGGCCCGACTCAAATATAAAAACTATTTTACAATACTAAATATACGTTTAATAAAAATTTGACCGAGCTTAATACATTGTTGCCTGAAGTATTTCTGAGCTGCCAGATTTCCGGCCGTCGCGGTATCAACAATTTCTATGCCTGCGTCACTAGAATCGGATATTCTGTGTGACGTAAAAAGATGAAAATGAACGTCGATGACACAGCCTAGAAGTGGAATATGCGAACAGCAATCGGATTTCACTTGATCCATTTAATTAAAGATATATAGATATAGATATCTTGAAATATTTTGTGTTGCAAAAAATAAAGTATTTGGGAGATCTGCGAGAGAAAAGTGGATTAGATGAAAAAGAAAGGAGAAGAGAAGTGGGTTTATATTAATTAATGGGAAGAGACTTGGCCTCCAAGAATCACAAATAAATTGGCTTGGTCCCCAAGATTCCAATGTTTTCTCGTTCAATGTTTGTATTACTTAGTTGAACTCTAATTTGTCGTTTATGAAGATAACAAGTCACTGTATTCTCTGTTTATTCCAGTTAAGATTTAGTTTAATATTATTTGGATATATCAATTGAAAAAAATCGCAAGTAATTAAGTTGAATAACAATACTTCATAAGATTCATATCAAGTAATCGCATAAAGGTTTTTGGTTCCCACATCCGACTCCGAAATTCTCGGTGTTCACATGACTCGCAATCCATAATCGTTTCTCAACGGATGACCGTATGCTGAACTGGAATGGAGGAATAAATCCAGCGTGCTCTGTCAGGATCCCTTGGAGACACAAAATCATATGTTTTTCTCATGTCGATTCTCTGCAGAAATTTGGGCTCGGTTAACAAAAGGCTTGCTTATAGGCTGTATCGTGCTCATGTTCTTAGAGGCTTAAGGCGAGTTTAAAAACAGAGGCCCTTCCAAAATAATTTTTTATATAAAATAAATGTAATATAGTTTTGAAACGACATGAATTTTTCAAAACGAATAGTAACCTAAAAAGACTAAGACATAATCTTTTTTTCTTCTGTTTCAATAAACTCTTTCACCAAATTCTCATAATCTAGGTTCCTAACTAGTTCTCGTTCTATGGATATAATAGCTAGGCCATTCAATCTTTCTTGTGACATAGTTGATCGCATATAAAACTTTATCANGAAAAGAAATATAATATAAATATATATATATATGAAAGAAATAGAGGAAGGAGACTTACCACCAGCGAAGGAGAAGAAGAAAACGACGATAACAGCGTCAATGGAAGAAGACTACGGATGAAGATCCAAAATCCTTTAGAACGATCGACGACGATGAAGAACAGATCTAAAACTAATTGGGATTTTTATTTAGTTTTCTTTGTACAACATCTAAACCAAAAAGAGTTATTTATAAACTCACAATTTCGATTTGGAATTCTGATTTGGAATTCTGATTTCCTTTTTTGTTTGAGATCTCGTTTTCCTTTTGGAATCTCGATTTCCTTTTTTTCAGCAGTTCTCAATCTCCTTTTTCTAAAAGGATTTCCTGTTTTTAAAGCGTAACTAAAAAAGAAAAAAAAAATCTTTTGCCAAGGATCGAACATGGGTCACTTACCCAATTCAAAAGCTCTGAAAACCACTTTGATACACTATATTTTCTAAATTTTGGGGGCCCCAAAAACTTTATATATTTTGGAGGCCCGAGGCAAAAGCCTTTTTCCTAACCTATTAGGCACGCCCCTGCTTATAGGTCGCTTCTCATTGGATTGGAATAATCTGATTCAACTGCTATATGATTCTCGGCTTGGCCGTATTCCTCTACTCTTGTTTTGGTATGCTTTTCAAGCCACCATCCATTGTATTTGGAAGGAGAGAAATGGGCGCAGGCATGGCGAATCCCCTATTTCCTCAACCCGTATAGTCACCCTCATCGACAAACAGATCTGAAACAGGCTCTTTTCGATTCGTGAATTGGGAGATAACAAGTTTGATGAGGCACTCCAAATCTAGTTCGCGACAAGAAGTTGAGGAAGATTTATTTATTTGAACTTTAAGATTCTATTAAAAGCTCAAATCAAAGTCACACAAACGGTTTTTTTTGTTTATTTTGGATAAATTTTACATTCAATTAAAAAAAAAAATGGTATCACGAGAACATCTTCATGATTTCGTTGATTCATCATAAATGATGCATTCCGTTGTGATTTGAAGTTGATTGTTGTATTATTGATTTTTTGTTATATATATATATATTTTTATGTTGATTGTACTGTTTCTTCATTTGATTTTATTAAGGCTTCTTATTGTTTTTTTTTCGGTCTAAATTTTATTAAAATATTAAGGTAGAATATAAGGTGAAATACACATGTTCCTAACCTCTGGAGACACAGCTGCTCCAAGACNTTAAACAGATTTGCAAATAAGCGAAGTCCGGTCTATAGTGAAAACCACAGATCTTAAAAGTTTTTGACTTTATGATTGTTTTGGTGTTTCTTTTTTTAAGAAAACATTGAATTTATTTTGGTTCTTCCTTACAACTTAAGATGATTTCTGACAACTTTTATTGATGTCAAATGTTTGGAGTATTGCTTCTTTTAAAAATATTACAAAAAAGCCATAGCACCAATGATCTTGATATTATTTCGAACTATGATTTTGACGTATACATTTTGAAGAAGTTGAGATTTCAAAGTAGTGCAGAAATCACAAATGAGTCTTATCAGCCGGCGGACAAGGGTATCTGCAAGCACACTGTTGAGTCCCTGTGATGTCACAAATGCCCTCTGCAGCTGGTCCAAATACAAACTTGCATGCTTGATAACAATTTCCAATAACATCGCACGCCCCAATAAATCGACCGCAACCCATATTCTTTTCAACTGTATCAAACAAAGCTATATTTTATACTTTGATACCAAAAATTTAATAGCACTTAGGGGAAAATCTGAATAGATGTATACCTAAGGAAAACATAACAAGGAAGATGATGGGGAGAACAAGTGAAGAAGCTGCCTTGGCCATTCCTGTTTATTTTTCTTTTCTCTTAAATTAGTTATTAATATATTGAATGTTGATAATGCATAAATCTGAAAAATTTGGAGACTAGTGAAAGGAGCTTTATAGAATTATATGAGGTGATCAAGTTTTAGAAATACAAATATTACATATTATAGGTTTGAAATATTTGACTGTATATATTTGGCTGTGTATTTGAAATAGTTTTGATATCTTAATCAAGAAGTTTTAATGAGAATATGCTACATCAAGGAAAAATCTCGACGTTATGATTGTCAACCATAATATCCCTAATACTTATGATTGTAGTTATGTTAAAATTATCCGGTTTAGCTGTTTAGGCAATTAGATTTTAATCTTTGTAATATATAGATGTACTTTCTCAATTAACGAAATAGACAGAAAACTTCTGCAAATGTATCTTCTTCTTCCCTCTGTTTCAAGCTTTTTTTGTTTTCCAATAGTTTTAGTTTATTTGTTCAAAAGCCTACATCAATATAAAACTATAATAAAAACACATAAACTAGAAGAATAATTTTTGAACACAAACATTTACGTTCAGTTATGAACTCTTGTAATTTATGAGCGTTTTTATGGTTCGATGTCACTTATTAGCTAAAAATATACTTATACAAAGACTAATCACATTACATAGTTACAAGCTATTGCACAATAGATAGATGCTTTTTAAAAAAATATTTCGAATGCAATAAAACCTGAGATCATTTACTAAATTCTAATTAACCAAGCTTGGTACAATGTAGTTGTCTGAAGTGTTTATGAGTTGCCAGATTTCCTGCGATCGCGGTATCAAGAATTTCTTTGCAAGCGTCACTAGAATGGGACGTCTTTCTTTTTTCGATAATATGTGAATTTAATACCAAAAAGCGGAACGTTCTTTTACAATGCTTGGCGTAGCAAATTGTTTGTTTCAGACGCTACCAAGGCTACTAGAGTACGGTCGGTCAGCATATTCTATCCAACTCGACGATCTATCATGCCCCACCATCGACCTATCCTGCCCCATCATCGACATGTCTTGACCGATCATACGACCCATGGTTTAGAGATAGGTTTAGATATTTCTAAACCACCGTCTTAATTTCAGTATAAATAGTAATGTACCTCCATTATGAACATGATCCGATTTTGGGAATAAAGGCTCTGATAACTACTTTCACCGATCTCATACTCACTTATCCAAGAAATTACCGACCTACTAACTCTTCATATGCGATTATATTAAACTCAAACATCTCTACAGAGACCGTCATATAAACTGATCCGTTCTATCTTATTTATCACCGACCTTGCTTGTTCTTGTTATTACCGATCTATAACTTTATTCTAATCGAAATTCTCCGAACCTCTTCTTTGACTTCAGACTCAAGTTACTCGGTTGTCCTAACCGATACAACATTCAAGAGAACACATCATGTGATGTTCACAAAAAGAGGAAAAAACAAGAGCCATTCCCCTACATCACCATTAGCCTAAGAAAAGAGCCAAAACAAAGGTTGTCTAACAACTAGTTACTCTTTTACAAAAGATGCTACCAAGGATGGTTAAAAATAAACCCAAAATCCTGCATCACAAGAAGCACAACCCAAGAGATACGATCATAAAAGACAACAGAGAGAATGTCAAACATTAAACAGAGGGAAAAAACTCTCAATGTCAAAAATCTGTTCTAGCCAAGCCGGATCACTTAAGGCTACATAAGATTGTAGACGGTTCTCCATCGTTACACTTTGAGCTATGAGAGAGATCCCTCTATTGGTTTCCCGCACTTCAATCTCCATTCTCCAATCATTTAAAATTTAAAATCCAATGAGTTTCAGTTTGATGCAAATTTGGTTTGGTTAGAATTGATTTCTATGTTAAAGAATTTACACTTTAAAACAAAGTAATATTTAACGAACTTTAATTATTCAATGTGATTTCATATATTTAAAGAATAGGAAATTCGACCAAAAAAAAGGCAATTATTTGCCCCAAAAAAAGGAAATTCAAATGAATTCTGGTTTATTCGGTTCGACCACACATAACGACTTTCACTTTGATTTCGGTTTTTAAATGATAACCAATTGATTGATATAAACACATTGTGGTATAAACAGTTCGGTTAGGTTTGGTTTATACGCCCACCTATAGATTTTGAGATGTTTTTGATTGCAGGCGTCGAGGAGACACGAGCTGGTGAGGTACATATTGTGGATAAGGCTGTTTCGTGTGCGCAAAGTTATTGAGTTTTTCCAAAGGCTTGAGAAAGACACGAGAATCAACTATCTCTTCACCAGAATCTTGAAACTCGTTTTCGTCGAAGTTTACAATACTCACACTGCTGCTTGCATCTTCTATTACTTGGCCACCATTCCTCCTCCTGAGAACGAGGGTTACACTTGGATCGGTAGCTTAAAGCTAGGGGACTATATGTAGCATCCCGACCCCGCCTCTCCGAAGGGAATCGGCGAGCCGGGCCTACTACGTCGGCAAACTAAACCGTGTAGGTTAAGTCGCCCGGTTAGGTCCATCGATAGGTCCTCCAGGATCGCCAGAAAACGCCCAATCACAACAAACAATATATAGACACTTCCGATCATCCTAACTTGTATAGAAAAGGAGGGAAGGATGAGTCATAAGGATTACTTAGGAAAGATGAGCCTTAGGGAGGCTTATAGTTCATTTCCAGTGACATTACACGAATTACTATTCATGACAGTCTAATCCTAAAACAAGCACAAACAAAGTATCTATTACACTTAAAACAATAACCTAGTTCACCACACCACACCTGGTCCACGACCATCACACACACATCCACAACTGAAACCCCATTATCCGAAGATCGTCCATATACACCGAGGTTCGCCATAACCTCCCGACGATGAGAAACTCCACCAAGCCCAGCCCCAAACACAAATCCTTTTTTGTTTTTTTAGACTAGATATATTTTGGCTTCATTTTGTGAGACATCATTTAATTGGAATTTATTTTAGTTATCTCTTGCATTATAAGATTATTTCTGGTAACTTTTATTGATATCAAATGTTTGGAGTATTGCTTTATAAAAATATTACAAAAAAGCATAGCACCGATGATTTTAATATTATTTCGAATTATGATTTTTACGTATACATTTTTTAAGAAATTGAGATTTCAAAGTAATGCAGAAATCACATGAGTCTTATTAGTCCAACAAGGGTATTGGCAAACATACTATACCTGTGATGTCACATGCCATTTGCAGTTGGTCCAAATACAAATTTGCATGCTCGATCACACTTTCCAATAACATTGCACGGCCCTAAAAATCGACCGCAACCCATATTCGTTTCAACTGTATCAAACAAAGCTAAATTTTTTACCTTGATACCAAAAATTTAATAGCACTTCGGGGAAATCTGAATAAATGTATACCTAAGGATTTTCGTCAAATCCATCTTTTGTGCTCCCGCATATAAGCATCCTGACTTCTTCCACTCGAAGTTAACAGTCAAATCTCCCCAAAACAGCACCTAGTTCTAACGCATCCTTCAAACACGAAAGGAAGGCACATAAAAGTTTAGCTTGGAAGACATCTAAGGTAGATCCAAATAGTGATTAGATTCCCAACCAACCTTTTCCGAGATTTCCTTGTTGAATTGATCGGTTTTTTCTTTTTCTTTCTGATGTTGCAGATTTCAGTCAAAATCTCCTCAATGTCTATAGCATCATCAACATGAGTTTTCAACAAATTGCAGTTATCCAAAACCTTGAGTTGATGAACAGCACTTGGGACAAGGGAAGTATTAACTTGTACCATTTTTCTTACATACTCCATTAGCACAAGCCCTGTAATATACCATACTTGTTTTTCATACGGTAAAAGATAAAAAGCTTCACAACAATTATGAATAAAAAAACATATGATTGTGCAACATTACAAGACATACCGAGAGCTCGAAGCATCTTAAGATCAAGATGCCCAGCGAGTTCTTCGTGATCACTTATTTTGGCTCGTTGAATGGCTAGCTTCTTTAAGCTGATGAGCAAATCCTGCAAAACAAATTTAGTGGAGATGGATAATACTATGTTAACATTCAATGACGAGAGAAGGGAAATCTGAGATTTACCAGTTCAGATTCTGAGAGAGAGCAAAACCAAGTGATATCTTCTGTCCTATTGTTCTTCAAGATTCCGGTAAGATCCTCCATCTTAAGTCTTAACATCTCCTAAGAGAAGGGCATGATTCCAAGATTTAGAGATTTAGGCATAAAAGATAAAACCTTGTTTGTTTCTAATGAAGACAGCAACACAATCCTAAACACAACTGCAATACTAAATTAATGTCTTAATCAGACAAAATTAAACTTTAGCTAACAAATACATACTTCAATGTAACAAAGGCTTGGGTTATCTAAAATCGATCGGGTCGCTCACCACAACCGAATTAAACAATCTTCGACTGAGAAAGCAGCAGATGATATCGTGCTGTCCGTCACGAGCAATATATTGTAAATAAGGCCTTGAAAGGGATCCGGCTGCTCGAACCGGCGACGACGACACTGAGATAGTGGCAAAGTAAGTCAGAGACGAAGAAGACTGTGACGGAAATCGCAAGGGAGGAGATTCGAAAGATCTGAGGGAGACAAGAGTGAGTGAATCTCAAAGGACAATAATATGACGCCGGAAGACTCCAAGTCAGAATAGCAAAGAGCAAAGAGACGCGAACAATAAATCCTAATATGTCTCGCCAGAAAATTATTTGTCTCGCCGGAAGATACAGAGAATGATGGAGAAAGAGAGAAAGACGATGAATGAGGAAAAAAAAAAGAGATTTGGCAAAGAAGAATACAAGGAGAAAGATAGATATTTTATTAATAAAAAAAAAATCATAATGGCATAAATTGTAAAAACTAAACTTTGTGTAGGGGTGATAATTTTATATAGGTTTCGATCTAAAGTCGTTATCCTCTCATTCACATCAATCCTTTGCATATCAGAGATCTTCCCTGTAACTAAAGCCTCCAGCATCATTGAACTGTAATCTAAAGTGGTTTCAGAACTCCAACAGAGAAAATCAAAAACAGGATTTCACTAATAATTGCAACCTGTGAATCCGTCCAAGCAATCTAAGAATTTCCGATACCGGATTACTAAATTCAACCTAATTCTCACCAAATTTCAAAGCAAGCAGGCATAAGGAGAGAGTAATTACAGTCGCAAACTTCAATTTCAGATTTGGACATTCGCAATATCGAGCTAATGTGGTTCCCTTAACAGAAAAAAAAATGAATTAGGAAGAAGTGTGAGACACCCGTAAAACTTAACCTCACTTGATTTCTATTCATTTAACAGTTTTTCAAATAATAACGAATTCATTAAATACTTAATTAATGTCTTAAAATCATTTATTAAAAATCAAACCAAAAACTCGAAACGTCTTAACAATTAAAAAAAATTTCTTAAAACTTGATTAAACAACCAGGGAAATATCCTTGAAAATCCTTATTAAATAGTAAATAAAATGAAAAAAGCGCCCATGGTTCCCCGGGATTAACATCACAACGACCACCACAAATCCTACTCCTCGGTCTCACCTGAAAAGAAGAGGGGTGAGTATTTTGGAAAATACTCAGCGAGAGTGTGCTTTTGAGACACACAAGATTACAGATACATCATTTGAAATAGTAATACGAGTATACATAATATAGACATTAAACACACACAACTAACATAACTAACATTACTATATAACATGGTTCTAACAATCCTAAATAAAGACAATCATTCATTCATAACAATCAACCTAGCGAGTCTACTTCACATTCCCAAGGACGATCCCCTCGTCCAAGATATTCATTCTCTGCCTCGACCCATTCCGGGCTTGACAAATAATCCAGGTGCCACCGCCCACTACAGGGTTTGACTATGGCTCGTCAGCCCTTTCTCGATCACTACAACTTCTCAATATTCAGTCCCTCGTTGTAGGCCGTCAAACAATTAGTAACACTACACCTAACAATGTATACTTCATAACCATATCACCAATTTCACAATAATTACTCATTATGATTCAAACATCAATCATCAATTATCAATCATCAATCATCAATTATCAATCATGTCTAATCCCTATACTAAGCACACACCTATTACTAGTCAACTAACGCATCTTAAGAATCTACAAACTAGTCTTCACCTTAGCCAATTGATGATATGCCTCATTTAAGAACACTTTCAAACTGCATCGGAAACGTGCGCTTATCTCAACAACCAACCGTTGCAATTTTGATCCCACCGTTGAATCCAAAGAAAGTAGCACTTTGAAGCCCTCCACCAAAATTCAGCCCGATCTGACTTTACACGAGTCGTCCACGGTTCCTTGAAGTTGCTGCGTTGAAGCAGATTTTTTGGGTTTTGTCAGAAAATAGTGATTTAACGTCATATTGAAGGTCGAATTGCAAACGGGTTTTACCTCGGAATGAAGATCGGGAAACTGTTATGAAAAGGTGGATTCGCGATCTTTCCAACGGTATGTAGATCACAATCTGGTTCCTTCTGGTTCGACGGGAAAATGGCTCACAAAACGACTCTGGGAAACTAGGAAAAATCAGATGAACAGATTTCTGGTTTTAGAAGAAAATAGTGATTTTCGCTTAACTTGTATATCGGATTGCGGATGGAATTTACCTCGGAATGAAAATCGGTCAACTGCTATGGCTTCCGTGCAACGAGATCTTTCCAGGGTGTGCGGATCGTCACCTAAATCCTTCTGGTCAGATCGCAAACGTCCCGACAAGAGGCTTGCTCGGAACTGTTTCTGCAGAGCTTCTTCTTCTTTGTCTACTCTTTCTCTTCTTCCTCTTTTTCTTACTTCCCTTCTTCTCTCTCCCTTCTTCTTCTTTTATACAGGGGAGTTAGTGTGTAGGGGATGGTGGGTGGTAGTAATGGAGTGGTGAGTGGAGTGGTGAGTGATAGTAGGATTTTTACTAATCAATTACTCAAACCCTATTCATATCATTGTAGTATTTGAGGATCAATCCACATGGGTTGTAGTGTCTCAAGCACCAAAAATACATAGAACTATTCAAGTTAAGCGAATACGATTGGTTTTGGGATTAATTCTAACAATCTAATTCAAAAGAAACAGGAAACAAGAACTAGCAATATTAAAACGAGGCTAAATGTAATTTTAAAAGGCGAATCCTAAGATGAGGTTATGGAAATAAGATGATCATATAGCCAATTCATGATGTTCAATACTCAAACAATGCTAATCCTTAGGTTAAGACCACTAATTATGACTAATCATTTCTCAATGTACTAATCACTTTGCTAATCACTAAATCAAGAACAAATTCTCATTTGTGATAGAATGATTAGCAAGCATTAAATCAACGTTCAAATCAACCAATAAACACCTTAGAAAACTACTCTCATAGGCTAAGCATGTTTATTTCTTACTAAGTTCTTTGGGAAATTTCATCAAACACCTTGTGGGTGGGAAATTCCCTAAAGCCTATATTGATTATCTCTAACCCAATCTAGCATTAAGCACACTTAGCAAGAAGGGAAATTGGTAAATCTAACCCTAAACATCATGAATCAACCATTGGATCACCATAAATCTACATCATCTCAAGATCCTAAGAGACTACTCACTAATCATGGAGAACCCAATAAATCATATGGAGAACCCAACAAATCCTATGAAAAACATATTTAATCCCATGATTAGATGATGATTTGATTAAGAAAGAAGGGATAGAAGATAGAAATCAAAGGATCCAAACTTAAATTGCATAAAACAAGAATGTATCTCTTACAAATTATTTAGAACCCTAAAAGGGAGTGTTTTTAGCTTAGAGAAAAACATAGATCAAAGAAAATTAGGTTTAAAATATTTGTAGTAAACAGTGGCGAACCGGGTCAACCCGGAACAAACCGGGTGTTGACCCGGTCGGGTCTGGATCAGATTGAGCAAAGGGTTTGTACTGATCGAGTCTGGGTCAGCACAAGTCGATCGATACAAAATCCTTGTCGTGCGGGACTGAATGCTGAGTGAAGATCGCATCGGCTAAAATGAAGAGATGGTCGATGCAAGGTGCGACGGGTCGTGTGTGGGATGAGTTTTAGTATAACGCGGTAGCAGTTCGGATCAGTGTGTGGTGCTAAATTTGTGCCGAGTTGTAGTACCGACCTAGAGCAGGTCGGTATTAATCTCCTGGAGTATGCACGCCGATTGAACCTGATGGATCCGGAAGGGTGTGCCGATCGATCCTTGCTCGGTGCAGGTTCGGCTATGGGTCGGTATTGGCTTCTGCCTCAGTACCGACTGAGATGTGCCGACTGACGATCGATCAGTACGATCGTCTTGATATCAAGCACCGAGTGAAGATGGTGGATCCGAGAGAATGTGCCGATCGGCTCTGGGTCAGTACCTGTTTAGCTGTGGGTCGATATTGGCTTTTGTTTCCATACCGATTGAAGGTGCCGACCGAGGACCGGTCGGTACAGTTCTCTGGAAACTGCCTTTTTCTTCAGCCTTCTTCTCTTGCTCCAAAGGTTGAATGTGCTCGGTTCTAAAGTCTTCAATCACCTCCAAGATGTCTCCAAATCCCTAGAAATCACTCCAAAACATGCAAGACTCACTAGGAGCTAATGCAAAACACCTTAAACTCTAATCAAGACTAAAACACTAAGAAAATGCTATGAGACATATGCAAAAGAAGTAAAACCTAAGATAAATGAATGCATGGATGATGCAAATTATGACAATATCAACTCCCCCAAACTTATTCTTTTGCTTGTCCTCAAGCAAACAAATACGAACAAGTAGAGAGAGAAGTTTGAAAGCGAGAGATCAAATCCACAAGTATCATAAAAAGAATTGAAACCCAATGTCCAAGTTGCAAAATCTAAAATGCAATCAAACAAGTCTACTCAAAAGGAGCTAGCCATATCTATCCCTACATGAATCAAGCCCAAGTCTCAACCTACACAAGCTTTCCTATCATCCAATCCTTTGACATTCATTTAATCGTTTCAAGTGAATCATGTTTATGCAAGACAAGTGAACTCATTTGGTTTAAGGACAAGGTTTCGAGACAAAAATGATCTCGATACATGTGGTGGTTTCTAAAAAGAAACGTGTCGCTCCTCTGTTGGTCGAAGTCGAACGCTCTGACTTGGTGGTTAATGACCCGTCTGCTTCTGCCACCCTCTTTTCGAAGATCAATGGTCCCGGCATCACTCTTCCTCCAATAGACGTACTTGCGAAGAGCAAGATGTACGCCAACATATCTCAGCACGGCACCAAGGTAAAAAGCCAAAGCAGACATACAAGTTTTGAGTATTTCACTACAAGAAATTGAGGTATTGATAGCACTAAAACATAGCGTTTTTTAAAACTCCGCAATAAATATTATAGACGCTATTTTTTCATAGCGTTTGGAAATTGTCAATGCTATTCTAATATGGACGCGTATAAGAGTGTTACACCTGCTTAATTTTTTGCTCATGCCCTCGTATTTAATTGCATGTGCCATATGATTAGTGATATGTTATGTGGAAGCGGGATAACTTAATTTTTTGCCCGCATATTTTTTTGTTTGGTTCGATAAATTTTTACTCTTGAGAAAACTATAGACCGAAACAAAAAAAACACTTCCATTTTTTGTGTTTCTTAACAAAAAAAACACTTAGCCTCTCTCTCGTCACCGAAAGGCCGAAGCCGTCGCCGTGATAATCTTTAGAAATCAGGGCAGCAATTGTCGTCGGTGGCGTGCTGATTCCCTTTTTCTCCCCTCTTCTTTCCTTCATTCTCTTCCAATCTCAGTCTCGTTACTTTTTCTCTTCCTCTCTCTTGAATCCATCGATCCAGCTATGGCCGCCGATAAGGAGAACTAATTTAGGATGGCAAGAGCAGCAACGAAAAGAAAAGCTTCCATGGTATATGTGCTCCTTATGTTACCGGAATCTTTGAGTATCTCCGTCAATTAGAGGTAACCAAAAACAAAACATCTCTCGTTTTCTCAATTCGCAATTTCGATCTGGGTTTCATGTAATTTAGACACAGTATTGAGTAGTTTCTCGATTCGTGCTTGTTGATTTGTAATTTAGGGATGAGAATTGGGTTTTCGAAGAAATTTTCAGGGGAAGGAAAAGTCAAGGCCTTTGATTGATTATATTGAGAAGATTCAGAAAGATGTAACGCCGATTATTTATGAGCTTAAGGGCATAGGAAAATATAAATTCAAATTCTCTTGCTTGATACTAGTTTCACGATTTGCCATGTCTTTATGCTGAAGCTTCTTCACTTAATTTCTTTTAGATTGTCTGTTTTTCTCTTACTTTATGATGTATGCTTCTATTAAACCAAGGGATGTGATTTCTTATCATTAATTCTTGCTGTGTAATGCCTTCTGTATTTTGTATATTTCCAGAGATGCAACAGAGAAGGCCTCCAAGGGCTTCAGTTTAAGGTCCTGCCATGCCTGATAAGAAGGCGGTTTCTGCGCCAAATAGGATTGACAAGAGAGTCTTGTATAGACAAGAAGAAGATAACAATCTTGTATTTCTTAAGCAAAGTAGTGAAGCTAAGTCTAAGGCTGATGGAAACATAAATCCCTTCTTGCTTAGAGTTGTTGATGATTTGGAGGTGTGTAAAACATTTCTCTGGGGGCATTACACATTTGATGATTCTATGAAGGAGATCCAAAAAGTGATGAAGAAGTTCAAAGGCTACATGAAACCAAAAGCAACAACATGTAGCTTTTCTGGTTTCATTCTTCTTCTAGAGGTAAGTCTTAGTTGTTAGTATTAAAGTTTTAGTTTTATGATATGAAGTTTGTGATATTGTGACTTTATGTGTAGATTCTGGCATTTGAGTGTATTTCAAATATTCGATGCACATTTCGAGAAGCTGTAGCCGTAGAGAAGGACTGTCCAAGGATGTGCAAACACAAGTTCACTGAAATTTGCATGAAAGATTTTCCATTGGATGACATAAATGAAGCGATTGGAAGTAACACTAAAGTTAGTGTCACTACAAGAAAAATGG
>PKMM01033350.1:29138-173698 GCA_002933915.1 Eutrema heterophyllum | reverse complement strand
AGTAGCATTAGCCGTGGCTCAACTCACCGACAGTGCGCTTACATGGTGGGACAGAGTGATATCAGACCGCAAAAGAAATCGTTTGAGAGCTATTGACTCATGGGTCGACATGAAAGACCTAATGAGATAGAGGTATGTCCCTCCTCATTTCCATAGAGATTTGCAACGACTTTTTTGTACTCGTAGACAGGGAACCAGATCAGTAGAGGAGTATTACGAGGAGTTTGAGCGCTTAGGAAACCGTTTGGAGCTCAATGATGATGAAGAATCTATTATGGCACAATTCCTTGATGGGTTACAAGAGAAGATCAACCGCAAAGTGGAAAGAAAAGTTTATCAAGATTTCAGGGATCTCTTCCACTTGTCTATACAAGCCGAGCAGCACATAAAGAAGAAGACAATCAACACCAGAAGCAAGCCTCAAACCGCATGGACACCAAACGCAAGCAAGCCGTTAGACAAAGGCAAAAGCATAGAGATTGATTCAAGGTTCAAGGGAAAAATTGTGGAGACTAGCAAAGACATTAGACCAGAGCCCAGTAAGTCTACTAACCCTCAACTTGCTAGAGACATTACATGTTTTAAATGCAGGGGCAGGGGTCACATGTCTCGGGAGTTTCCAAATCAGCGAGTCATGCTAGTCACAAAAGCTGGAGACTACGAATCACAAGATGAAAAAAAGGCAGAACCAGAGGATGAATATGGTGACATAGCTTATATATCTAGACACAAGAGAGCTCCTTGTCACCATACGCATACTAAGTGTGATGGTGGAGCCAGTCGAGACCATACAAAGGGAGAACATCTTCCACAGCCGATGCACCATTAAAGGCAATGAACTTTTGAGCGCAGGTTTTGGTGAACTTGAACTACCACCAGAAGTTACCACTTTACTTAACAGGTTTAAAGATGTGTTCCCTGAATAGATGCCTGAAGGTTTACCACCATTGAGAGGCATAGAACATTAAATCGACTTCATACCAGGAGTCTAAGGAATTGGAAAAGCAAGTCAAGGAGCTGCTAGACAAAGGATACGTGAGGGAGAGCCTTAGTCTTTGTGCGGTTCCAGTTCTGCTCGTGCCTAAGAAAGACGGTTCATGGCATATGTGTGTAGACTGCTGAGCCATCAACAACATCACAATCAAGTATAGACATCTAATTCCAAGACTAGACACGACATGCTTGATGAACTCAGTGGAGCAACTTTGTTTTTAAAGATTGATCTTAAGAGTGGGTACCATTAAGTGAGGATGAAAGAAGGCGACAAATGGAAGACTGCTTTCAAGACAAAGCAAGGGCTCTATGAATGGATGGTAATGCCATTTGGACTTACAAATGCGCTCAGCACCTTTATGCGTCTAATGAACCAAGTTCTTAGAGCATACATCAGTAAGTTCGTTGTAGTTTATTTTGATGATATTTTAATTTATATAGCACGTGTTTATCTAACCATGTGACACATCTTGAGCTTGTATTAAAGACTCTTCGACAAGAAGGCATTTATGCAAACTTAAAGAAGTGCACATTCTGCACTATTAAGTTGGTTTTCCTAGGTTTTGTCGTGAGTTCGCAAGGCTTACATGTTGATGAAGAGAAGCCATCAAAGATTGGCCAGCCCCAACAAACATCAGTCAAGTGAGAAGCTTCCATGGATTAGCAAGTTTCTACCGCCGTTTTGTCAAAGATTTTAGCAGTATAGCTGCGCCTCTTACATATGTTGTGAAGAAAAATGTGGGATTTACTTGGGGAGAAGCTCAGCAGACCGCTTTTTAGACTCTAAAGGAGAGACTCACAAATGCAAATGTTCTCGTCTAACCCGACTTCAACAAGACTTTTGAAGTGGAGTGTGATGCTTCGGGGATTGGTATAGGAGCTGTCCTGACTCAAGAAGCGAAACCAGTGGCGTTTTTCAGTGAGAAATTAGGAGGTGCTACGCTTAACTACCCTACCTATGACAAGGAGTTGTATGCGTTAGTTAGTGCTTTGGAGTTCTAATGTCACGGGAGTTTGTGGTTCATACGGATCATGAAACACTCAAGCATCTTCGAGGACAGACCCATCTGTTTGGGCAAATTTTTTAACTAGTTCGAATCGAGACAGTTCTACAGATTGATAGGAGAAAATATTCCTTTATTAATGAATAATCTTCGAACGACAAAGCTTTCAATTACAATGAATCGTAAGTGCTAAGCTATCGTTTAACGAATGACCTTCAGAGGTTTAGATGCTGATTGTCGAACACAAAGTCTCTGAGAATATTTGGTTGTCGGAATTCAGCACTGTAGGGTTCAAGGTTCCTTGAACTGTTGAAGCGGTGAAGGTATGTTCCCTAGGGTTTTGCCCACCATCCTCCTCCTTTTATTGCTCTGGAGCCCCTTTCTTTTATCGGTTTCTCTCAAACCCTCAATCGTTTAGGTTAAGTGACGTGTTAGGTCCCCTTTCTCTATCTCTATCAGATTCGGACCTTCTGTGAGTCGAACCTTTTCCTTATTTGAAACTTACGTCGGTTATACTTTATTTAATTATTCGGACCTCATATCCGTTGGACATGTTTCTTATTCGGATCTTATGTTGATTGGACCTTATTTCGAATAGGATTCGGACCTTACGTCGGTTGGGCCTTTCCTTAGAACTCGGACCTAACGTCATTTGGGCCTTCTTTTAGAATTCGGACCTAACGTCGTTAAGTCTTTATACGTCTCGTAGGATTCTGACCTAATGCCAGTTAGACCATATTTCCATTGACTTTCCGGGAGGTCCAAGTATTGAGTTTATTTTGCCCAACAACTTGCCCCCCACTATCTAATTTCTATTTTAGAATTTAGAGAGTAGTACATCCAGCAAATATGCTCGAATATGTCGTTATCACGAATGTCACTTGGACTACATGGTGTCGCCTTGAATTGCAGCAACTTTTGAGCGGTTTCTTTGATTTGAAGTCAAAGAACACTTTTTCTTAGCTTTTCATGTGATCCACACGTGTGTGTGCTCGCATTTCATTAGTCGCCGCATGTGATTGTCCTTTTCCATTGCTCTTGTCGTTACTTTGAAATCAAAAGGTTCACAATGTTGACTTTGAAAGAACGATTGGTGGTGCCCTTGATGAGGTTATGTGAGGTAGTCAGAGCTTACTACCTACCGGACAAAGGTCCACTTTTAAAGATAATAAACCGGTTTTAAACTATCTTTGAAGAATGGAGAGACGACAATTGATGTCGTGCGTCCGGCTTCCAAAGTTTTGAAGAAAACATCCTTTAACATAAGGGTTTAGTTTCTGCATCACACAGTGGCAGCTTGACCAATTCTGACCATTCACTTGTGGTAGCTGATCTTTACGAGAATAACTTCTTTTTTGACCTTGGGAATTACAAGGAGTTAAAATCTGATGTTTCATTGACAATGTCCAATCTTCCCTGTTTGAGGTGTAGTCTTTTTCCTTAGTCATTAGTATGTGTGGTTCTGGACTTATAGACCATGATCATTATCTATTATCAAGCGACGTCCACTTGTTGCTATGGGATGACTCATCTTCCCCTTAGCAACTTTATGAAGACAATATCATGATGAAGAGGGAGCTTGAATCAGAGAGAGCAATGTTCATATCTTCTCTGCTGGCTAAGGTCCATAATGTAAACTCTAAGATGAGTAAGGTCGACGGTCTCACAGATGAAGTAGCTTCTTTAAGAGCATGTGATAAGGATTGTAAACAGAATATAAAAGGGAGGTGCTAGTATCATAGACGAATATAGAAGGAAAGACCATGCTCGTGTTTCTTGAGTATTTCATAGCAAGTCTCGGTCATTAGTATGCTTTCTCGATGCATGGGTAAGCAGCATCTATCAATCTATTAGAATATGTTTTCTCAATGGGTAAACATATTCTAATTTGTCGAAGCATACTTCCTTAATAGGTTAGCATCTAGCTATCAGTTTGTTTGAGTCTGCTCCCTTTATGGGTGAGCAGCTTACGCCACTCAGTTTTTTGAACATCAACTTTTGCTTCACTGTTTTCCTAGTGGTAGCAATGCTCTCTTTAGATTATCGGACCTTCCTTCTAATCATGTTCGAAGCTGTCACTTGAATAGAAACTATCACTTTATTGTTTCCAAACCTTACGCAATCCTCTCTTTAGATTTCAGAGGTTGCACCGCTTTATTTCTTAAATAGCAGCTATCGCTTAACTATTTTGGGAGTTTAGGCAATTTTTTCCTTTGAATTTATGAGCTTCTAAAACTCATTGTTGGAGCTATTGTTTAAACAGCAGCTATCGCTTTATTGTTACAATCCTTTCTTCAGAGTTTTGGAGCTTACACAAGTCATTCTTGGAGCTATCGATTGTACAGCAGCTATCGCTTGGATGTTTTCAGAGCTTACACAATCCTTTATTTGAACTTTTGGACCGCTGGTCGTTTTCTTACATAACGCATAGCATTTTATTACATTTGGAGTGAGAGTTAGGCACTCTTTATATTTTCGGAGCATATTACGCTTATCCTTGTAGCCTTCCTTAAATCTATTTCTTTAGGTTTTCAGAGCTATCACCACTTTCTTTAGACTTTTGAAGCTCACACAACTCATTCTTTCTTCGGATGTCGAAGCTTATGAAGGTTCTAGCTTTCTAGAGATATCCCTCCAACAGTAGCTGCACACGAATATTTTTTCAAACTTGATTTATCCTTCATTCTTTCTTCGGATGTCGAAACTTATGCAGGTTCTTGCTAGAGCTATCGCTCCAACAGAAGCTGCACACGAATATTTTTTCAAGCTTGCTTTATCCTTTCTTTGGATTTACAAAGCTTACGTAATCCTTTTTCTGGATTGTAGAGGCTTATGCATCCCATTTTCGAAGGTATCATTCAAGCTGCCACCATCGCATGACAATCCCTTCTTTGGAATTTCGGAGCTTACATAATCCTTTATTTGGATTGCCGGAGCTTACACATCTTCGAAGCTATTGCTCCCAAAGGAGCTATTATATAACTATTTTTAGGAGCTTAGGCGATCCTTTTTTTTTTGAATTCGGGAGCTTCAATATCTCATATCCAAACTTATTATTCTAACAGTAGATGTCGCATAACTGTTTTACTTTTAGAGTTTATGTGATCCTTTCTTTGGAACATACACAACTTATTTCCAGACCTTCACTTAATTACTTTACACCATTTTTTGGAGCTCTTGCTCGATTATCTTTGCAGAGTAGTGCTTTCTTTTAGAAGCTCTATTACACACTTATTTATTTATTTTTATTTTTTACAGCAGCTAATGCTTGTCTGTATCTATAGTGATTACCAATGCTCTTTTTGGGAGCTTACACAACTTTTTGAAGCATCTAATGCTTGTCTATATTTGTAGCGATAGTAATGCTCTTTTTTTTAGAGATTACACCACCTTTTTTGTTTTTCTTTTATACAGCAGCTAATGCTTGTATATAGTGATACCAATGCTCTTTTGGAGAGCTTACACCACCTTTTGTATATAGTGACAAGCATCTGCTTGTCTATATTTGTGGCGATTGTAACGCTCTTTTTTTAGAGATTACACCACCTTGTTCCTTTTTCTTTTATACAGAAGCTAATGCTTGTATATAGTGATAGCAATGCTTTTTTTTAGAGCTTTCACCACTTTATTTTTTAAACAGTAGCTAATGCTTGTATGTTTGTATTTGTAGTGATAGCAATGCTCTTTTGGGGATCTTACACCACTTTTGTTTATAAACAACAGCTAATGCTTGTCTGTTTGTTTCTGTAGTGATAGTAATTAATGCTCTTTTGGGGAGCTTACACCACTTTTTTTTTTTTTTAAACAACAACTAATGTTTGTTTGTGTCTATAGTGATAGCAATGCTCTTTTTTTTGAGTTTACACCACTATATTTACTGATAGCAATGCCCTTTTTTTGGGAGCTTTATTTTTCCTCTATCTACGTGTTGGTACGTAGTTGTGGTAGTTCTTGATTTTTAGTTGCTACTCTCCCAATCGGTTTGAGAGATACACATGTTGCTGTAGACGAAAGTAGACTTCTAGATCATTGTAGATGAGCTCTTAGCTTCAAATAATTGGAGGCACTTAGCCTTTAGCAACTTCCTTAGACCATTGCTACTAGCTATTTAGTCTATATAAGTTTATAAAGCACACGTCCTAGAGATGGTGCTTACCCATTGATAGTTTTATTAACCATTGTAGTTAAGCATGCACATACGCATTCTAGATTCCACATAGAACATAATATGTGAAACACTAATAGCTAATCATTAAAAAATTTATCTTGATTTTATGTTGCTTTTGTAGCGTTTGCGTTCTGTAAGCAGTGTTGCTACCTTCTGATTTTATGTTGCTTTTGCAGTGTTTGCGTTCCGTAAGCTAGTGTTGCTAGCTTTTGTAAGCTTCTATGAGGAGTGTTGGAGGTTGATCCGTTGATTAAATCCCTAATCTGATGTGAAGCATGTTATGCACGTCGGTGTAACCGAGGAGATATGCCTTTTGTAAGCTTCCATGAGGAGAATATTCTTTGAGCTTCCCTTTTCAATTGATACCTTAATCTGATGTGAAGCATGTTATGCACGTTGATGTAGCTGATGAGATATGCTTGAACCGAACTCCTTTCACATGACAGTTATACTCCCTTTCAGTTATGTTTGCTTGTATCGTGTTGTATGTTGTCATGATCATTCGTCCCATCATACATGTTTATCTTTCTCTACGAATACGATCGCATCTGTGATTGGAGCATAGTTGTAGGTATCATGGTTAGTTTACATCGGATTGAGGCGTGCTCAAAATCAAGTACGAGGATCAAGCTCGCTGCTTTCATCACCTTCTAAAGGAAGATCGGTGTCCAGAGAAAGGCTCTCCACTCTCAAGGGAGCGTTTCAGGTTTTAAGTTGAGATAGCTTTTCTTCTTTCACTACATCTGAGCAATGAGTGCCGCTAGTTGATCAGCTAGATCGAGAGGGATGTTACCTCTTGCAGGGACATCATTGTTATCTCCTTTGTTCGTCATGTCTCACGTATTTAAAACTGCCCCTCCTTCTAGCGCCAAATTGTTTGGGCAAAATTTAACTAGTTCGAATCGAGACAGTTCTACAGATTGTTAGGAGAAAATATTCCTTTATTAATGAATAATCTTCGAATGACAAAGCTTTGAATTACAATGAATCGTAAGTGCTAAGCTATCGTTTAACGAAGGACCTTCAGAGGTTCATATGCTGATTGTCGAACATGAAGTCTCTGAGAAGATTTGGTTGTCGGAATTCAGCACTGTAGGGTTCAAGGTTCCTTGAACTGTTGAAGCGGTGAAGGTATGTTCCCTAGGGTTTTGCCCACCATCCTCCTCCTTTTACTGCTATGTAGCACCTTTCTTTTATCGGTTTCTCTCAAACCCTCAATCGTTTAGGTTAGGTGACGTGTTAGGTCCCCTTTCTCTATCTCTATCAGATTCGGACCTTATGTGGGTCGAACCTTTTCCTTATTCAAAACTTACGTCGGTTAGACTTTATTTCCTTATTCGGACCTCATATCAGTTGGACCTCTTTCTTATTCGGATCTTATGTTGATTGGACCTTATTTCGAATAGGATTCGGACCTTACATTAGTTGGGCCTTTCCTTAGAATTCGGACCTAACATCATTTGGGCCTTCTTTTAGAATCCGGACCTAACGTGAGTTATACCATATTTCCATTGACTTTTCGAGAGATCCAACTATTGAGTTTATTTTGCCCAACACCATCTTAAGAGAAGGCATGCGTGTTGAATGGAGTTTATTGAAACTTTTCTGTACATCATCAAGTATAAGAAGGGCAAAGAGAACATAATGGCCGATGCTCTATCGAGGAGACATGCACTGATTGCAATAATGGAGACTAAAGTCATGGGTTTTGAGTTCATAAAGGATCTAAACAAAGATAATTCAGACTTGGGAGAAAGCTACGAAGCATGTAGCAAAGGAGCTCGTGAAAAGTTCTATTTGCATATCGCAATGCTCTCTTAAAGATTTGATCGTCAGAGAAGCTCATGGAGGAGGACTTATGGGACATTTTGGAGTAGACAAGACACTGCATGTGGTGAAGAAGCACTTCTACTGGCCATATCTCAAAAAGACCGTAGAAGCTCATTGTGCTAGATGTGTGGTTTCCAAGAAAGTAAAGTCTAGAGTGAACCCTCATGGATTGTACCTACCTTTGCCTATTCTTACATCACCTTGGGTCGACATGTCAATGGATTTTGTGTTGGGGTTACCAAAGATTAACCACAAAGACTCTATCTTCGTTGTGGTGGACATATTCTCCAAGATGGCACATTTCATACCATGTGCAAAAGTGAACGATGCAGACAGCTGATTTATTCTTTAAAGAGGTGGTTCGTTTACATGGAGTGCCAAGGACTATAGTATCTGACCGAGACAGCAAATTCATGAGCCACTTTTGGAGGACCTTATGGAAGAAGTTAGGAACCAAGTTCTTATTTTCCACAACTTGTCATCCCCAAACAGATGGCCAAACTGAGGTGGTCAACAGGACATTGTCTACTCTGTTTAGAGCTTTAATAGGGAAAAATTTGAAGAACTGGCTGGAGTTTATCCCATTCATTGAGTTCGCTTACAACCGAGCTCAACATTTATCTACAAATATGTCTCCATTTAAGATTGTCTATGGTTTTAATCCAATCACTCCACTGGATTTGTCTCCACTACCAGCAGATATATGAGGCCGTGAGTCTAGATGGAGAAAAGAAAGCTGATTTTGTCAAGAAGCTTTATCAAAAGGCGAGGGAGAACCTAGAGAAGCGAACTGGACAGTATGTGAAAC
Organism: Eutrema heterophyllum; assembly: GCA_002933915.1. NCBI lineage: Eukaryota > Viridiplantae > Streptophyta > Magnoliopsida > Brassicales > Brassicaceae > Eutrema > Eutrema heterophyllum. The sequence continues at coordinate 164,895 of PKMM01033350.1, read as the reverse complement.
ATGCCAACAAGGGCCGCAAGGAGATTGTGTTTGAGCCAGGAGAATGGGTGTGGCTGCACATGAGACACGAAAGATTTTCAAATCAGAGGAGTTCCAAGCTCGCACCAAGAGGAGATGGTCCATTCAAGATCCTAGAGAAGATCAACAACAACGCCTACAAGCTTGAATTACCAGGTGAGTTTAATGTATCTTCTACTTTCAANTATATATATATTTTTTAAATTGTAGATACGACATCTAACCGCCGACAAAACACAAGTGCATCTGTTCAAAGAGATACAAGTGTTCCCACAGAAACATCAGCACGAGTAAATACTTAATAATTGTTTTTTAGTTTCCCATGTAGTTCTAATTAAGTGAAAAATATATTTGAATTTTTTTAAAACATGTAGAGCGCATATAATTTTGAATGGACTCCGACTAGAGAAAGAATATTCCTTGGCTACAATGGGCATAATTTTATCAGAATTTCAAATTTTTCTGATGAAGATTTTGCAGAAATAATGGAACAGTTTAAGTTTGGTAACACATAATCTGAAACTGATCTAGGTGACACAGATGCAACAGAGATAGCCGAAGGAGATCATATGGTGTACATCAGAGAACAGATTGCATATATGTTATGGGCAAATTGAAATATTTGATCTTTTTTTCTTACCTTTGTATTGTCTTTGCATTTATTTTATGTATAATAAACATATTTATAATTATAATTATATTTACTATATTTATATTTAATTCAAATATATGTTATGTACCGCTTTTTCCATTCAACTATATATTTTGGACCGCTTGATCCGCTTGATCCGCACTTGTTCGGCCAGATCCGCTTGATCCGCACTTGTTCGGCCAGATCCGCTTGATCCGCACTTGATCCACTTGAACCGCTTTATCCGCACCGCATGATTCTCTTTTTCTCATAGTCTTATTCTTGTCAAGTATTTACTTTCTTGGGTATTTTTAATAAGTCTTTAATGCCACATAAGCACTTAAGAGACGATGTTTTGCATATTCCTCTTGATTTCTATGTTGCAACGTAACATTGTGCGACCATAAACAATCTCATGTACCACTAATAACTTGCAAAAGCTCTTGACCACTAATAACTTGCAAAAGCTCTTGTGTCACTAACAACTCTGCAATTTTTAGGTCCATAACCTACATCAGCTCTACAACATGACGCTTGAGACTAATGACCATAACCATTGGGTCCTTAGGGGGAGCAAGGTCGAGAACCAGGGGTTCACCATGGAAGCTCTTTTAGAAAATCAACATTGTTTGACAAATTAGTTTTATTTTATGTTTCAATTGTTTTGTAATAGAAATAAATGAGAAGTTGTATCTCTTTTTTTTCAAAAAAATCAGTTTGTTTTGGGGTTTTATTTATCATTTTCAGGGAAACAGTAATTCCAATTTTATTTTTGTGTTTTGACTGTTTATATCAACTAGGTGAGAACCCGCGCAAACGCGCATGTAATTTATTATTAGATTATTTTGTTTATTTCTTTTAATGTTTTTTTAGTTTATTACATATATTTTGTTGCAACAACCTTCACCTCTACACCTTCAAACTTCATTGTCCACTTGATTTTTCAGTAACAAATAATAAGCAAGTCATTTATTTTCTATCTTAGTCTGTAACTTCAGATGAATGTTGTGTAAGAGATAATCCTATAATTCTCTAAAACTAAGCAATGTCATTTATTACTGGCCCAGCTTCTAAATGGTCGATACATCAGAGTCATGTTCTTTTTTCCTTTGCAGAGATTTGCAAAAACACATCCACTTTCATTTATTGATATGCCATAGTGAATCCATAGATGTCGATAGTTGATGAAACTCGTGTACCTCTTCCAGTATCATGAAAATCAGTTTGCATTTAGAGCGAGAAGAACAAGCAAAATCCAAAGTTACACAAAAGAATCAAGTGTATGACTTTTTCTGCAAAAACTTTATAAGGAAGAGATTGAAAAATTAAAAGCATAAAAAATATAAACATCAAGCACCTCAATACGGGAGTTTCCCTCGTGTTCAATTGTAGTTATGCATCCCAACATATTATATCATGATTCTGGTGGTGTTGCACCAGGTTGAATAGGTTTTTGCATTTTGTACTTGGTTGATGCTGCAATGCTTTTTTAAACCCCACTTCCTTTATGTATTTTTTTCTTGTAGCGAGATGATGTAGGTAAGCTACTCCCATCAAAGACTTCCTCATTTGCATCACCATCATCATCAATAACAACTCTTTTCCTCAATCATTTCCTGCTAGGTTGATGAGATTCTCCATCATCACTATCTACCATAACATCATTTAAACTTTCAGATGCACCATCAAATGCACCATAACATCATATATCGAACAAAAGCCATGAAATTGCCACCCAAACAAAACAAAAGCAATCCCACTTCCTTGTTTCCTCACCTTTCAGATCGAGAAGCGAGGAATAAGAATGCCCCCTACCGAGCTTGAAAGCGCGAAGAAGGATTCCGATCCCAACTCTAACGCCATTGGAGATGAGAAAGCTCTGGCAGAGATTGCCCGATGACATTGGGGACATGTACCATCTCAGAACAATTTATATATACACGGTGTTATGTTCCTCTTAAGAACTTATTATCTTCATTGATTTTGCCTCTACAAATTTAAACTACACTTAATTGTTACGGTGACTGGAAGAATAGATCCAACATATCAAAATCAATAGGGATTCATAATCCACATGAAACGAATCAGTCAAATTCACACTCGATTTGCGCATGTTACCAAAAGTCATATCTAAAACAAAACAATTAACTTCAAAAGCTGCTTAAATTTTGATGCTTGTGCGAAATCCCCAAATCAATTGCTGCAACATTCTTCCCTAAACCTCAATTCTTAAGTTCGGAACCCTAATATTTGATTCTACAAGCACACACATAACGCATCGATAAACCCCAATTAGAGCTACTCATGTACTATCCATTCTCCGACAAAATTCCTAAATCGCTGAAGACAATTTACGAATTGCTCGAAGCAGAATCCCAACGAAAATCTTAATCGAGAAAATTAATAAACTAAGAGAAAGAAAGAAAGGTAGAGCCTTTATCACTTTTCACTTCGCTTTTGGAATCTGAACTGCTGACGGAGTGAGTCGAGGAAGATGATTATGGCGAAGACGTATCCGGCGATTCATCAGCTTCGGATCCAACATCCAGCGGAGGCTCGACGGCGTTATCGAAGAATCCGCGATCATTACTACTCCAAAACGAATCATCGCTGGAAGAGCCGGAGCTCTCGTCTTCGTTAAGTTGATGAATCACCATACTCCCAGCTCACGTCATCCTCGGAGACAGAGATGGAGGAGGTTGCATCTACGGCGTCGTCGCCATAGGAGATCGATTACCAATACCTCTTCTTCGACGACAACACTCGAGGAATTGATAATTAGGTTTTTAGAGAGGTTGTACCGATTTTAGGGTTATGGTTTCGTTTGTGTTTCGGGGTGTGGGCATGATAAGGTTGATGAAATTTGTCTGTGTGATGAATCGGAGGTTCGAGGAAGTGATTTGTGGTAGGTTTAAATTATCGTAGGTTCTGAAGGAAGTTTTGTGCGCAGCTTGATCTGAAAAATTAGAAGTTTTTTTATTTGAACGCTCAAGGGGAGAGCTCCCCTTCTCTTTTTATATAGTAGATGTTATAAAAACTATATGTTTGATTGTTAACATGAGTTGATGTGCAATATTTTCCGTCCTAATTGATCTAAGATCGAACAAGGAAACATAAACAATCGACAAGATATTAATACAACACAAAAAATAGATACGTCTAAAATAAACAATCCATTAATTATGAATGGCTGATCAACATGTTGTGATCGGTTAATTACTTAGCCATATCTATCAGTATCAGATTGGTATATATTTAGATTTTTTTTTGTAATTTACTATAGAAAAATCAGCGTTTAGATGCCGACTACTAAATTGTCCAGGCCCTAAACGGTTACGTATTAGCACGTAACTAAAATATGAATATTGGTTTATATGAATTCAAATAAAGCCAACATTATTAAGTTGCTAATTACTATCACGATCTTCGAACCAATACCTGTAAATTCGGTTCGGAGTGGTTAACTTTTGGAAATCTCAAACTGAACAATAATCTTAAACAAAATCAAGCTTAAAAAACAATCAAATTTCTTTTTTTTTGTTTTTTAAAAAACAATCAAACTTCATCTCCCGTTGACAAAAAAAAAAAAATCTAGATCTGAATCACATTTAATCGATTATAAGAAGAACCAGCCACACTTATGATCTCTGTTCATGAAAGAAGCCTCATTGTTCCAAAAGGACGAAAGAATCATAACTTTAACATGTTACAGTTTTATCTTTGTGCTTAGGTACCAAAGAGCAAACCCCAACGTATGGATTTTATTGATGCAACACAATGAAGGAACCGGAAAATTGGGAAAAAAAAACCAAAGAGTCAAATCGGTTTACTCATTGGTTGGCAAACTTAACCCCCTTGTCGATGGAAGACTTGAGTTCTGGCTTCAATGCTTCCAAGCCTTCCTTCTCAAAGTCTGAGAGTGGCCCCAAATCAAGAACCTCCTCCACGCCATTCTTCCCCAACCTCACCTGAATCATAATCAAAACCATCACATTCATCAACTGTGCATATGATACGGATTTTGTGCGTTTCAATAGATGCTACGTTTTGAGGATTACCTTTGAGGCAAAGAAAGGAAGCTCAGTGATTGTGGATTGCACGTATGAGCATTCTACTACATCTGGAACTCCATTGAGTCCTTTCAAGCATGCATCAGCAAATAGTGCACCAGCATAGCTGTGACAATCAGATTACAGAAATTTAAGAATCAAAAGTAGATTCAAGAAAAGTGAGAACAAGGCCAGCACAATACAATACTTACGCCATTGACAATGTCGCTGAACCTTTTCCTGCTTTTGCCTCCACGACTTCTGTACCTCCATCTTGGGTACGTTTGGTGAGGGCGGTGAGTACATCACCTGACAAGTTGGCTTGAGGAGTGGCCTACATGTTTACAAACAGAGTAACTTGAGACGGACAGAGCTAGACTGCGGTAGTAAGAAAATAAGACATTCAACCACAGTTTGAGTAGAGAGGAAGTGAGAGGTAACCTGAGAGAAGAGTGGGAGAATTGTAACCCCAGCATGACCACCAATCACGGAAACATTAACTTCTGCAGACACAAACAAGCATTCAAATTAAAGACTCAGGCTTGTCATACAATCTAATTTTTCTGGATAAGACAAATATAGTGCTAAAATGCCAGACAAAATCCTTGAACACTGCTAAGAAGAAGACATTTTGAAGGAAAAGTTATGACTACAAAAGAGGATAAAACGTCAATACAAACCTGCAACAGGGACATTTGCCTTTCCAGCATAGAAAGTCTTGGCCCTCACAACATCAAGAGTGGTTACACCAAACAATTTCCTCTCATCGTAAATACCAGCCTTCTTAAATATCTCTGCTGCAATTGGAACAGTAGAGTTCACAGGGTTGCTGATCATATTAATAAGTGCCTGATTCAACAAAAGAGTCACTCCAAAGGTCAGTCGTTTGATAGAAAACCAAGCCCAAAAGGAGACCTTTTTACACCCTACAATTCATGCTCTTGGTATACTGATTCTAACAATAGTAAAATATCAATCTTTGATATGCATTATTGTAGTAAACAGGTGAGATGGGAGAGGCTTACATGTGGGCAGTACTTGGCGATGGCAGTGCAGAGGTTCTTGACAATTCCAGCATTTATGTTGAAAAGATCATCACGGGTCATACCAGGCTTCCTCGGCACACCAGCGGGAATGATAACGAGGTCAGCTCCTTCAAGAGCTTTCGCCAAATTATCATCGCCCATGAATCCAACAACCTGTGAAATGGAAATGAATCGCACATGAATAATGCTATCAATAAAACCTAAAACAGTAAAGGGAAAGGTGATCGAGAACGAGTGAGTGGGCACTTATTGAATCTAAGCCAAGAGAGACTCCAAATCTAGCAATCGATGAGGACGAATGTTCAAAAAGGATCGTAGTGTACCTCAGATCTGGTGTTGATATGACCGACATCAGCGGCGACTCCGGGAGTGTTGGCGATATCGTAGAGGGAGAGACTCGAGACAAGAGGATTGAGTTTCATAAGGAGAGCAAGAGGCTGACCAATTCCACCGGCGGCGCCAAGGATGGCGACTTTTCGCTCGGGTACGGATTCGGAAGAGAAGCTACGGCGGAGAAGCGACTGTTTCGCCGAGGAAGAAGACCGGACGAGCATGGATCTGAACATTTTCGGGATGAAAATCTAGGGTTTCGGAGGAATCGGGTGGGGGAGAAGAAGCAAATCTGGGAGATGCTTTTTTTGTTTTTGTTTTGTGTGTGGTGAAAAACTCTGGCGAGACACTCGAGGATAGTTGATGAGCTTTTTAATGCTTCCAGGTCTCTTTCCGGTTCCAACTTTTAAAGCTCAAATTTGGTTTAATTGTTGTCCCCCCAAAAAAATGGTTTAATTGTATTGTATAAAGGAAAAAATATATAAGACTTATTTTAATTTTAACATTACGGATACACTGTATGCAAATAATGATTCTTCTTCAAAGTGCTAATCTCTCTCTTTTTTTTTTTGTTGTCAAAGGACAAAGTGCTAATCTCATCCCATTCAATCATAATATTTCTTTTAAACAAAATTCAAAAATTTGGTTTTACATTGTTCGTAAATATCTTTTATGATGATTATAAATTGATTAAAAATACAAAAATCTAGATTTGATGATTTTAAATGATTTTTTTTTCTTGAATATTTTAAATGATTTATATTAGGCAAAAAAAAACTCTTCAACTCCAATTATCTTAAAAATATTAATTTTTTTTTATCAAAGGTAAATCATCCCAACTTAGTTGATTTAATTAAATACACCCTCTTTAGCGTAAGGTTATATTATTATTAGTACGTACAAAGTGTAACGATACATGCAAATCGGACATGTTATAAACAGTTGGTATCGTCGTCGTCATCTTCCTCGCACACCCAAACTCATATTGCCGCACCTCCTCGGTCGCACCGGCAAATCGCTCAACAAAAGGGAAGACACAAGAAAAGTAAAAATATATATATATATATATATATATTAATTAGAAGACGAAACGAGATCAGATCAAAAGTCTTTTGTCTTCACAGAATGATTCCTTACAATGACACTAGTATGTTTGCGGACAAGAAACGAGATCAGATCAAAAGTCTCTGTCTTCACAGAATATTTAACCAAATTCTCGTAAAAATGTGGCCAGAAACGCAAAAACTGTCAAAAATATCACAACCCATGGAATATATACCCAAAACAAAGCCATTTCATGAAAAGGACAAAAAAGTCTAAAATCTCTGACACAAAACCTCAAAACGATCGTGCAAAGTGGTAAACTCTCTTCATTTGGGTATATATATAGGCACAAAAAATCACATTGATTCGTCAAATAATGGTTAACATAAGATAGCAAGAAACACATTCTTCAAAAATGCACTCTTCAAGAAACTTCTATCATATCTTGTTTTGACATCAATAGACAAGTCTGCTTTGAAAAGTGTCAAGGCAAAATACAATTTTCTCAGTATATCAAAGAGCTGCTAAAATAACACATGTTCAGCACTTTTTAACCTATGAATCAACCAGTCAAAAATGATTCACAATTTTTAACCTATGAATCAACCAGTCAAAAATGATTCACAAACCAAATCTTCTAGTGCCACTTTATTTATGTCAAGTAGAGGATTCTGCAGGTAGGTGAATCCCCAAACGAATGTCCTCAAAGAACACAGACAAGTTACCAACTTTGTAGCAATGTTTCACATAGAGTAAAGGAAATATAAACCAGTAAAAGAGAGTATGTAAGGAAAAATACACCAGTATTATTAAAAACTCACTAATCTGACAAACAAAACCAATCTGCCAACATATGTCTGTCTATGAAAGAAAAAAAAATACAGCAAGATATCCTAGTCCTAATCAGTCATAGAGCAACTAGGCATTCAGAGGCCAAGGCACATTTCAGTTCAAGTGCAGAGAGACACAGGTCAAAGCAGCAATACATTCATCAATCCAGAGATTTTAAAGAGGCTGCAATCATGTTATCACCATTAAGCACAAAAACCATCTTCGCCCTGTCACAAACCTGAATCAAACATCCATTCACAACTCAATTTAATCATTAGCATTAACAAACAAGTCACTTCAAAGAAAGATTTAAACTTTAAGCAGAAAACAAGAGCTCCCCGAGCTCTATCAGGAGCAAATGGACACTGTTGTCACAACCAAGCATACACTGAAGCTAATTGAAACGCATATACGAGACAAGGAAACAATGATGATGATGGTTGCAGACAGACTAACAGCTTTTTGATATATATAAATGAAAGTCAAAAGTAGATGAAGAAGAAAAAAATGTCCTAGTGCCTAAAATGATTGTAATTTACCCAGCTAATTCACCAGAAAAGGGCTTTTCTGGTTATCTGTTGTGAGTAAAAAGGTAATTACATGAATCCATGCTAACAACATACAACATAGATACTTACTCAGGCATTGCATCAAGGAGCAACTATCACTGAACGCACAGATAGCCCAAAGCAGGCACATCAAAAGAAAAAACAAGAGAATTTCTACCCAAAAAAACTAAGCACAGCAACAGGCAAAGAAACCTATGCAAAAACAAGTGAAGAAAAGTGCAAGGACCACGCAAGAAAAAAAAAAAAATAAACTCTTAACACTAGCAAGGTAAAGCAAAAAGAATAATTCAATGAAAAGGAAGAACCATCTCACCGTTCAGTAATTTGGTGGAACGTTTGGGTACATTCCTCCAAGAGGAACTCTTGGCACCGGGGAGGAACCAACAGGCTGATGCTGTCCAGGATATGCTGAAGCTGATGAATGCCCATAGTGCCCACCCTCCGGATAACCGCCACCACCGGACATCGAACTTGGCGGCATTCTATAAGGCCCACTTCCAGCACCAGGCCCACCATAACCACCGCCAGCGCCACCCATTGATCCCGCACCAAGACCACCATAACCTGAACCACCGTATCCACCGTAATGACCACCATATCCTGCACCTCCATAGCCACCTGCTCCAGCAGCAGCAACACCCATCGAAGACGGTGTTGAATTCATGTGATGCGGTGGTGGTCCTCCAGAGTACCCACCATAAGCACCCAACCCACCAGGTCCACTGTGGCCACCAGCTGCACCATAAGGTCCAGGAGGAGGAACCATACCCATTCCATCACCGTGACCGTGCCCATGCCCAGGCCCAGTACTACCATCTTGACCTGGAGGCTTTCCTTTCTTACCGTCGATAGCCAGCTTACACTGCAGATTCTTTCCGTCAATCACCTTTACAGGATCAGCAAGTGCCGCCTGAGCTCCTTCGGAAGTCTTGTACACAAACAATGCAAAGCCTCTTGATTTACCAGTAACTTTATCGAAACCCAAAGGACCTTCCTCGATATCCCCATACGCCAGAAACTGATTCAATAGCCTATCCGCAGGCATGTCAAACGGCACGTTCGCCACATAGATCTTCCTCATTGATATATCCGAAACATGAGCGGTCGCACCTTGATTCCCAGCAGCCGCGAGCTGCGTGACCGTCACGCGCCCATCAATCTTCTTGGAAGGCTCTTTCAGAGCGAGAAGCGCTCCGTCCACGTGCTTGAAAGTCACAAAGCCATACCCTTTTGATTTTGCCGTTACCTTGTCGAGAATCACAATAGCCTCTTCGAGATCTCCGTAATTTGAGAAAAGCGACCTCAGACCTTCCGTGGTGGTCTCCGCCGCGAGGCCACGGATGAAGAGCTTCCTCTGAGAGATGTCGGAGTCGGCGGTTGATCGAACGAATTCCAAAACATCAGGATGCCGAACAACAGCCTCTTGCAAGATATCGAGAAGCTGATCAGTAGAAAACCGCTCGATAATCTTCCTCGCGTCCTGTGGCATCAATCGAGTTGAGACGGCGCCAACGAGTCCATCGTTTAGAACCCCGATGCCATTCTCATCGAGCCGTCGCTTCTTCAACATATCCATGATCGAAGATTTCTGTGTCGAAGATACCTTTTCGCCTAAAATCCTTAACCCTAGTCGAGCCAGAGAGAGCGGTACACGCGACGAAGGTTGCGGAAAAAAAATAATAAGTCGGCGAGAAAAATAAGAGGGCAGACATGTTATTTTATAGCCTGAATTGGGCTTGACTTAATAAAAGATGAGGCCCATTCTTGTTCCTTTCACCTCCCTTATCTGTTTCTCTCTCTCTCTCTCTTCTTCAGCAATGGCTCTAGCCGGAAAAATACCTTAGCGTTTGAGAAAACTGTAAAGTTGAACAGAGAAATTTCGGAATTTTATCTCCGTGCCGGAATGTCGCTACATTTGTGAGTGCTAAACTGTTATCTTCTCTTCCCCAAGCTCTCTCTCTCTCTCTCTCTCTCTCTCTCTCTCTCTCTTCGTATCATTTTGTGTGTTTGAGATTATTTGCGAAATGAACGAGACAAAATCACTTCTAGCTTAGTGAAAAATTTGGTTGATGGGTTTGTTTCTTGATTAGATTCGTGTTGTTTAATTTCTTCGACCTAGTTTTGATTCGGTTTCGAAAATTTCTGATTTGCAGAGGGCTGTCCATGGAGATGAGATACCCTTTTCAATCAACTCGATGCGCTCGGTGTTTCCCAACTGCAATTCACTGGAATCTCAGAGATCCCATCATTTTGAGGATATCCAATTCACTTGCTTCTTTGAATTCAATCAGACAATTGGATTTGAAATCTGCTGCTACTGTACGGTCATTGTACAATGCGTTTGAGATTCACAGCAAAGAAGGCAATCCAAGTCTTTTCGAGGTGCAGGCTATGGAAAAAGATACTGAAGCTGATTGCTCCTCAGAGGATAATCTCAGGGATAGGAAGATGAAAGAAGAGGAAAGGAGAAGGAAGATTGGATTAGCAAATAAAGGAAAGGTGCCTTGGAACAAAGGAAAGAAACACAGTGAAGGTAGAGAGAAAGAGATGTGGTTTTTTCGCTATCTGAATCGTTTTTTCCTTTGAGGGCTTTGTGAAGTGAGTTTTGATCAACCTCTTAACAGACACACGAAGACGAATCAAGCAGAGAACAATTGAAGCTTTGAGAAACCCCAAGGTGAAGTCAAGTAAGATTCATTCAATTCAGTGACATTTGTTTGTACATGTTATCTTTTCATTGTTTGCAATGAGGAACCATATGATTCAAAAGATAAACTAATCAGGGCAAATTGTCTCGGGTTATCTTCTCTTTCAACATCTTTCAGGTTCGGAAGAAGATGTCTGAGCATCAACAACCACACAGGTAGGTTTGTGAACTATTAAGTGTAGGTAGATACACCGTAATGAAGCTAGAAGCATCTAAAAGCTAAGTTTGTCTCTTGCAGTGATGAAACCAAGGAGAAGATAAGAGCTTCAGTGAAACAAGTTTGGGCTGAAAGGTCAAGATCGAAGCGACAAAAAGAGAAATTCACGTCATTGTGGTCAGAAAACATTGCAGACGCTGCAAGGAAAGGAGGAATTGGTGAACTCGAACTCCATTGGGACAGCTACGAAAATGCAAAACAAGAGATTTCATCTGAGCAGCTTCAATTGGCTGAAGAGAAAGCAAGAACAAAAGAACAAAACAAGTTGAGAGCAAAAGAAGCTGCACAAGCCAGGACCGAGAAGATGAGGAGAGTCGCAGAACGAAAGAAACAACATGAAGTGAGAGACCAAAGAGAAAGAAAGATTCGAAATCCAAAGCATAGCAAAGAGAATGCAACCATTGCCCAACGTTCTAAACTGAAGAAGAGACTCACAAAGGTAAAAAACAAAAATATTCCTTGGACGCCTCAGACAAAACAAGAAACTAACTTGATGATTCTTTGTTTTTGAATAAATGTCTTGTCAGATTCACAAGAAGAAAACAAGTCTTGGTAAAATCGCTATTGGAAAGGATAGAGTTGTTTCAGTTGCAGCTAAGCTGGAGAAGCTAGACTTGGAACTGATAAGGAAAGAGAGAACAAGAGGAGATATCTCACTTGCTGATCAGATCCAAGCGGCCAAGAACCTACGAGGAAATGATGTTTTATCAAGATTTGGTCTTTTTGCCATGAGATCAATGGATTTTGATTAACCTCTTTTTCAACTCCTAGTTTATAGAACTGTCTCTTTACATCTTGTGCCACTAAATACTGAAATAAGACTTAAGAATATAATAAATAAACCAATTATATAAATAGAACGAGTGCTAACTCAAGCAGAAGTTATTTAGACTAGCTCTCACTCTCTCTTACACAAACCAGAGTGTCAACTGAAGAACACTGAACACAAAAGTTTCAGCTCCGTATTGAAAAGCTCCTATACAAGATGGTTCAACTACTTAACCATGTTACTAGTCCCTATTAGGCGGGTAAGCCTGCTGCTGCATTCCACCACCCTGGCCTTGTTGGTATCCACCGTTCTGCTGGTAGTTTCCAGACCATCCTACATTCATGTTAGGTGGTGATGGTCCCTCCCTGGTAGTTCTGACTCATGTTAGGTGGCGGCGGTGGTGGTCCCCTGTAGGTCTGGCCCATGTTCAGCGGTGGTTGGCCCTGGTAGTTCTGGTTCATGTTCGGTGGTGCAGCGCCTTCCATACCCTGGTTTGGTGGTGGAGCTCTGTTATAGCCCATGTCTTGGTTTCCCCCTAACGTTCTACCTTCGCCTCTCGAGTTATGCTAACTCAAATCACTTCTATCCGAGTTGCGAGACGTGTCATTGCGTCTGTTTTTGTCTTTTGATGTAGCATTGTTCCTTATCCACTGCTCATGATACTTTGGGTCATAAGGAACGGCATTTCCATCAATGAAAGGTTCTCCTGAAAAGAGTCATTCAGAAACCCCATCAAAACTAAACTCTCATCATGTGCTACTTTGTATTTTCTTTAAAATAAGGGGGAATTTACGGGAAAACATGAAGATGGAGATATCAGTCCCTCTTCCAAGCTCAGAGAATTTATTTAAGAAAAACTAAGATAGACATTGTTTTTGGTAGTTAAGACTATCTCTTTATGGGTTTTTCATTGACTTAAATAGAAAACAATTACAAAGAAGAAGTGGAATCACGATTCCTAGCAACAAGAGAATTAGAAAAGTGGGATGATAAGTTCCTAAATATTAGAAAGACTCATTCTCCCATTACTAACAACTAACTTAATTAAAAGAAACAATTCGATGCTCTCCGGTTTGGTATATCTCCGACTCCGGTTCGTTGGTCTAATGTCTGCCTAATTGTTGTCTCACCAATTATCTATTGTTTGGTTATATTAAAATCATAAAATAATCAAATTAGCGAGGTTTCTTAGGGGGATTCTTGCATAGTAAACAACAAACACCCGAATCCCGTACAAGAACCCTCTAACTGTCGCAGAGGTTTTGGAAACACGTAATGAAATTTGTAGGTATATAACCACCAAACTGAGTTTCCTCTCTTTTAAAAGTTTTTTAAATAATTAATGAATTAGCTAAAACAAGTTCACCAACAAGACAAACGTTTTACAGTCAAATTTTCAGCTCACCAGAATTTGAGAATTTCCAGAAGTAACCAATCTCTCTTTAACTAATTATTTTGCTTTTCTTTTACCTCTTCACAATTCCAAAACCCGATCAATGAAAGAAACAATTTCTTTTTTTCTTTCAAAAAGGTTCTCTAATAAAGAAGCACATTTTAATTACATATGATCAGTTTATCTGGTGACTACATCAAAATATTATTTTAAAAACAAATACTTTCTCAAAGAAGAAAGAAATCTTTGAATCATAAATATCTTTGATTAATAGTCTTAGTCAATGATTTTCGGTTTTCATGGGAAGGCAATGAGAGAAAAGCTATTAAAGTCTTAAGCTTTCGAATGTTATTCAAAAAGGAGGTTCCTTAAAGTTTGGTGTGTTAGTTCATCTTCTCTACCATTTATTCTTCGCTTAATCTCACACTCTTTGCTCAATTTGTTGATTTCTCTTATCTCTCAAAGTTTGATGCTTTCTTTTTCCCTCTTTCTTTCTTAGATGGAGTTACCGGTGAAAGCTCCCATTTCCAGTGGCCGGAAAATCTCTTATAGATTAGAAACCAAGAATCTATCATATCGATTATGCGGAAACACTCCAACGTTTTCAAATTTATGTGGTTTTTTTAATGAGAAGGAAGAAAAGGTCATCTTAAAGGATGTTTCTTGTGAAGCAAGATCCGCAGAGATCACCGCGATTGCGGGTCCTAGTGGGGCTGGGAAAACCACGTTACTGGAGATTCTCGCCGGAAAAGTTTCTCAAGGGAAAGTTTCAGGGCAAGTGCTTGTCAATGGTAGGCCTATGGATGGTCCTGAGTACCGGAGGATTTCAGGGTTTGTGCCACAAGAAGATGCTCTGTTTCCGTTTCTTACGGTGCAAGAAACACTGACGTACAGCGCACTCCTGAGGCTGAAGACGAGAAGAAAAGAGGCGGTCGCCAAGGTGAAGAAGCTGATTGAAGAACTCGGTCTTGAACATGTCGTGAATTCGAGGATCGGGAAAGGATCAAGATCTGGGATCTCTGGAGGAGAGAGAAGAAGGGTTTCTATTGGAGTTGAGCTTGTTCATGATCCGAATGTTATACTGATTGATGAGCCGACCTCTGGTTTGGACTCTGCATCGGCTCTTCAAGTTGTGATGCTTCTCAAAGATATGACGGTAAAACAAGGTAAAACCATTGTTCTGACGATTCACCAGCCTGGTTTTCGCATACTCGAACAGATAAACCGGATAGTTTTGCTCTCTAATGGGCTGGTTGTTCAAAACGGATCGGTTGATAGCCTTCATCAGAAGATCAAGTTCTCTGGTCACCAGATTCCTCGCCGTGTAAATGTCTTGGAGTACGCAATTGATATTGCAGCGAGTCTTGAACCTATCAAAACCCAAAGTTGCAGAGAGATCTCGTGTTATGGCCATGGCAAAACATGGAAGAGTTGCTACAGTAATGCAGGAGGAGAGTTTCATCAATCTGATTCTCACAGCAACTCGATGTTAGAGGAAGTGCAGATACTTGGGCAAAGATCTTGCAAGAACATCTTCAGAACCAAGCAGTTGTTCGCAACCAGAGCTTTACAAGCCTCCATAGCCGGTCTAATACTCGGGTCGATCTACTTGAACGTGGGAAATCAAAAGCAAGAAGGGAAAGTCTTGCGAACCGGGTTTTTCGCCTTTACCCTCACTTTCCTACTCTCTTCCACAACAGAGGGACTTCCGATTTTCTTGCAAGACCGGAGAATATTAATGAGAGAGACATCGAGAAGGGCTTACAGGGTTTTGTCTTACGTTTTAGCAGATACTCTCATCTTCATTCCCTTTCTGTTGATCATAAGCATGCTCTTTGCTACACCGGTTTATTGGCTGGTCGGTCTCAGAAGAGAGCTAGACGGGTTCCTCTACTTCTCGTTGGTGATCTGGATTGTTCTTCTGATGTCAAACTCCTTTGTTGCATGTTTCAGTGCGCTTGTCCCAAACTTCATTATGGGGACATCAGTGATCTCAGGCCTCATGGGATCTTTTTTCCTCTTTTCTGGGTATTTCATTGCAAAGGAGAGGATCCCGGTTTACTGGGAGTTCATGCATTATCTCAGCCTCTTCAAGTATCCATTCGAATGCCTGATGATCAACGAGTATCGAGGAGACGTGTTCTTAAAGGAACAAGACCTTAAGGAGTCTCAGAAATGGAGCAATCTTGGAATCATGGCAAGTTTCATTGTTGGGTACAGAGTCCTTGGATTCTTCATCTTATGGTACAGATGTTGCAGAACAAGAAGCTAGTTTAATGATAAAAATCTATATAATTCAATTTGTTTTGTGATTTAAACATAATTTTTTTACTTATATTCGCATTCAAAAGTATTTTTTTTTTTTAAAACTGTCTGCTAATAACAGACTAAGAGAGTTTATTTATAAGACGTTATTAAGCATCAAACTCAGCACAAAGCTCAGCACAACAAATGTCCAGTCATCGACAGCTTGATAATAAAGCTTTTTTCTAATTCAAGTCACTCTTATCTAAGATACTCACTTCCCTGAGTTTACACAAGTGTTGCCTTTGCGAGCTGAAGTCCTTTCTCGCGCCCATAAAACTTCTCTACAATTGCGAGTGCAAACTCCAACGAGGTTCCAGGACCCCTGCTCGTTATGAGATTACCGTCCACCAATACTCTATGCTCGATGTGACTCTGGTCCGACAGTTTGTTGCACATTGCTGGAAATGCTGTCGCCTTCTTACCCTATACAAACATCCATAACATTGTGACTTTTCCCTTAGTTTTGAGGGTGAAAATAACAGGATTAGCTAACAATGTGTATACTATTGAACATTCCATGGCATCGGAAATAAAGTAATGATCCTATGCATCTGAGTCTCTACTATTAGCTAACAATGTATATGCTATTGTGATTTCTCTCTCGCTTTGTTTTCACCTTGAGTAAACCATGTGGCTCGAAGACCAGAGCAGGAGAGGCACAAATTGCTCCATATGGTTTGTTTGATTCCGCCTGTTTCTTTAATATATTCACTAGCTTCTCCGAACTTGCAAATGCTTCAGCACCGCCGAGACCACCCTGTGAATTAAGAAGAAGTTCATCATGTTGGTTGTCAATTGATTCAACTTGCTTGACACTACTGTATATTCTTTCGTCATTTGAAGAAGTTAGCACTCACAGGCAACACAATGAGATCGTATGAATTCTTTTCAGCCTCATCAAGAAGCACATCTGCCACTAGCTTGACTTTACGAGATGCTATCACTTCCAAACTGTTACCAAGTGCAGCAACGACGACATTTGCTTTTGCCCGCCTCAGGACATCAATGATAGCAACAGCTTCCATTTCCTCCGAGCCATCTGCAATGGGTACAAGAATCTGAAAAGGAAAACCACCGACTCTCAGTGTACGGAAGAATGTCGAATAAAACAGATACATGAGTTCATCAGAAAAAGTTTGAGCAGTTTTGCCGGTCAATTTTTTTCGTTTTAATATTCATCAAATAACCACCCAAAATAGCTTCTTCCACCAACTTATCTCTCACATTACAAACATAACTCTATTGCAAATGTTAAGGGTGTAAACCAAGTGGAGGCAATTGAAAGTTACCTGTGGGGTACTGTCAACTGACCAGTTCATTTGGTTAAGCTCGGTAATAGTGTACTCACCACCAGGGTTGGGACGCATCACCTGATGTCAAAAGGGGAAGAAAGCAGTCTAAGAGGATACCATGGAACAAGGACTATGCTAGCAAAGAATAGTTTTTTTCTTGTGGAGATATGAAGTTCATGTATCCTATAGCTTTCAATTGCCTGTACTCTCTCAATGAGCACAGGACAGGGGACCTAGTGCTGGAGATTTCAGCCTTTACAGACCTCAGATTCAAGGAAATCACAGCAATAGTGAGGTAGAAAAAAGTTTATATCAAGTTGCAGTTCTAACTTTAGTAAGATGTCATTACAAGAGCATCAAATTATAAACAGCTACTTAATCTATCCTTCTTTGCCGAGCACTATTTTCTCAACAAGAAATGGTCGCTAAGATCTGTCAGTTCCCAATATGTGGATTTGAAGTGATGTTTGATAGAAGAATCAGGGACAGGACATACCAAGGGGCCAGAGACTTCAGCAGCTCTCTCTTTCCCAAACAGTTGCTCCACAAGCGATACGGAGAATTCCATGGTGGTTCCAGGCCCTCTACTGGTCACTATCCTACCATCTATTTCCACCCTTGACTCAACAGCTGTTGCACAGGTTGCTAGTTTCTCCATAAAAACCGGGTAACATGTTGCCTACGAGGAACGCATGTGTTTATACACCAAATACAAACTCCAAAGAAAGAAAAGATGTTGGATACAGATTAGTGCACACATACCTTTTTACCTTCTAGTAGACCCCAGGTACCAAGCGCCAACGCCGGGGCACAACAGATAGCAGCGTTAAGCCGTCCATCCGTGTCTTGTTTCTTTACCATATTCTCTAAAGGTTTACAGTTCTTAAGAGTCTCACCGCCGGGAAGTCCTCCCTTAACCAATCATATCACCAAACAAATAACATTTAGCTATCAAATTCTCAAGTATTTCAGAAGAAATGTGCAATGACTGCATCTAATCATGCTTATATACGAGGTGCTTTCAACATCTGGGAAACTATCATCTAGCATTTCAAGCAAGAGAATAACTAGTGGCAAATGCACAACAACAATGTACGACAAAGATTAACTGACGATTCGCTCTAATCGACTCCTCAATTCTGTGATTATATGTTCATATACCCACGAGAAGGAAAACAGCAAGCCCAGATGGATCCAGGACCCGTGACAGATTATTGGGGGAGAGATGAGAGACGTACAGGGAGCATAATAAGGTCGAAAACGGAGTCGGTAACATCGGAGAGAAGAGTATCGGCGATCATCTTGATTCCATGGCATGCATCAACGCCAACCTGATTCTCGACGGACGCCACCGTTACATCCGCCCCGCCTCGCCGCAGCACATCGATCATCACCACCGCTTCAAACGGCTCCGTACCATGCGCAACGGGAATCAAAACCTAAAAGCACGACAAACCTCGGATTATCAAAGAGAAATTGCAGGATCGGTAGGCATATGACGGAAATCGATAACGATCTTACCTTCTTGGTAATGGTAGATGAAGCCATAGTTGCAGAAACAGAGAATAATCGTCGATTCACGAGAAGAGAAGTTCGTCTCGAAGATGGAGAAGAAGAGCAATGGAGTTTAGTGCTGGAAAATGGAGTGACACTGATTGGGTTAAAATAGCTGTGACACAACGACGACGCCATTGACGACTTTTTTTTTCATTTTTTTTTAAGCAGTTTGATGAGAGAGAAGTACCATTGAAACGAGCATTATCCTGACGTGTCTAAATATTATTGGTTAATAGTAACACTAAGGCATTATTAATCTTTACACGTCATCGTAACGACAGAACCAAAAAAAAAAAAAACTGTTTTTGGTAATCGTAAAACGGCGTGTAGTTGGTAAAGGCGAGAACAGCGTCCCAGTTCATACTTTCGTTGATGCACTAGATGTCGTTTTAATGCTTCCATAGACCATAGACATAGAGATTATTAGTTCTTCATGCATCGATGATGACGAGATGTTGCTTTGTGTTGATGAACAGTTAGAGTCTTATTCTTCATATAATAATAGAATCTATTTATTTTTATTCACTCTTCTATCTCCTTTTGATCTTTGTTGTTTTGCTCTCATATGCTAAAATCTAAATCGATTTTTCTCTTTTTAAATAATTGTCCCAAAACACTTTTATTTTAAACATTGTTTGGGAAAATCATAAGCTACTGTTTTCTTTGCATAATGGAACTGATTGCGTTGGAGTGTAATCCCGTAAAATACCGGATTGAAAACTTGTGATTAATAACAATGATTATAACGATACAACAGGAAACGAATTATGAAAGACAACATTCGAGACAGAGCTATTCCATGATAAAATGGAGACACGGAGTCGAGATATGATCTATTTCCTTAATTCAATAAATCCTCCGTAGTGATACGGAACTGTAGGATTTTTGAATCCCAGGATACAACCGTGGCGAGACCGTTTCACACTCACTTGAAAGCGGAATCTACGAACTATATACTACGATATACTCTCGACGTAAAAACTTACGATTTAAAGACAAAGAAGAATACGAGGGAGAGAGAGAGTTGTTCTTGTTGAACAAATTGTTTGGTGTGATTTGAAATGAAGAGAAGAAGGCTTTTTATATAGAGGAGGAGTGGCCGTCTATGACATCACGCCGACGCACACAGTGAGGCACCACGAGACCACGAGCCCAGAGCCCGAGCGCAGCTAGGCTAGGCGGCGGCGCGCGCGTGGGGGCTCCCCATCCTCTCTCTATAACACCATGGGTGTTAGCCTTTTGAACAAAGACAATACAATGTCTTTATTTATACTAGTGAATTTTCCCAATTGTTTCCAATGTGGGAAAAAAACACACACACTTCACTTACTTTGCCATCACTTTGATGGGCTATTTCTCATTCATTTTTCAACCAAATAATTAGGCCAATTGGCTTATTAATTTTTGATCCAACAATCCCTCACAAGAATATAAATAACTCTAAACATACGAAGACGCGATAGACTTGACAGACTATTCTGACTAGACGTAAATGACTAGACAGACTCTACTGACTAGACATACTCTACTAGACAGAAAACAGTCGAGAGTATAAACGAAAATTCACTGTATTTGAGATGGTAGCAATTTTTCAGCCTTGAACCATTCATTGTTATAACTGTCGGGTTTACTCGGCCAGGAGGTGAACATGATGTCTTGAACCCCCCGGATTTTGATGTAAACCGAGACAACAACTATAACATAGCTTCATTTCTCGTAGAACTTTGTTATATATTGTGTTCATTTTTGCCTTGAACATGTCTGGTTAATCATGAGTGAACTTGGAAAATATAGCCTCAATATCATTTTCCTAGAAACGGCCCTATTTCACACTCATAAGGTGATTTACCATTAGCTTGTAATTTTTAAGGGGTATCATGTAATACTCCATATATTTTACAAAGCTTGGGCTCAAATCATTAAAAGCTTACGCTTATCCTGAAAACATACAGGAAGCATTGTTTATCATCCTGAGAACTAGGAAGAGACAAAGTCTCACAGTGCTTTTAGGAGATTTAGTTTGACTTAGTTTTCCCTTTGAACCTACTTCTTGGGATCTCCAGTCATGTAGGTGGGGTTACCGCCGAACCTCCTCTTAAGTCATAGGCTTTAATCTCATTCCTCTTGATGATTTAAATACTTGATCTCGTGACAAACCTTTAGTGAACGGATCCGCTAGGTTATCGATTGATTTGACGTAATCAATTATGATTACACCACTTGAGATCAAATGTCTAATGGTTTTATGACGTCTTCTTATATGACGAGATTTACCATTATAGAGATTACTCAGTGCCCGAGCTATAGCCGATTGACTATCACAGTGTACTCGTAATGCTGGCACTGGTTTCTCCCACATTGGAATATCTTCCAAAAAATTCTGAAGCCATTCTGCTTCCTCTGCGGCTTTATTTAGCGTTATAAACTCAGATTTCATGGTTGATCTGGCCAATAGAGTTTGTTTGGTAGATTTCCACGACATTGCTCCACCACCAAGCGTAAAGACATATCCACTTGTGGATTTTGAGTTTTTGGAGTCAGAAATCCAGTTTGCGTCATTGTATCCTTCCAAAACTCCCAGTTCTTTACCATAGTGTATACCATAACTTTTAGTATGACGTACATAGTCCAATACTCTTGTTATGGCTTTCCAGTGTGTATGTCCTGGATTACTAGTGTAGCGACTCAGTACATTGACTGCGTACTATAGATTGAAGTAAAGGCAATAATTAATCTAATCAAGTGCTGATTAGTGATCTTATATCTCTGAATCTCACCAGATTCAATAAATTGTCAGTAATAGTTTGGAACCAAGCTTTGTGACGTTAATTAGGATCTTGTTTTGTTGTAGTACATTGATTCTTGGATATGCTTTTGTTTGCTTCTTCTTTTTTTCTCTCTGAATAACACCGCCCCTTGCAGCTTGGAAGAATCTACGGGATTGGCCATTAGGTTTGTGATAGGGAAAACCAAAAATGAGCAAAAAATGGCAAAGAGAATATGATGACTTTGTTCTGCTAGATATCCAAGAGGAGTAAGATGACTTTGGTACTTCAAAGCCGAAATCATAATCAAACAGAAAACGAGCAACTTCAAAGACACACAATATAAAAGAAAAAACGAAAATAGAAAACACAGATAAATGATGTGATTAGTTCTGTTTGGAAGAACTAAACACTTTACATAAGTTTCACATCTTCAACATAGTTTGAAAATGCGTAAACTCTACCAAAACGGTACTGTTTGAATACTCTTACTCTTGTGATAATGTTCCTCTCAAGATTGTAGTAGAAGACGAAGAAAGGATCTCGTGTACAGATTGGGTACAACACAATTTCGCCACTACGAGTCATTCCAGCAATGCCTACATTGCTCATTGCATTCAGATTCAAGGGCATTTGGCAGATATGCATTTGCTTCGACCATTCATGTCTCTCGGCATCCTCTAAAACCCACAACTCAAAACGATTATGCTTAATTTCAAAACTACAAGCACCTAATTTACCCTTGTAGTTTATCAGAATGAAAGGCTTGTAATTGATCTTTGTAGCCAAGTCTAGACCAAGGTTAATAAAACTGAATTTCTCATACCTAACATCAAAGCAAACCATAGTATGTTGTTTGTTATTGATCTTTGCTGGATAATACAAAACACCATTGATGCATATCCCGTTATCCTCTAGAGGATAATGAAGTGTGCAACATTGGATCTTCCTCCATAAGAGATCATTTCCGGTCTCTAATGTCATAACATGATACCTAGTGTACCAGTTTTCTCTGCTTTGACTCAACCAGGTGATACGCAATACCTTGAACTGTGTGTCGATTGGATCATACCCAAAAGAATACTCTACTCTTCCTCTCATTACATACCGTGACTTACTCTGATTCCCATCCGCTGTTGCCACTTTGGGTGTGGTTACATACTCTCCTGTGATGGGATTAGAAATCACAGCCCATGAAAACATCTTTTCAGTATGCTTACTACAGACCAGTCCGCCAACAGGGCGACCTAACTGACAGAAACCTGTGCCGGGATTCTTGTGGTGACGAGTGGCTACAACGTACGAGTTCGTATCCGGATTTTGAGGTTGAGGAGAAGAGTAGAAGAACAAGTTTGACGCATCTTCGAAGGCGAAAAGGAGCCGTGGTGTAGCCGAGGACTTGATCGGGAATAAATGGTTGTAATTTGGACGGCGAATGATCGACGACCAGCGTTTCGATACGCAGCGACACTTTGCCAAAGACTTATACGACAATCTCGAGAAGATATTCATGACCAGATCAAAGGGAATCGGATCAAAGTAATTTGTTTCTCCTCCACAGACCTGCTGCATCCGTCTCCGTGTGTTCATCGTGGAGACTAAACCAAACCCTAGAGTATGGCTGAAACAAGAAAATTATGATAGATAGATCCTGATCTAGGGATTCACTGAGAATCCTAAGAAGAGGTAAATCAAAGCCTATGATATGATCACAAAGGAAGAAGATCAATCCCGAAGAGCAAAGATTTGATGGAAGATGAAGGTTGATCGTGAGAGAATAAAAAGTTGAAGAAGATAAATGTTTTTCTGATTCATTTTATCCAAAGTGGCTAAACTCTTAGACTAGCATATTGAATTCTTTCAATGGAGATTGAGACATGTGTAGATAGGATTAACTGCTGATATTTTTGTTTTTTTTTTTACCCGAATTATTTGAACTCAATTATTTCATAACAAATTAATTTTTTTTTTTAAATTATACCAAATTTATCCGTTTTTTACTCAAATGGATCCCAATAATAAACTTTTTAACACTCAAATTCTTCTAACTACCCGTTTAACTATCAAAATCCCAACAATTACCAATTTCAAAATCAATCTTCTAACTAATCCCAAAATATACCAAATTATGGTTTTTCACCAAATTTCTTCATGCCGTCAGCTGTTCCAAACTATCGTCCATATTATGGATCGATGATGTCATTTTCATCTCAAACACCCCCTTATTCTTCTACTCCAACGGGTAATGAACGAGATACATATGTTCAAAACTGGACCGATTATGATCAGTCTGAGGCAAGTGGTCTAGTACACCGCAACCATTCTCGACCGAGGTGCTACCTGCATTTGCAAATCATGTGCGTGATAGATCCGAGTTGCGTGATTCAAATGTACATCACGAGTTGCAAACAGATCTAGTCAAACACATATGAGCAAAATTCGGAATGTTCTGTGATTAAAGAGATTTTTAAGTCGTTGTGTGTGATTTAAGAGCTTTATTGTTTGTGAATTGAGTCTATTGTACTAATTAAGTTATGTATGTTTTATTAATTGTGTTGTGTGCTTAGTATTGTATTGTGTTATATTTTAAGTTTTTGTAATTTTATTTGTTTTAATAATGATTATTTCTATTTCTCGTTTTTCTCTTCCAATAATTTTTTTAATTAAGAGTATATAATAAGAAAAATAAAAAAAATTGAAAAATTATTAACTCTTAGTTATTTTAATTGAACTTCAATCGATAATTGCTATTAATATATATAATCACAAAAATAAATACATAAAAGAAAATAAAAACATGAAAGAAAAATGATGGGGTAAGGTGTTGAATTTTATTAAACAAAACCATTGTAGAAAATAAAAGTTGAATGTGTGTTGAATTATTAGGTAGAATACAGAAAAGATGATGTGAAGTATTAAAAAGTGAAAATGGGGGTTGAAAACTAAAAACTTGATAGTCTTACATATACTTTACATATACTGCGTACGTACAAACCAACTCTTAACCAACATACTGGTTTATTGAATGAAACTCAAATTAAACTTAACCAAAGAAATAACTAAACCATGATAAACCAGAAGATACTGACAAATGTTATTGTTGTTTCCCGGAAGACTAACAAGAGAACCAACCATAAAGTGTTAGGAGTACTGACAAATGTGTTAAGAGCCTACTTATTAATCATGGTTTATCTATAGCTTTCAAGTTCATGTAACTACTAAGATCATGGCCATTATGAAAAATGACAAATATGCTCTGATTTTTAAGTTATAATTTGGTTGTGTTTAATGGGTGTTGTCAAGTTCTTCTCTCACCTCATAAATTAAGGAGCGTAAAGAAAATATTTCGTTTATTTGAAGTTGATGGGCTGTATAAAATATCAAAACAACGTAAATTTTATAGTAATGATAAATGAACATATAATTTGACTAAAAGATATATTTCATAACCCGCCAAATGAACATATAACTTGACTAAAATTTTAAAGACGAAAATGTACCATTTTTAGCATTAAGAAAATTTTCTTCGATTATATTATTAATGCAATACATATATATATATATATATATAAAAGGAATTGGAAACTGATAGTAAACATTTAGTAGAACCCGCATTTCGTTGATTTTAAATCAAGTATTAAATAAGTAAACATATTTTATTAGTAATCCTATAACAATGGCTCTCTAGTCGATTATGTTAATGTCATGATTTTTTTATTCATTTAATTTTCGATATATTTAAGTCAAATTAACTTGCTTAATTGGCGTTATATAATGTTTCTTTTCTTTTTATGGCAATATCTTGGCATTCATGTTTTTTTTTCCCGGCATTGGCGTTATGTTATAAATACTTTTCCCATATATTAACAGCTAAAAATTCAAAATTAATTAATAACCTATCTCTGTCCAAAACATAAAAATAGAATTAAAAATTAAGTACCTACCATCCATCCTCCAACACTAAAAAGCTTATCGCCTAAATATGAAATGATATTATTAACTCGAGTATAAATATGTGACCGGAACCAAAAAATTGGATCCACCGGATCGGAGGGAAAAAAAAAACCGTGTCGCCCATTAACGAAGGTCGAGCTGCTTTGCCACAATGCAATCACCTCGTAAGCTATTCCACGCGCGGCCATCAGTCGCCACGCGCCGATCGACGGCTCTTATCGTATTAACTTCCCTAGCTATCGGAATCGCCGGATTCACATTTGGACTCGCCGTGATTATCTTCCCGGCTCTCCGATTAACCGGCCGTAATTGCTTGACGAACTCTCCTCCGAAGACGGTGCGAGTCGTTTGGGACGTCGCCGGAAATAGTAATGGCGTTGGTGGCGAAGGGAAGAGGCAGAAGGTTATGGGATTCGTTGGTATTCAAACCGGATTCGGATCGGCCGGTCGGAGACGAGCACTTAGGAAGACATGGATGCCGTCAGATCCAGAAGGGCTTCGACGGTACTGATTGATTTAGATTCTCTTGCCATTGTTCTTGTGGAATCATTGCATTACTTAAATTGGTTTGATCTGGAGTGTGGTGTGTGAAGACTTCTTACTATGCTCGATCTTACTTCATAGGTTGAAATAATTGAATGGAACTTGATTTTTGTATTGATCTTGATTCCTGGATCGAGATGAATCTGATTAGGTGCTTATTACTGAACGTTATTCTACAAAATCTCACCAGATTCAAGAAATTACAGTATAATCAACTTCATGGTTCTTGTTTTGCTGTAGTACATTGATTCTTGCACGCTTTCACTATTTAGATGGATCTAGTTGTGTTTGCCTTTTCAGTGAATAACACTGTTCTTTGCAGCTTGGAAGAATCTACAGGATTGGCCATCAGGTTTGTAATAGGGAAAACCAAAAATGAACAAAAAATGGCTGAGCTCAGAAGGGAAATCGCAGAGTATGATGACTTTGTACTGCTAGATATCGAAGAGGAGTACAGTAAGCTCCCTTACAAAACGTTAGTGAGAGTGACTTGCTTCTCTTTTTTTTTGTTCTCCAGATCTTATCTGACACAATATGATTCAAAATGCTCTAATCCGTGGTAGTCTTTATTCTTTTTTTTTGTTATATAGTTTGGCTTTCTTCAAAGCTGCATACGCGCTTTATGATTCTGAATTCTATGTCAAAGCTGACGATGATATATACTTGAGGCCAGGTGATTATCTCTTATGATTGATCTCTGTCTTCAGGACCAAAAACAAAAAAAAGTCTGGCCTTTGTATGAACTTCTGTTGTTTTATTTCATGTTTTTTCCACAGATCGACTCTCTCTGCTATTGGCGAAAGAGCGGAGTCACTCTCAAACATACCTAGGATGCTTGAAAAAGGGTCCAGTTTTCACAGATCCTAAGCTCAAATGGTAAAAAGGCGAGAACAAAACTGAGAACTTATATACATATTTTTGAATTCTGCTTGGAATCAAAATTGGAATTTCGCAGGTATGAACCATTGTCTCATCTGCTCGGAAAAGAATATTTTCTTCATGCTTATGGCCCGATCTATGCTCTCTCTGCTGATGTCGTAGCAAGTTTGGTTGCCCTCAAGAATAACAGGCATGTTTGTTTCATAACTTGACAAAAATGTCATAGTGTACTCTTTCTCTTTGCGTAGTAAAAAATTTGTCGTGTCGGCAACTGCAGTTTCAGGATGTTTAACAACGAGGACGTAACAATAGGTGCGTGGATGCTGGCAATGAACGTCAACCACGAGAATCATCTCATCCTTTGCGAACCAGAATGTTCTCCTTCCTCTGTTGCTGTTTGGGACATCCCCAAATGCTCAGGTTCTGTAGATTTCTTTCTTGCAGTTTCGAATATTTAACACATAAATAATAGTAATGTGATAAACTCTTGGTGCGGTTCTGTCTTTGGATCCAGATTCAATTCAATAACATAACAAGCTATACAAGCATTTGATCATATAATTTTTAATTGGTGCAGGCCTTTGTAATCCAGAGAAAAGGATGTTGGAACTTCACAAGCAAGAAAGCTGCTCGAAAAGCCCGACTTTGCCATCAGATGATGAGTGATCTTTTTTCCTCTTCCTACCTTGAAATGTCCTTATAAACCTCTTCTTGTGGTGGGTCGAGTCTAGAACAGAGAGAGAGAGATCCGCTTCTTCGACCAAACCTGCAACATGATTGCTGCATAGAAATTGCTTCACAGAGATTGTTCTGTTCTTTGTTTTTTGTCTCTGATCTCAGAAGAGAGAAAGTTTTGATTTTTTTTTTGTTTCATCGAGGAAGAAAGTTGGAGACTTTAGTGAGAGCCACCAAAATCTTAGTCTATACCATGTATTGTGGTTTACAACAATGTTTAAAATTTTAGTGAACCAATGTATAGTCTTTTTTTTTTTTACCACCATAATCTTAGTCTATCTCAATGCATTCAGAATCAGGGGCATTTGGTAGATATGCATATGCTTTTGATCATTTATGTTTCTCGGCATCCTCTAAAACCCACATAGCTCAAATAGATTATGGTTAATACCAAAATTACCCTTGTAGTTTATCATAATCGAAGGTCTATGGATCTTTGTTGCCAAGTCTGGATCAACGTTAATAAAAATGAATTTCTCAGACCTAACATCAAAGCTAACCATCGTAATTTTTTTTTTTTTGTTATGGATCCTTTTGTTGGATAATATAAAACACCATTGATTTATATACTCATTATCGTCTAGAGGATAAAGAATTGTGCAATATTGGACATTTTTCCATAAGAGATGTCCATTTCCAGCCCCTAATGTGAGAATATGATGCGTAATACCTTCCGCAACAACAACAAAGAATGTCAAAAAAAAGGTTTGAAATCTCATCATCTCATAATTTCACAATCCAAGTGAATTATCATATTTACGTATGACAACAAGTAATGAAAAAAAAAAAACTATAAGGGTAATACAGATAGTTGATTAACCAAACAGGAGGAAGAGCATAATTAAACCAAACAGGAGGAAGAGCATAATTAGAAAAAACCACATTATCATCATAGAACCTCTTCAATAGGGTATCCGCTGCACTATTTCTTTCTCTGTTAACATGCCCCAATGAACATCTCGGTAATTTTAACATCCAATGTCGAATATCAATCAATAGAGGGCCAATTTCATTACCCTCTTCTTGTTGATTGATTATCTTTGTCAGCTCCAAGCAATCGCTTTCAAACCACACTTCTCGCCATCCCTTAATCCATACTACTAGCTAGTAAAGCTTGTAAAAAAACCCATCGCTTCAGCTTGAAGAGGAGAGTTAACTAACCTTTCTTAATCCAGAATTACCTGAGTAAATGTGAGCACCTGTATGATCTCTCATTATCCATATGTTTTCTTGTAAAGTGATAAATTAAAAAGAAATCTAAATTGGATGGAGTTTGTCATTATGTTCCACGTGGGTGGCTCGACCTCTGTGTACAATCATGTGCTGAATCTAAAGTAAGTCTCTGAATCTTGAATGAATTCCATTTTTTTCCCAAATTTTTAAATTCTTTATATTATTTTTTTAGTAATAAGAAAAAGGTGTCCGTACTGCATATCAAGATTTGAAGGAAGAAGAGATGGAAACATTTCTAATAAGAGTGAATGAAACCATTCGTTTATGCATCGCTCTAGCTTCCTCTTTTGGACGATGTCTCAGTTTCACTCCTTTGGAACTTGCATTTTCCATTTTTGTTTTTTTCTTTCTTCCGTTTTTGTGTTTACATTATTGTGTGGATATGTGTACATGATACATATACACATGTAGCAGTGCCTGATTTAGTCATCGATTTTTGATTTTGTAGTTATTCATTTCAGTTTGATTTATGTTAGGTTTTTCGAAGTTTATAAAATTGGAATTTTTTATGAAATGAAAAAAAAAAAATGACTAGAAAATCAATTAATTAATTTTAAAAAAGTATACGCGTGAATCCTCTTTTCACCAGTGTGCAGTGTAATCGCATCTACTATCTAACTGAGAGAAACCAGTGATGATGCTTACTCTGACGTCACTTTTGAAGGACAAGCGTCATCTTTGACCATATATATAGTATTTTGCTTTTGCCATAATTTTTTTTTTTAATTGGTGTGAAAACATTAATTTACTCATTTTCCTTCCGTAGTTTTCTGGTATCATATTCGAATTTTCTATTTGAGGTTACCTTTAAATTAATAACATGAAAAAATAGACTTCAAAACTCTTAAAATGAAATATATTTGGTTGGAAGTATGTTATAAACGGTCGGTCAAATTAAGATTATTTAAACGATTTACTTGTTTATGATGCAATTTGAAAATATATGCACCCTAGGTTTTCGACATTTCAGTCATATAAAAGCCAACAAAACCATGCAAAAATAAATGCGATAAATAATGACAATAGATTGGACAGTGTAAATCACATAGATCAAGCAAAATAAATGAGATTAATATGGATACTGGATGGTGTAAGATGGACGAGACAAACGGCGTGAAACAAACAGAACAAACGTTGAATGAAAATCAAAATAAATGTGGTGCATATAATACAATTATTAGGTTTTTACTGAGTTTTATTTTTAAAACTCCAAATGTTTGAAAATAACTTCTTTGACGTGTATCGACACCTTACGGCTATTTTACTTGTCATCATTCATAGACATAATAGACAATGAACAATTCATGATTTGTAAGACACTTGCATTTATAGGAAATTTCTAAGCTGGATTCAAGATTCATAAAACACATACTCTGAATGTAACACATAAAAAAAAAAAAACTATAGAAACATATATAAATATGCTTTTTCCCATCCCTATAAAGTCGTCATTTAAATATTTGACGACAGGTTGATGGCAAATTATGTGTAAGCCATAACTAATCACAACCAGCCTAATAGGCGAAATGAATATACATGACTACAATTAATAATTTTTAGTTATACTCCATGTTTACTCCTTTTTCATGAAAATATGACATCAAGTCATCAACATTCATGTTTATCACTGTTGATAATTTTTTGAGTCGGAGATTGTCCCAAGTGTCAACGCGATGGAAGATTTATCTATTAAAAAAAAAGGCTTTTGAATTAAGTATTCGCTTTTCTGAAGGGAAGCATTCAACTTTTTTATTATCATGTTCTTCAAACACCTAACTTGCTCTAAAAGAAACCACCATCGATTTTATACATAATGGCATATGTAGAAAATATACGCATATAGAAACATGTGGTTCGAAGCCTATGAAGTACAACGCAAGATTTCGGTACATTCTATGCTTGATAAAACAATGTCAAGTAAAAATACAGAATTTTGGGGGTTATATGATTAAAGCATAGTTTGATAAAACATTGTTAATTTGGTTTAATCGAAGTGTTGGTTGACAGAAAAAGAAGTAAAAATACTTCTTCTTTTTTGGGTGGAGATTACATAATATTCTGTTTGATAAAACAATGTTATTTTTTTATTAAAAAAACACACAATATTATGCGAGTGTCGGTATACCAAACTCACTATACGATCCCCGAGTTACAACCGCTCCATTAAGCTATACTTTAGCATACGTATAACTGATTCAAACGGTAACATCCCGATTTCTGGTATACGTGGAAAAACTTATAAAAATTGATTTGACTATTTATGTCACCAAAATGCACTTATTTTTTTGGTCACTTGTCAGAAAAAAAACTCCAGAGTTAAGCATACTTGAGCTGAAGCAATTTAAATATAGGTGATCTACCAGAAAGTGATTCACGATACCATGCGAGTGAGGACAAAACATGAGAAAATATCACATGGTGATTTGTAGGGTCAGTAAACAAGTCTTGCGAGCCTCCCGGACTAGCGCACCGGTCGCCAGACGAGGGTGGGGCCCATGGGCCGAGAGAGGCCGTGGGGCCCACAAATGATGGCGGTCGAGCCGTTATAAGTGGTATCAGAGCCGAACCCAAAAACGAGTGTGGAGTCATGTGGGCTCACACCGTCAAGGGTAACAGTCATGGTGCGCAACGACTCGTTGCGCTCTGTGAGTGGGAGTGATTGTAACATCCTGATTTCTGGTATATGCGGAGAGGTTTGTAAGAATTGATTTGGCTACCTATGTCACCAAAATACACTTATCTTTTCGGGTATTTCGGTACTAGAGGTCTAGGACCCATTCGGGTATTTCATTTTTCGGGTCGGGTTTGGTTTGGTTCCGGCCGGGTTTAGGTACCTAAAATTTATCTTAAATACTCGACAAAAACTAAAAAATGGTTCAATTTAAATATAGTTTGGTTAAATTTCGCAAAAATTATTTAATTTTGACAAATATAATTAAAGATTTTTGGATATTGATGGTATTTTGGTTATTTCGTTCTAAACATAACTAATATATTCAATTTATAATTGTAATTATGAATATTTTGGTTCTTTCAAATCTAAATATACATAATAGTTTTGGATATATAATTGTATCTTATTATATAAAGCTGGATCTTTCGACGTGAGCGTGACACGTAGGATAATTTTCACTCACAAGATCGTGACATTTGTCACGGTTAATTTATATTTTGACATGTGTCATTTACTTAAAAAGTAAAAATAAATTAAAGTAAATATTAAAAAAGGTTAAACTAAAAAAAGGCAATCTTAAAAAAAGAAAAAACAATAAATAAGTAAGGAAAACTTATAATAAAGAAAAGTGACAAAAGAAAATTATAAATATACTCTAAATTTTAAAAGAAAATTATTAATATACGATCAAACTTAAAAGTTTATAATCATTTCCATTATGACAAAAAGAAACTTAAAAACTGAATATCTCAACGTGAGCGTGACACGTATGACACGTACGATAATTCTTATTCATGAGATCATGACATGTGTCATTGTTAATTAAGATCGCGACATATGTCAAACTAATAATCTGAATAAAAGGAAAAAATAAAAACGGAAATTAAGATTATAACTCACCAGATCGTGACATGTGTAAAAAACAGAAAATAACAATGTAATAATATAAAATTTTCTATTAGACAAAATAACAAAAATAAATAAATAAATTATGTTTTATTTAAATAGAAACTAATAAAATAAAAAAATAAAGTAAGAGAAAAAATAGAAACTACAAAAAAAAAAATGTAAACTATAAAATTTATATAAGATTCATATCTTATTATATAAAGTTTAATGTTTCAAAGTTGTTAACTCACCTGATCGTGACACGTGTCAAATCAAAGTTGGAAATTTTTTAAATCGATTAATAAAAAAAACTTAAAAATTCGGAAAGGTAAATCAAACAATGATCAATGATCGATTAATAACCGATTCATAATCTTAAAATGTAAAGTTACTAATTTAAAAAAAAAAAAATTATCGTAAAAGACAATATAAAAAGAGAATTTTTTTTTTAATTTTTCCATTTAGATTAAACAAATTAATCCTAAAAAGAAAAGAATTCTAATTTTCCACCTCTATATAAACCACAATTTGGTATTATGACAATTACATCAAAAATTAAAAGTCTAATAATCGTATCCAAAGCTATTTACAGCATATGCTTTACCAAATATTTTCTTTAATATATATATTTATTTCATTAGAAACTTCGTTTCTAAATTTATGGATTATATATTTTCATGGATGATCTAATATTTTTTTCTATTTTTTTCACGGGTTATAAAATATTAAATTACAAATCCGCATATATGCGGATACTTATCTAGTTTCATATATTTCGGGTACCCATTAGAATTTCAGTTCGGATATCTAAAATATTTTATAAGAAAAACTATTTAAATATTTATGAAAATTGTTCTAGATATTTTGCCCATGCCTAATTGGGCCTACGGAAGTGTGTAAAAATAGAACAAAAAAAGAAACGAGGAAACCATAAGAAGAAAGAAATCTCGTGCGAAAGAAGCCAATATACATAGATGTGTGCGAACTACGAGGTTACTTACCCAAAGGCCAAATCTATATAGCTTCTTTCTTTATTACCTTTTCTAATTTACATTATTTTTTAGCTTTTTTTTTTAATGAATTTATTTTTTAGCTTTATTTTCGTTTGGTAACATTATTAGTTTTATGAAAATGGTATGTTCCCTCTCTTATTAAAATACTTTAGATGTGATTCTCTGTATTATATGATTCTTAGTGGCTGATTTTTGTTTTGGATTTGATTAAATTGTTTTTTTTTAAAGTTTACCGGAAGATTTAAGACCGTAATCAAAACTAATATTCGTGGATTTTAAAAAGATGTGTATTCACGTAATTGGTACATAAAATTGTTATGTTAGTATATAAAATTTAAGACCGTAATCAAAACTTCAGAATCTATTTTCAGATTTTATGTTATGTTAGTATATAAAATTGGTACAAGTAACCTTAAAGTGGATTTCTTTATGCGTAAGACTTGTATTGAAAGCTCTTTATTTTCATTTTAGCTGCTAATACATTGAACTTATTCATCTAATCAATAAAAACAAGTCAAATCTAAAATGTAATTATAATTACAAGAAAATTCTTACAAAAAAAAACTACAAGAAAATATAACCGTTTCTCCCAAAAAAACTACAAGAAACTATTTAGTAGTATTTGCATCAATTGTCATTTAATCAAAACATAATTTGTGTTCTAACACTTTTCAAATTCTGAAAAATTAAGTAACACTTTCTACATAGAAAATATGATTTTGCTCATGTTTGTTATTGGTCCGTGTATTGTACAACGTTGATTCGTGCAGTACTGTATCAAAGATACGACTTAAAAATCAACGCATGAACAGTACAGAAAATGTTATTTATTTTTCCAGTTTTTATAAAATGTTTTTACGTAAATAATGTTTTCACAAAATGACATTACATCTAAAAACCCCTAAAATGTATTTGACCTCTATTCTTTGTTTCGGCAGTTGGCACCTAATTTATTTTTCATTTATTAACCATTTAATTTAATTTTTGACATGTTATTTTATCTGCCCCTTAAAAATGTCCTTTTGGGACACAACACACTTGTTGTAGATTGTCTGGGAGCGTAGACGTCACTTCCCACAAGCCGCGAGTGGGCTTTTTGTATGTCATAAGCGCCAAAGTACCAAGAAAAATCGAACAGTACCGAAAGCTAAGTAAGCAGATTTTTCTAAGTATATTTTTACTTAAATATTTTTTTATTTTTATTAAATAAAGATTGTTTAAAAGCGAAGACATTTTTTTTCTTCTATTTCTGGTTATTCAGTTGGAACTTGAAAACCATGTTGTAGAATTTTACCCATAACTTTCAAAGCTTTTTTTTTTTGTATTTCATTAAATTTTGTTTATTTTTAACCCATATTTAAATGTGATATTACACTTTGCTTCCGCTTTTTGTTCTTTGTTGTAGAATACTTATTCTTTTTTTTTTATGCAATCTCTGCATATTCATTTGGAATTATGTTGTAGAATTTCACCCATAACTTTAAAAGTTCGTTAATTCAAACCTGTTTAATTTATTATTAACTTTGTTTTCTGATTTTTTGTTCTTTGTTGTAGAATAATAAATTAACCCTTTTTTCCTTTTCTTTTAATTAATGACTTTATTTGTTTTGATCTATCTTTTTTTCTGTATTATTTATTTATTAGTTAATATTCGCTCTGCTTCTCCATCTTCACTCCTCTTCTTCTGTGAACCTTCTCTCTTCTCTCGGAAACAGTTTCTCTCTCTAGGCACTCACATTCATTCTTTGCTTCGCCCTTTTAAATCACGAGATCCCCATCTCTCTCTCTCTTTCTCTTTCCCTTCGATGCCTTTGTTTAGAGTATCTAATCCTCCATTCGTCTTCTTCTCCATCTCCAGACTCCTCCGTCTCCATTGACGGCCATTGCTCTTGATTTCTCATCGGAGTGAAACCCTAAGTGCTAATACCGAGAAACCTCCATTAGGGTTTTCTTCGATTTTCACTGATTTCGTTTTGTTTGCCGGTAAATAAATTAAAAAAATGTCGCCGTCAGGTAAACCGATTCGTGAATCTGACAATCATCTCCGTGATTCATTGAGCTCCGAGATCAATAAACCCGATTTCCGTGAACTGGATCTTGGTTCGCCGGTTTCTCCGCTTCGTTCTCAGCCACGTGGACTCACCACCACCACGACCACCACAAGTAGTAGCAGTTCTAGCTCTTCCGGATCTGTAACGGGTCGGGTTAGACATGCTCCGGTTATCGGAAGATCCGATTCGGTTCGTGGTAGTCAATCTGGGTCGAGCAGTGGGAATCTAAGAACGAGTCAAGCTAGATCGGACTCGGTTACTTCGAATTCACAGCCACTCATCTCCTCCTCTAGTCAGAGCTCTGCTACTTCTCCAGCTACGACGGCGGCGAATGTACTTCCTACCGGAAACATTTGTCCCTCCGGTAAGATCCAAATCACAGGAATGACACAAAGCCGCTCAAGAAGAGATGTTCTCGGATCTGGAACAGGGACGTACGGACACGGAAGCATAATGCGAGGCGGAGGAAGCAGTATATCTCCGGCGAAACCCATCTCCACCGGAAGAGGAGGAGGAGGAGGATCTCCGAGGCAAGTATCGAATTCGCCGGTAACTGTCGGTGGCTCTAGTAGAAGTAGTCCCGTCGCAGCAGAAACCCTATGGAAGAAAGCGATTTTAGGTTCGGATTCAGAGGAAGTGAAGAGAGTAGGAAACGAAATGTACAGGAAAGGTTTGTTCAGTGAGGCTTTGAAGTTGTACGATAGGGCAATAGCTTTATCACCGACAAACGCGGCTTACCGGAGCAATCGAGCCGCCGCATTGACGGGTTTGGCTCGAATCGGCGAAGCTGTGAAGGAGTGTGAAGAAGCTGTGAGATCGGATCCAAACTATGGAAGAGCTCATCACCGTTTGGCCTTATTGCTTATTAGGTAAATTGCTAGTTTCTTGATGAAGGAGATAAGCTGTTGCTTTTAGGGCTTTTTGTTGATATGTTTTGTGAAACTTCAATGTGTGTTTTGATTACGTGGTTGCAGATTAGGTCAGGTTAATAGTGCAAGGAAGCATCTTTGTTTTCTTGGGAAACCATCAGATCCTATAGAGTTGCAGAAGCTTGAAGCAGTGGAAAAACATATGAGCAAATGTGCAGATGCGCGAAGGCTCGGTGATTGGAAAACTGTTTTGATGGAAGTAGATGCAGCTATTGTTTCTGGAGCAGATTTCTCTCCTCAGGTAAGAAGTCAAATTATGTGGGATATAGATAGAATCAGAATCAAAATCAAATGTTTTTTTTTAACTGTTGTGTCTTAAATTTTACAGCTAGTTATGTGTAAAGTAGAAGCACTCTTGAAACTTCACCGGCTTGATGATGCCCAAACAAAGCTATTAGAAGTTCCCAGAGTAGAACCGTTTCCCGTATCTTGTTCGCAGACTCGATTTTCTGGTATGGTCTGTGAAGCCTATACATATTTTGTCAAAGCTCAAATCGACATGGCTTTAGGAAGGTGAGATTAGATAATTATTTTCAAATGCCAATGTTGAATAAAAATACTGTAAACAAAAAAAGGGGGTAAAGAGCAGATGATGAATTCTTGCAGGTTTGACAATGCAGTTATGGCTGCTGAGAAAGCTAGCCAAATCGATCCACGAAGCAATGAAGTTGCTATGTTACACAATACTGTTACATTGGTTGCTAGGGCTCGTTCTCGGGGTAACGATCTCTATAAATCAGAAAGATACACGGAAGCAAGCTCAGCTTATGCAGAAGGCCTTAGGCTTGATCCTTGCAATGCTATTCTATACTGTAACCGGGCAGCTTGTTGGTTTAAACTTGGAATGTGGGAACGCTCAATTGAAGATTGTAACCAGGCGCTGCGTTTCCAACCAAGTTACACAAAGCCACTTCTTCGGAGAGCTGCTTCAAATAGCAAGGTACATAAAAAACTGCTCTATCAATTAGTTTGGCTTGTAATTTGTTTTGAGCTCGTGCTTGAGTTTCTTTGTTCAACTATAGATGGAGAGATGGGCAGCTGCAGTGAGTGATTATGAGGCCTTGGGAAGGGAACTACCTCATGACAAGGAAGTTGCTGAATCTTTATTTCATGCTCAAGTCGCATTGAAGAAATCTCGCGGAGAAGAAGTTTTGAATATGGAATTTGGTGGTGAAGTTGAGGAAGTTTACAGCCGTGAACAGTTTAAAGCTGCCATGAATCTACCAGGTAAAAAAAATGGCATATGCTTGTCTGGTTCTTACAGTGGTATCTTTTCTTGATTGGACAATTGATCTAACTATGAAATAATGCGATGTATTTCATTCGATCGCAGGAGTTTCGGTTATCCATTTTTCGACAGCCTCTGATCATCAATGCAAGCAGATATCTCCATTTGTGGACTCGCTATGTACTCGTTTCCCATCTATACACTTCCTCAAGGCAAGTTACATGACTCAAAATATTTCATAACTCCATAGGTAGCGATTGACTCTAAATTCTACCTTTTTGGTTAGGTGGACATCGATAAATGTCCTTCGATAGGTAATGCAGAGAATGTGAGGGTTGTACCGACAGTGAAGATATACAAGAACGGTACTCGGGTAAAGGAGATTGTCTGTCCAAGCAAAGAAGTATTGGAGTACTCAGTGAGGCACTATAGCGGTTAAAACTCAAAAACCCACTCTGTTTTCACTCTCCTATCACTCCTCATTACCCTTAAGAAACTTCTCAATAACCTCACTTAACTTCTTAAGATGCTTCATTACCAGGGAACCCATTAGTGTAGAGTTTCAGCTCTTTATGATTTGTTCATTCATTCCCCTCTTCATTGCCCTGTGATCTGTCTCTGTCTGTGTTCTGTTCTGTCTTATTCTTCCCTTCTTCCATTCATTTTTCTCTGCAATTTGAGATTGGATTGGCTCCTTCTTCTTCTTCTTCTTCTTCTTCTTCTTTTAGCTTCACTTGTTTAGGTATTGAGAGATGTTACTGGTTGGAGATTACTCTGTGTACATAAGAGAAGTTTGGATGCGAGTGAAGAAGGGGCTTACTAAAAAGGGCAAAAGAGGAAGATTTGGATTCTTCATTTTCAGTTCTCTTTTTTTTCTTTCCTTTTTGTTACTTTTAGAGCTTAGTGAAACCAAGAAGAAAGTGAACCATCTTGTCATTACAATTCTCATTTTCACAACAGTTTCATCAATAAAAATATAAAACTTTATTCATTTTCCACTAAGTTAATGGCTTTTTATTTCCGTACATTCAACCTAAGTTCATACATACTTCTATCTAAAATTAAAGTGAGAAAAGATGAGTTAACTGAAGTATTTACCTGTTCCTTTTGTTAAAAAGGAATTTGGATATAATTTTTATATCTAGTATTAAATACTAATTGACTGTTATATTTTAAGTTTTAGCCAAAGAAAAGAGAGATAGGTGAT
This sequence comes from Eutrema heterophyllum, assembly GCA_002933915.1. Lineage (NCBI taxonomy): Eukaryota > Viridiplantae > Streptophyta > Magnoliopsida > Brassicales > Brassicaceae > Eutrema > Eutrema heterophyllum. The sequence goes on along the minus strand of PKMM01033350.1, from coordinate 126,036 downwards.
TGAGATTTCAATGTTGGTTTTTATAATAGTTTTTAGTCGTTACCATATATACAAAAAGGAGATACGGATTAAGTAGAGATTTGATTTGGTTTGTAATACAAGCGACTGTTGTTAATGCTTTTGTTCTTATGTGTTGATTGCCCTTTCTTCAAGGGATTGAAAAGAAAGAGAATCTAATATGCCCATTTTAAGTTGTCTTTTTTTTTAATAAAAAAAAATCAATTTTAAACTAATAATTTATTTGTAAAGATAAAATAATTATTAACATAACGCTCAGAATCATAACAATTAAAAAACCCCAATACTATAAAAAAAATTGCATAAAAGTTGGAAGGTTATGAAACTGTAAGGTCGTTAGCCGGTGCTATAGTGCGCCGGCTGTCGTCGGTGCCTTATATTCGTGGTTAATTGACACGTATTTATTATTCTTTTTATTTTTTTTTAATATATTTTTGCTTTTGTGGATAATATATATCTTTAGTCGTCTTCAACTTTTAGCTACTTGAATTTGAGTAAAATACCAGAAATAAAGCCTATTTACTAGTCGCCAAAAAAAAAAGAAGCCTATTTACTATTATTACTAATAAATTTCTCATTTTCTTGATTCTTTTACTTTCTCCTCTAAAATCATCCGTGATCAACAAATACCGACTTTTCTAATGTGAACTTTTTGACCTTTCGAAAGTTAAAACGTACTTATTACTTTATTAAAGTACGTTGGGAAAATTGGTACACCGTACATGTACACTATAAATTCCCCCGCAATTAATAGAGCCGTTGGGGCGTTACCGAATCGAACAAATGCAAGGCGTGTCTATATACGAGACTCAAACACCGTGTCGTTTTCTCCGCACCACTTCCCTTCTTCAACGGCCTCTTTCCGCAATGTCTGCCGTTTTTTCGGGACCACATCCATACTCAGCCCGACATGTGTATATACTATATAGTTTGTTTGTGTACAAGAACCGTAACCGGAAAAATTAAACCCAAATTTGCTTATTATGTAATTATTATATGATTTTGGGAAAAAACCAAACCGAAAACAAAGAGCATGACCATCCTTAAGAATGATGATGATGATCCGTAAAGAGTTAAGGTTAAGAGACAAACAAACAAGAAAAGATTCTCTTGCTCTGTTTTGTTGCACTTGAGAAAAACATAGCATGTGTTCATGATCTCGGAGAATTCGTACACAAAGATCAACATTTTGACGGTGGATACATAAACAAATCAGAAATCCAACCGCATAATTTATTATTTTCAAATCCGTTAAAGGAGAATAGAGAGAAAGAGAGATTCAAAGTTTAGCTCTTCTCTTTATTTTTACTCAACCGGTGTTTTGCAGACCTGCAGCAATACCCTTCATGGTCAAGATGAGTGTATCTTCGAGTCCAGGCGCGTATTCGCTCGTCGGGTTAAGCTCGACGAGTTCTTGTGCTGATTTGCTCGATTCCGCAATCTCCTTAGAAATGTGAGGTCGTAGAGTCACGTTGTAACTGGGATCACGGATTCTCTTCAATGTGTAAGCTTGACAGACATTAAGAGTCGTAATGTAAGAATCACGAAGTCTCAGTCTCTGTTTCAAGTAAGGATCTCCTTCAAGAAGATCCTTGTGTCCAGCGGTCTGCAAAACAGCGGCTAACGCGATTCAGAACATAATCTTCAAATCAACAAGTAAAATCAATCAAGAGGGCTCTGTTTTTTTTTTAACCTGGAGGATGAGTTTCTTGGTCTCTTCGAAATTGGCTCTGAGTTTGTCACCAAAAGGCCATAGTTCTTCTGAGACAAGAAGCTTATCGTACAAAGCAGCGATACCAGGATCTCCCTTAGCGAACACCATTTCGATTAGATCAATGGTGACTCTAAAGAAAGGCCAGTGTTTGTACATGTCCTGAAGCATATGGAGGTTCTTGACGTCTTTCTCGATCACGTGTCTAATCGCTGCTCCGAATCCAAGCCATACAGGAAGATGGAATCTCGTTTGGGTCCAAGCAAAGATCCACGGAATCGCACGGAGAGATTCGATGCCACCGCTTGGTTTCCTCTTCGAAGGTCTGCTTCCAATGTTCATACGCCCATACTCTAGCTCTGGTGTAGCCTGCAACCAATTTTAAAGATTCCGTTGAATTTTTGAAGATTCTTCTGAAAGTTAAATTTAAGATTCCAAAGTGAATGCAATACTTACGAGGCGGAAGTACTCGACAAACCGAGGTTCTTGGAACACAACAGACCGATACTCCTCGGTTGCAACAACCGCCATTTCATCGAGCAAAGCGCGCCATTCCGGTTTAGGTGAAACTGGAGGATGCATACCGTGCTCGAGTGTAGCAGCAGTGAAACGCTGAAGCGTTCTGAAGCATAAATGCTCTTCACCAAACGATTGCTCGATGACTTCACCTTGAACAGTGACACGGAGCGAACCGTTAATAGTATCCGGTGGCTGTGATAATATAGCAAGATGGGTCGGTCCACCTCCTCTTCCAACCGTGCCACCACGACCGTGAAACATCGTTAGCTTCACACCGTATTCTTTAGCAACCTTCACAAGCTCTTCTTGAGCTTTGTATAACTGCCAAGCAGCGGATAGACGTCCAGCATCTTTCCCTGAATCCGAGTAACCGATCATAACCTCTTGCTTACCGTTAATCCGGTTCTTGTACCAGTCAACTGAAAAGAGCCTAGCAACCGCCGCAGGGGCTGCTTCTAGATCCGCTAGCTTCTCAAAGAGCGGAACAACTCTCAAAGGCCGTTTCACGTGGCATTCACGCTGTAAAAGCTCAACTGCTAATACATCAGATGGCGCAGTTGCCATAGAGATAATGTAAGCACCAAAGCTGTCTCCTGGTAGCTCGGCTATGACATGAAATGTGTCGAGAACATCAGCAATTTCTTCAGTTTTAGGAAGATCGGAACCGAAAAGCGGACGCTTGCCACTTAGCTCAGATAAAAGCCATTCTTGGCGGCGCTCTTCAGACCATTCTCTGTAGGATCCGATATCTAAATGCTTGGTGATAGCATCCAATACATCGGTGTGGCGGTCAGATTCTTGCCTTATGTCAAGTCTCACAAGAGAGAGCCCAAAGGTTGAGACTTGCCTCAAGAAATCAAGAAGGCTTCCATCAGCTATTGGACGGTCACCACATGAACATAGTGATCGGTAACTAAGCTCAAGCGGTTCCAGGAACTACGCAAATGAGCACAAAACATCAGCTTAGTACCAAATCAAAACCAGGAATTAGAGGATTCTAATTGCAAAATTACCTCTTCCAAGTTGGTGAAAGTAGCTTCTTCAGGGACATCAGAGATTCCATTGCTGAGCAATTGACGAGCGCGTTCACGTGTGTGATAAAGCTTGTCCCTTACATGACCGAGAATCACTCGGTATGGCTCGGTTGGAGGAATTGTCTTCCAGAACTCTGCAATCATGAAAGCCAAACGGTTCGAAACTAAATCGATTCCGAACACAAAGCTTTTAGACAAATACAAATGCTCCAAGACAGTTCCTATTCTTACCTATGTAATGTTTTGCAGCGTCTTTCCTCGCATTTGCGTGAAGTTCATCAGCTCTCACACGCAGCTCGTCAGTGCAACGCCACATAGACATCTACCAAAGAAGCACGAAAAATGAATGAGGCAATACATACACAAGGAAACGAAGAGGCTAAACCGAAAAGAAAAACCAAAATCAAACCTCAAACATAAGATCTTCGATTTGGTTAAAGTACATAGTAGCCGCCATCATTCTGGCTAACAAACACACATCTCTAGTGACTTCAGGTGTAACCCTTGGATTACCTGCAAATTCATATATATTGTGACCCGAGTAAAGCTGGTTAGAGAGCGAATAGGAAAGCTAGGAGAGAGGGATTTATAGAAATGTACCGTCACGATCACCACCCATCCAAGACGAGAACTGAATCAATGGAGCATTATATGGAACACGTTCTTCGATCCCGATGTTTTTCAGAGCCGTGTCTACACGGCGCAGAAACTTAGGAACTCCTTTCCAGATAGTTTCATGGAAATAACTCATCCCAGCTCTCATCTCATCTTGAGGTGTCGGTGGTGTTCTTTTGATTTCATCTGTTCGGAATGCTGCTTGAATCTACGGAGAAAAAAGTTCAAATTTTTCAATTAGGATCTCGAATAAGTCAAAGTAAAGAAGCCAATAAGCCGTACCTCTCTCTGTAGAGCCTCGTCGAGCTCTTGCTTGTCATCAGGAGTAATGTCCTTAGCATATAGTTGAGCCAGACAGTCTCTTATCCTGAAAAAGAAACGCACAAAGAAGATAACTTCAACACCAAAACACGGATACAAAGCAAGCTCGGTTAAGTCTAGAAAACTAACCTCCCATGTTTCTGAAGCAATGATCTTCTCACAGACTGAGTAGGATGAGCAGTCAAAACCAAATCCACAGTCTGATTCTTGAGAGCATCAAAGATCTCTTCAGGAGACTTGTTCAGATCTCCAACAAGCTTTTTGAAAGTTTCTTCGAGATCCGATTCAGTAGTAGCAGAGCTCTCATCAACGAAATCTCCTTTCTTCAGCTTCTTGATCCTACGGCGATAAGCAATCTGCACTTCCTCAGCCAGATTGGCTAGGTTAAGCATGTGAGAGAAAGCTTTGGCGATAACAATGGAGTCTCCTGGATCCAGGCTCGTTAGAACACTCCCTAGCTCCTCTAGCTTCTTCGGATCATGCTTCCCTTCGTATTCTGCAGAATGCTCATAAAGCTCTTGAACCTATACAACAAGATCAAATTTTTAGCCAACCAAAGGTTAAATCTTTCATATTAATAAGCAACAAATCTGTAAAACTCTAAATCTAACCCATGATCGAGAAAACTAAAAACTTGAAACCTTTATTCAAAAATCATCACAGAGCATGTAATTATTCAGGATCTTAAGGTAATAGTCGATCAAATCCAAAAATCCAGAAAACGTACAGTTTCTCGAAGATCCTCGCCGTGCAAATCCTGAAGAATATCGAGGAATCGATCTAGAAGTAAAGCATCATACTCAACAAGTTTGTCGTCTTCGCTAACTTTGCCAGGAACCAATTGACGAAGATGAACATCAATAGATGCCATCTTCTCTAACTTCCGATTCGCCATTTTCGCTGTCTTCCTACTTCCCTCCGAAGGAAAAGAAGAACAAAAACTAATTAAATTAAATCCAAAAACAAAAACAAAAGATCTGTAGACAGATGACTGAGATTTAGCCAATGAAATCGGGAATTTGATGGGTCAGAAGGGGAAATAAAAAAAAAAACCAAACTTTCAGTCAATTAAGAGTGACCCAGATGATAAAAATTTGTGGACAGTGCGGAGAAAAGTAAATCTAATAAGTGAATCAGAAGCTAACCAGTTTAGAGAAAGGTGTGGGGATCAGATTCAGAGAGATAAGCAAACAAGATACTACAAGGCTTACGTATATATAGAGACAGATTCTCTGTTCTGCTTTTTATTATTTTCCTTCAAATTATTATTTTTAATTAATTCATGGAATATAGTTTCAAACTATAGAATATTCAATATATACTCTAATCAATCAATGAAAGTCAAAAACTGATTCACTTACCCAATCACATTTGTAGGAAAACAAATGATTCTGGAAATTTACAGGCACAGCTTTCTCTTTTTCTGGTCGGCTTAGAAAAATTTACTGTTATGACTAAAGATACCCTAATGTAAAATTTGTTTCGTTTTATGTTATTATTGAATCCCTTATACTTGCAAATTTAATTTGCTATGGAAAAATTAAATAAAAAAAAACTTTTATAATGGAGCGGAGGAAATATATAATATAGAGTTTGACTAGTTTTTTATTACCGTAACTCGTTTGATTTCGAAATATAATATTTTTTTTTCCATAATTTAGTGATTACACTCTTATAATTCATGCGAGCGAATGTAGAGAAGAGCATGTGTCATGCACGGAGATTGATGAATCTCTGAATTTTAAGTTAACATTTCAAATGCAGTATTTGAGTTAGAAATTAGAATATACCTTTACCAGTGAATGTGTTGCTATAAGCTATAAATTTATAATATGTGTATGTCAATATATGCGAGAAAATACGTAATTATCTAATTTAAAAATTTCACTAACTTGAAAATTTAAAGCTATTGTTTAGACAATAAATTACATCATTGCCGAACACTTAAAAAAAAAAGCAGTATTAAAATTTTGTTTGGTTTAAATGAATTTAGTATATGATTCGATCGAGAGATATCTTAATGTATATGACTATAAAAGCTTTTCAAAAAACACATAAGAGTTCTACTATGTGTTAAGTTAGACTTTAAGAGTTTGATCTACATTTTTGCGAATTTAGGGTAAACTTGCAAAGAAAAATATTATTTAGAGGTTTTTTGTGCAAAAAACCTTTTTTGATAGAAATAAGTTGTTCGACCAACAAAAAAAAATAGAAATAAGTTGTAGATTTCAAATAGGATATGAAATAACTTGCCTACTAAATTCAAGAAAGAGGGTCTTTGCTAAAGTTCTAATGGATACATTCGGAATCTGCAAGTGCGTAAAAGATCCGATCGCTTTAAACAGGGAATAATGGCTTAATATTAAGTATGCGGATCTTACAAGCATTTTGTTTCATACATTAGTGTCAAGTAATCGTTTGCCCAAAATCTAAAATCAACAATAGTCTAGGATAAATTAATGATTTAAACTTATATAAAATCACAATACTACTGTTGAACGAAGAATGAGATATACAAAATACAGTAGAGAACTATGTGAAACTGCTAAGTTGATAATTTCATGCTATTATTCTTAGTATTGCCTGTTATTATTTGGTAAGGTGGCAAAGTCATACATGTGATGTGATGTCACATTATGGATATTTTAGGCTGGTCGGCTCCGATTACTAAAAAAATTGGATATTTTTTCGCTGTATCAATGGAATATTCGGATAATGTGGTATGTCTTTATCTACCGAAGTCAACATGGATGACTGATTGTCTTATTGTTGGAATTTTCGATATGATTTTCTTATAATCTATTGCAAAACTTATTAGTTTTTTTTTTTTTTGGTAAAAGCAAAACTTATTAGTTTCATCCCATTATCACACAAAATTCCCTTTTTTTCCTTTCACGATTACATCAGATTCTTTCATAGTTTATACTATGCAGTTGATATGCTTTAGGTATAAATAAAACTTCTAGAAAACTTATACGAAAATTGTATATCGTGTTGCAAAACTAGCATATAACTTATAACATATACTTTAACTAGGAAGGTTTGTATATTCTAACCCAAATACCATTAGACCACCACCCACTTGATAATCGATAACAAATTTTTGAAGATAAGTTTTCTACTTTTAGAATTTTAGAACTTTGAATAGAATGTGCGTTAAAACGTAGTAGTGTTAGACTTTTTTTTTTTTTTTTTTTCAGCAATGTAGTGCTAGACTGTTATATACAAATCTGAATAGAGAGTTTGGCCCGTGAGTTGTCTACAATAAAGATGTCATCATATGGATACATGTATCATGTATCATCAATGATGTATCGTGGCGTGTTATTAATATGAATTTTTTGATATAATGCTTAATACTTTATTTGTCACAATAAATAAATGCTTAATGAAGCATTATATATATATATATATATATTATTTTTTTTGTTAAAGTGACAAAGCTGCATAAACTGAAAAAGGGGATGCATAAATATATAAATTGGTTAGCTGATAATTTGTTTGACGTATAAGATGATAAATAAAGTCCATTATCAGGAAGAGGTTGTGAAGAAAGGACAAAGTCGTGTGAAAACATCTTTTGTTTTTTTTTTTGTTTCTGACGGCAACCTTTTAGACACTTTATTAGTGGGATGGTTCATGGAAGCAATATTGCATGGTCGTGGTTCCGAGTCATTATAAGATATATAGTAGAATCGTGTGATTAATGCCGTCATTATAAAAAAGTTGACACCAACGTTTAGAGTGGATTTCTAGCATGTGTGTTACAAGACAACTTGGAGGTTCAAGTTTCTGATTTCCCAAGTGGATGCTGCAATCAACAAGAATGAAAAGAGATGAAAGGTCTTAAAAGCCGAGGAAAACCCTTAGGCGTTCTGTAAGGCCACAGTAAAAATGCATATTATCTGTCTGATCCAGTGAGAAAGAAGATAGTCAACATATACAAAAAAGCAAGTCCAAATGATTATTTTTCTGCGTTTGATGTTGCAACCTATCAATAGAGTTGAGCTTGTATCATACACTTGAAAATTAAATTCTGTATTTAAACAACACAACTACAGCACAGATAATTTCCCTAGCCACCCAGTGACAGCAGATACAGACATCATCAGATAGATATAAGAAAATATTATAAATGTATTATTGTTATCTACTTACTATATGTCCCATCTTGCCCACGAACCCACTGTCTATAGAAGATAAAATCTCTCTTCGATTGCCATCTGCAAAATATACTATTTAACCAATCAGTTTAATGGAAATTAAGGTAAGTGTAAAGCAATCCATTGAATTAAGGGATATATGCAAAACAAATGTACAACGTCCAAACGGGAGAAAACAAACATCTGATAGAGGAAAGATACCAACATTTTAATACATACATCTTTTTCACTAAAGAATACAGAGGACATTCCAGAACTTTAAGTTGAAGAACATACCGTGAAAGATACTTAGGATCATATACGCAGTAAACAACACCATAGTGGCCTTGGTATGAGTCTATCAATTCTGAATCACCTGTTACTGTATCCCACCTGTGTGGATAATTAGAAAGATCTAAGTAGCAAATGACATTTATATTTTCAAGTAAATGAGCTTACTCGTATCTTTGATGTTTGTCAAGCTTCAAAATCACTTCGAACATAGCATCCGCACTAGCTTCAACTACAGCAACTGCTTTCACTAGAACTCCTCTACCAGCCTAAAGAAGATATTATTATGACAAAACCTTTTTGAAGAAGAAATCATCCTAAGTATTCAAACAATAATTAAATACAACCAATTACAGTTCCAGTTGAGAAACAACCAAATCAAAATACTAGTTGTCAACACGGTATAAATAATCGCAATTATTCTGATGCCAAAATCTCCAACACCTAGTAAGCAAGGACAGCCATCCAATAATTGATTCTTATCAATCATCACAATCAAAGGCAAGAAGTCACCGAAAGCTAACTTAAAAGCATTAGCCCCACCCAAAGATAGGGGGAACAAGGAAGATAGGCAATAAGTTTTTTTTACAGTGTAAGATTTGGTGCTCCTCCCATAAGCTATGATCATAAGATTCATAACTATAAACTAGATAACAACCGATGAACTATTAAAAATTTAGACACACAATTTTGTAGCATTCATAATCAATAGATGTTGTACAAAAATAAAATAGAACATTTGACCCAAAATACATGACATCGGCATCAAACTGCTTCGTTTGAATAACCATTTTTGAACCTTAATGCATGCTTATGGAAGATTTTGAAGCTAAGCCAGTCCATAAACTTGAAATGCAGCATATTACCTTGCCCAATTCAGATAAGCTTTTTCAACCCACAAGCATAACGCCTTACTCTAGGTCGATGTCCTTCCAGATCATGCTTCAAAAGAAAATAGAGTGTGATTAAGAAATTGTGGACTAACAGTGGACTTGTACTATTTGAAACGTTTTGATCTGGTTAAGAACATAGAGTATAACATCACATTGTTATGCATATTTTTTTGGTCTGATCAGTGTTATGCATTTTCCATGGGATTGAGCCTGGCTTCTCTAAAAATGTATATTTAGGGCCACAAAACAGGAATTGCTTAGCTACTAACAAATATCATTTAAGGCACTAATCATATGATAATTAGATCATACTTGGCCTCCATGGTTAATTTTGTTCTTGTGCTTCCACCTATCGATAGAGCCTTCCAAAACAGAAAAACAGTAAACAGAGTAAAACATAATAATTGGTGATACGTCATCCCAATAAACATTAAATAAATGCTCCAATGATAACAAGCAAAATGAACTTCGATAAAAGTAGCCAGTTATATTAAAACAATTAGAAGACATACACACCTGGACATGATTTTCTTCACAAAAGCCTTACAGACCAACACACAAATTGACAAACTCATTATTTTGAAAGAAAAAACACATAACAACATACTAACCCCTAACAAATCATATGTTTCGCATGCACCAAAGCCCAATTGCAGCAACAATACATGTGACCAAAGGTAGAAAAATCATGTATGCGTTGACAAAGCTCATCAGAATCATGATAGTAGCAAGACCAAAAGCTAGCGAGACGCCATCCAAATATTTTCAGTTCCAATATTTCCAGTAAAACCCTTTAGCGCGAACAGACCATAGAAAAAATAGTGCCCAAAATGCAGCGCAAAACACCAATGATGTGTCTTTAGAGTAATCATGTACCATCTTTGTTTCTTGAAGAACAAATGGTATCTTGGTGGCCGAGTCGACTTTCAAACACAAATGGATGAATATCATCGTTGTCGCTGCCACTTTTGCAAAAATGGAATGAGTTTGAGAGACAAGCTCATTCCAATCTATTGGCACTGGCCTCACGACATGATCATCATTGTGCAGAAAGAGAACCCAATTGGATGCAAACTCACACAGTGGCGGATCCAGAAATTATTTTTACCGGAGTCATAAAATACGATTGATGAAACCATAACGAGCCCTGAGATTTAAAAGACTAGAAGCAAGAATTTTTTTTGGTTGTGCACTAATATTGAACATGAAATTTTGATCATTCGTCACATTTTACTTAACCAATATATGATCTATGTGTTCTTCATATCTTGTTTTTTATTTTGTTGTTTTATCCTCCGTAATCATCTGCGTGTGTTGTATTTTTTTTTTTTTAAGAGTTATGTGTCCTTGTTTGATCATTCATCCGCTTTTCTTGTATCATTTTTGTTGTTTTAAGAACTATTTGTCCACTTGTTTAACCCTACAATGAGTTAGAGCTACGAGAAAGAGATAAAGCACTACAATGAGTGCTTTTTAAGTGGTTATCTGACTTCTCTATATAAGTTTATGATCTCCTCATATACGTTTTCTCACAATCGAAATTAAACAAAGAAAAGAGAGAGAGAGAGAGAGAGAGAGAGAGAGAGAGAGAGAGAGAGAGAGAGAGAGAGAGAGAGAGACGAGAGAGAGAGAGACGAGAGACAAGATCGAAGATGAAAACTCAGGTTTTACTTCAACTATAGTAGTAATTTACATTATCCGCAAAAATGTCATTGTTTTATTCTAATTCTTCTTACGATTATTTGGAAACAGGTGGAAAGATCTGGTCTAACCTGGTCAGATATTTCTACCAGAAGATTAGTCTCTCACACCTCTTTGCCATTATGATCATCGTTGGCTTGTGTGACAATGTTGAAGAAGCTGTTGAGCACTATACTATTTTCGACCCTGCAAATGATTATAGTATGTTTTATTTCTAATTTTCATTTTAAAAGTATTTTAAGTTTCTATGTTTTTCTTAACTCCTCTATTTTCATTTAACTTCTATTTATTAGTATATAACTAAAGTTTTGAGATCTTGACTATTCTTTTAATATTTTTCTACCGTTGAAAAGGTTATAATAATTTTATGTTTTTTTTACGATGTCTTCAAGAACTAGTACTGGCATGGAACAACAACAACCCGACGCCAGATCAGCCAACTATATTTGGATATTTTGTGGAGAAACTCACTAAAGCTGGTGGCTTTTTTTTTTTTTTTTGGATTACCAGGAGGTTATTGGCCGAAGCCGGTAATCCCCCTAGGCCCGGAACCACATCATGTAAAATTAGTTCCGTTCCAAGCATCACTCAATCATGTGACCTCTAGGCTTTGTCTAGGTATTTTTCCATTCGAGCTAATGACACTTGGTGAGCTGGTGGCTTTTGCTACGATTGGATCACACCAGACAATATCACGACGTTCATGAGAAAAACTGGCTGGGGGAGCTTAATACATCGACGTTGTCAAAAAGTTTGCCGAGCGCCGCCGCATCATGAACCAAAGCACTCGCGATTTGTTTAGAATATGTTCTTTTTTTTTACTTTTATCTTTTCTTTCCAATCTAATAATACAAAAAGGGAGTATGTCAATTTTATTTGATTAAATTAGTAAGTTTTTTTGTCTATGTGATTAAATCCCCCTGGATTTAACAACTAAAAAACATAAATTTGTTTATATAATTAAACTCCATACATAAAGAATAGTGTAATTGATTTCAATTATGTGAGTTGTAGACAGTGGCAGAGCCAGAAAAAATGTTTACAGGGGCAATAATATTTTTCCGATTTAGAAATAATAATTACATAAACTTCACTGAAAAATAAAAATATCACCATTAATAAAAATCTCAAAGATGTACTCTATGCTCACTCATATCTTGAAATCGCTTTATCACAGTTTCGTTTGTCACTGTGTCAAATACCTGTTTTTCAATAAAACAAACTAGACAATCGCTTAAAAAGTCATCACCAATACTATTACGCGATGTCGTCTTCACAATATTCATTGCAGAGAAGCATCTTTCAATGGTCGCGGTCGCAACATGAAGAATCAAACATAGCTTCAAAAGACGATAAACCAAAGGATGCGAAAGATGTTTTCTACCAATACGAGCAAGATCACCAAAACTTTCTAGATTAGCAAACCTTTCATCATTTTGCACATTATCAAGATATATGTCAAGTTGATGATCAAGAGATCTCCGCTCTACAAAACTAAAGTCATCTGGATAAATTTAATAGGGTCAAAAATTATTAGGTTTTAGTTAAAATAAATTTAATAGGGGTCAAAAATTATTTTGGACTAGGGTCAATTTAAAATAACAAAAATTACATTAGTTTTACAAATTTCACATGGGTTATTTGGCCCCCTCCTTGTGAACTGCCTCCGCCACTGAACTCTCAGAAGATTTCAAAGCTGACAAGTCCGTTCGGAATAACGAACATGTCCATGAGAAGCTTCGACTCTTCACGCGAAAAGGTGTTTCCTAGCTGAACAAGGGCATCATTCGCCTAAGATCTAAGCATCATACTGGTTCCGTCACTGTCTTGATCAGTGAACTTCTGCTGCAGATCTGTTGTGGATACCGTTTGCGGAAGCATTGAATGAAATCACGGCTGCCTAGTAGACCATCTTCATTGCTGTCATATCTGGCAATCAATCTTTCAATATCCTGTCTCGAGACCAACACGCCCATACCCACAAATAATTTATTTAGTTCATCGCGACCGATTTCACGACGGCCTTAACAAACAAATCGATGAAAGAGACCCAAAATAGTTGCCCTTTCGGCATGCCCAATCGCTGCCTGACCCACCATTGCGTGCCCAATCGCCGCAAAATTAGGTCTCGTGTTCGTTTTTTTTGGGTCAGAATGTCGCTTTTTTTTTTGTTAGGTCTTAAGGGTTCATTTTATTCAACAGATTACTAATTTACTATTTATAAACTTTACATTTATTTTATTTTTCTTCTCTCCACAAATATGAAATATTAAAACCAATATTATGTAATTTACACGATCTCTTAGTCGCTAATTAGGTGACTAGCCAATCTATCTCTCTATAATCTTTATATATAACTAAGCCAATACCCGCATATACGTACCCACGAGTTTTCTTTTTCATAATATTTTTTTTTTCTTTTCAAATCTGAAATTTTCAGATTTTATACATTAATGAAACCTATAGACTGAAAAGTGTTTTTTATGTTTTTGCTAAATAAATTTAGGGTGAATTAGTAAATAAGATAGTTTTTAGTTTATAATTTGCAAAATGAATGTGTTTTAGTTAGGTCGGGGAGACTTGGGTAGTTTTGAATAGTGATATTTTTAATATACCCAAAATACCCTTCCATCTGTTTTACGATTTATGCTATTCTGTTTTTCTTTTTATTACTAAAATATATTTTCCTTTCTTTCTCCATCATTCTCTGTATCTTGGCTCATCGATCTCATTCATGGGGATTTCTACGGAGATGCAGCAACACGAGAAGGTAAGAAATTACTGGTTTCTGATTCACGAATTCGAACCCCATGATTCGTCTTCCTTGGTTCGTTCGTTCGTGATTCCTTCCTTCTCTAACCTATCTCTTCGTTTTCCCGTCACCTCCTCCAACGTCACCGAAGCTATTGAGACCGATATAACCTCCGTCGCGGCGGCACCATCTCCTCCACCGCGTCCGCGTCTCAAGATTTGATTTCGCCTCCACCGCTTCCACCGACGGTGGTTCGGATAGGAATCGTCGACGAGAATGGTGCGATGTCGGATTCGTTCGAAATCGGCGGAGTCGATTGGCGAAATTTGCTGGTCTTATCTCCGATCCCAAGCGACAATAGCATTTGGTAATGAGATTTCTCCTTTTCTCCTTCACATCGTAGATTTGGGTCTCTATTTGGATTCATGTAATTCTAGCTTAATAATAAATTGTGTGCTCTCTTTGATTTTTATCTATGTTCGAACAAAATCGAGACACTGTTTTTTTTTACCTTACTCTCTTTGTTTTGGTTGAGTTTTGGGTGAGTTTGGTTATGTTTTAGAACCTATCAAGACAGTTTGGTTGAGTATTCTCACTGACGGTTACTTTGTCATGATAATCCAGTTCATTTTGGTTGAGTTTGATTCATTTGTTTGTTTGAAAACTCTTTACATTAACATAAATGATAATCCATTTGTTTTGGTTGAGTTTTTTTTTTCCCTTTTGCCTAATCCTTACGATTTGAATGCTTGAATTTGTCATGGTTAGTGTTTTTTTTTCTCACTCACCGTTTGTTTGCATTGATGATGACATCTTGTAGAAGGTTTAAACTAGGACACATCTTGTAATTGGTTTGATCTAGTTTATCTATAACAACATTTCTTCCATTTTGTAGGTTTGATCGTGATGAAGGGTAGCTGACCCGAAAACTTTTGAAAGCCAAATTTGATGGTTTTTATTATAACTGGACAAAAACGCATATGAATACACGACGACCGCAGCAACTACTACGACCCCCCGAGACGACTACTAGATCACCGAACTTGAATGTTATTTGTTCTTTTTTCTTCTGCATTCTAAAGTTCTTTATAGTTTATCATTTTTCTATGAACAATGTTGTAAATTTATATTTATATTCAATTGTCAATTTATATTTTTAAGATAAATTGTGTATGTATTGTTTGTATATTTTCAAAATAAATATATTCGGTTAAAGTCTAAACCAATACTAAGAAAAAATAAATAAAACTTTTGTAACTATAAAATCTTAAAATAGTTTTGCTAAACTTTTAGGCTAAATCTTTCGATTTATATTTGTTATTACTCATTTAGGCCGTAAACCACCACTTTGTGTACACCTTTAGCTGAAAACATTCTCTGAACACCGGTGATATACGGTGTAAGTATGGTGATATACGATATACGTACACCGATAAATATGATATACGTACAGTGATATAAGGTGTACATAAGGTGATATACGGTGTATATACGGTGATACACATTGTATATATGGGTCTATACGATGTACATATGGTATATATACGGTGTACGTACACCGATAAACCAAAATTTAAAACCGTAAAGTATGATAATTATATAGAACTGTAGTATACTTCCATTATTTTAAGATTTTATAACTACAAAAGTTTAGTTTTTATTTTTCTTAATATTGGTTTAGACTTTAACTGAATTCGATTAAATGTTCAATAATTCTTCAGCACTTATAGTGTGTACACCTTTAAGTGTACACCTAAGGATGAACACCTTTAAGTGTACACATATAGTGTGTACACCAAAGGGTGAACACCTTTAAATGTGTACATCGAAAAATTATTGAATACCTATACTGGTATTCAGAGAATATGTTCAACTAAAGGTGTACACCTAAAAGTGTTCGCCAAAAAATGTATACCTAAATTGATGGTGTACACATTTAAGTTACTCGAAATCTTTAAAATCTTTCACGAAATCTTTCTCAAAATACTTTTCAAGATAAATCCACAACATTAATCATTAAATCCACAACATCAATCATTAAGTTGCTCGAAATCTTCAAAATCTTTCTCGGAATCTTTCTTAAAATACGTTTCAAGAGATTTTTTTTGTTTGTTAAAAGGTCTTCCACAAAAGATATACAAACAACACATTTACACAATTTATCTTAGAAATATAAATTGACAATTAAATATAAATATAAATATAAATTTACAACATTATTCATACAAAACATGAAACAAGAAAAATATAAAGTCTCTTTATTTCCAAAAATATCTAAAAATATCTAAGCATTACAAAGGAAACAACAAAATTACTCAATTGTTGTGTTTTTTTTTTTTTTTCAGGATTGTAAATTCTTAAATTGGTTCATTTCAAAATAACAACAATATTTGAAAACAATACGGTGATATACGGTATACGTACAGCGATAAAATGCAAACATTTTCTACTCCACCTGTTTGTTTCCACTCGTAAAACTCTTTCGAATAAAAAAATGCATTTTACTATGTTCGACGAGCCTCTCTGCAAAAAAGAAAAAAAAAAGAAAAAACAAATAATTATAATTTTGGCTGAAATTACAGAATTGAGATATTCATAGAGGCTTCAAAGTTATCACATGGAGTTAATTATTAATTCAAAGGAGATACATCCGCTTGCTTACATACCTGAGAAATTTTCTGAATTGGTCATCATGGAAATCTTGAATAGACAACATTTTGACAGCGACATCCTTCACCATAAACAAAAACGTAATTAGAATCTTGGCTGAAAAACTGTTACAAAGGACGTGAGAGTGAGAGCTACTCCAAGGAGAAAACACATTAAATGATGAACTTTTTAAAAATTGAAACCTACTGATCCATGCCACTCAGCACTACTGACCCTTTGATTAACTCGAGAGCTTGGTGATTGACATATCCAGCTTCCACAAGTCCAGGGGTGTCAATTATGTTTATAGTGAATCCTCCCATTGTTTTTGAGACCAAAAATAGAAAAAGAAAAATCATTGATATGTTCAAATGACTACACTTTTTTAATCCCCAGCTTAAAAAACAATTCAAGTGAGGCCTTAGGGAAACCAATACGAACCTGGAAAGGACTGACACGGACGACTTGTTCGCCGATAAGAGAATTGACGGTGGATGATTTTCCGACACCGCCTTTGCCCAGAACAAGAACTGTCATAGAGTTCATATCCTGCAATTACAAAACCCCATTGTCCTTAATCACAACGGAGAAAACGAGAAACCGACTTAATTTCAAAGAACCAGGGAAAAAAACACAAAACTTTTCCTTCAATTTGCCGAAGAATTCACCTAACTTTTCCTGGGTAGCCGCTGGAAATTGCTGAAATCCGACCCATTCA
Organism: Eutrema heterophyllum; assembly: GCA_002933915.1. Taxonomy (NCBI): domain Eukaryota; kingdom Viridiplantae; phylum Streptophyta; class Magnoliopsida; order Brassicales; family Brassicaceae; genus Eutrema; species Eutrema heterophyllum. The sequence continues at coordinate 108,672 of PKMM01033350.1, read as the reverse complement.
CGAACAAGAGACCCCATCACTCCAAAACCCTTCTCCGATGACGCACGTCTCGTGGCCGCCAACAGAAATGCCCTCGATGGCATAACTCTCCAATTCGACGCCTTTCCGATTCACGGTGTCGCTGGAGAGAGAGAGAGAGACGATGAATGATAATTTTTTTTGAGTTGGTGAATCGCTGGTGAGTTGGGTTAATGGCATAGAGCGATTGGTGAATCGCTGGTGAGTTTGAGTTGGTGAATCGCTGGAGAGAGAGAGAGACACGATGAATGGGAATTTTTTTAAATTAAATTGTGTTAATGGCATAGAAAAGTAAATAAAATTGATTTGGGAGGGTAAAAGAGAAATTTCAAATCAGAAACTATCCTAAAGGGTGTTCAAAACACACATTTTTAGCCAATTAAAAACTTAAAAGTACCCATTTTCCCAATTTCTTCATAAATGTATAGATGACATGATTTTATCTATATAATGGTTTTTGAAAGTAATTTATTTGGCAATTTTAATAAAGTAAAAGTAGTGGAAGAAAATCCAAAAAAAAAAGGTTTGAGTGTGGTAGGAGATATATGATCTCAAGTTGTACAGAGTCATATTTTTTTTTTTTTTTTTGACATTTACAGAGAGAAAATCAATAACAACACTACCGTGTGGTTACAAAGTTACAAGTGAGGGTGGAAAGTGTTAAAAATGATCGTTATAGCTTACCAATGGGAATTTTTAGACCATTTGCTAGACTATCCTTGATAGGTTCTAGAAGTTGGTGCTACATCGTGGACTCGTGGTGGCTAGCTTGACCCGATAAACCTCTTTGATGTTTATGTACCACTTTCTTAAAGGCTCTATCCATTGTCAATTTTGATGACATGTTGATTTTGTCATCTTTCTGACATAAATTAAACCATAAAATCTAAGAAATAAGACATGGTTCAAGTAATCGGCAAGGTTCAAACTACTATGCGAAGGAAGCTAACCGGCCTTGTATGTTTCCTCTCGTAATTGTATGTTTTAGTCTCTCATTTACCATCTATGGTCTTCGTTTGTTGTATCTCTCACACTTCGTTGTGTATGTTCGAGAAAATTTGTTTTTTCCGTTTTCTCTTTTAGCTCACTTGTGAGCAACTTCGTAACTCAAAATGATGTCCCGATGGGGTGTGGCAAAAGAGAGTGAGGCATTCACATTGCACTTTAGCTTCCTGTAGTAGTTTCTCTTTGTGTTCAAAGTTCAAACCACTCCCGACAATTTGTTACAGCAAGCCAAATAAATAATTTAAACTTAAAAATAAAAACTGAAAGTAATGAATCTTTAGATCCGTTCGGCCATATTTTCTTCGGATTGTTTGAACTTGTTTGTGATATTAAATTATAAGGAAAATTCCATAAAAATATTCCAACTAAATTTGATAAGTTTTTTAATATCCCAACTATTTTAGTATAAAAAAAACACTCCAACTAATATATTTTTACATTATAATATTTCAACTTTTAGATTTGTGACCATTTAACATTTCCGGTTTAACGGAGACATAACCTCCATTATTTTTTTATTATTTTTTAATAATAAAATATTAATATTTAAATAAAACTACATAATTATAATTTTTAGATAAAAATATATTATAATTTTAATTTTTGAATCTTTAAACTAAAAATTCCCAAAAACTAAAAAAAATACAAAAATCTAAAAAATCAAAAACACAAAAATATATATATAATTCATGACCATGGGCCTGGTTGTGTATATGTTAATTATAGGCCCAATAGAGTAGTGGCGATAAAAAAATATGCAGGAAGCATGGATCGAACACGAGGCCTTCGAGCCGTATTATGACGCGACGCTCTGCCAACTGAGCTAACTGAGCTATCCCGGCTTGGTTATTATTAAATATTTAATCTCTGGTGATGTTTTACTTCGTCTTCTTTCGAGGGATCTGGTAACCGCAATTCCACGATTATTCTTTAAAACGGAATAATCAAAGCCATTATACCTGATTTAAGTATTTTATATAGGAAATTAAAAAAATTACCGTAGAGACTTTCTATCTGTTGAACCCAAGATAATAATCATTTAAGCAGCAATTCAAGTCCGTCAAACAACTGGTACAGACTTGGTTTGTTTCAGATTCGGTTTGCATTCGGTTCAAAGGCTATTCAAATAAAGACATCATTCGTTCGTTGTTACAGAGAAACAGCAGAGATAAGAATTAAAAAAAAAAGCACATAAAAACATAAGAGATACATTTTTGATTTTGGGACTTCAAAATTACAATTTTTGTTTTTCTTACTTGGAAATAATTATGTGCTTCTTCTTCCACATACCTTTGGTGTTTACACTTACACATGATTACACATCAAAACATTATATTTTTGCAAAAGACGTTAACCTTCTTCTTTTTTTTTTTTTTTTTTTTTTTTTGATTTTTGCTGGTTTTCACTCGCAAGCAAGTTTAGTGCCGAAACTTGTGAGGCAGATAGCAAAAGCCTGAAAAGCAGAGAGAGGCTGTCTATAATCCATGGTGAAAGTGTCATCTCCAACTTTCCCAAACTGAAGAAGCACCGTCTCTTCATCTCCTTTACCGCTCGGTTGGCTCTGGTCAACAGTTGCAACCAGCTGGAAGTTCTTGACCGAAGCAACGGTTACTCGTCCATGGAAGTTCAGACACCAGCATTGTAAGTGCTCGTGCCATCTTGGAGCTTTGTTCTTTAGTATCGTGAAGCCGGAACCGTCCTTGTTGGGTTTTTTCATCATCTTGGTGACATCACATGGCTTTTGCTCGGAACAAAGTCCAGTGGATGATGATGATGACGGTGACGATGGTGGTGATGAGGATGGGCAACGGAGTGTGCTTACCATTCTTCTAGGACCTCTTGATTTCAAGAGGTTGAATTTATAAGAAACATGACCGACTTCAAAGTTGCCTGCTGGAACTTGAGGGCTTATCTGCTTCGATGCGAATCTGCGACTGGCTTTGCCGTTTGAAGGCTTTGCTCCGTTATGTGGTGGTTGGCTATCGTATACTGTAAAGTTGGTCCCAAGAAAATCTGATCTGCAGAAGTTCCCCAAAAAATACCATGAGTAGTTTTTTTAGATCCACTAATCTTGGAAGCAGAAATGATGAAATCCTTTAAAGAAATTCAAGACTTCAAATCCAAGAGTTTAAATAGCAAATTAAAAACTTCTGAGAAGAACAACTTTGCTTTACAGACTAAATGGCCGCCTAGGATATTCAGTGTTGCACATATTAGTACCTTAATTTCCCAACGTAGGCATTACTTCCTTGAGAGAAATCATCAGCATCAAGTGATATGATGTACTCAGTGTAAGCACCGGTCCTGAACCTCCGCGCCGCCAGAAGAAACTTTCCCTTATCAGTGAATGCTGGTGGACAAAAAATAAAAATTGATAAATCCTGAGAAAGATCCTTTTGTTAGCCAAGAAAGAATTCTGACGGATAACTTAAATGAAGTATGAACGAAAATTGTTTCAACTAGTTCCAAAACAACAAAAAGCAAATTCCCAATAAATCTGAGCTTTATTAACCCAAACTATAAATAAATTTAATTTAGCCATATAACCATATGACTGAAATGCATTGCAAATTGCCACATCGAAAAGTTATCATTCAACTCTGAGGAACACATTAGACTGCAGCGCAGAATCTTCTTCATTATCGCACAGGTCAACAACATAGTCAACAACATAGTCAACACTTATTTATGACAATTGGTTGGTGAGACAATTCAAAGGCATTAATTGGTACAAGACTGAGACAAGTTAAATTAAACGCCTAGGAAGTCACTAATTCAATCGTTTTCACACTTAAAAACCTACCTAGACTTTTCAATAAAGTCATATAATTTGACAGAATCAACGGTCTCTAGTTTCAATGATAAGAAGGAACACGAATATTGGGAATGACTTACATGGTGTTAGAGCGAGATACAAGTAAAAGGTTGATGTCTTCTTGTTCCTCTTTATCAGGCACTGATTGGAAAACTCTCGGGGACCTGGCTGCATCTCAGAGGAAACTAAGAAATCTCAGTAACAACAAAGGAAAGCGAGACTCAAGTGATAATATAATCAAATAGCATCCTCCCTTGTTGAGATGGATTAAAAGGATAACTTAAGGCTAAAGCAAGAACAAAGTAAAATTTTCAGTTACAGTAGCAAGTATTCATTCAAACATGATCAAATTGACAGAATAGTATGATCCAAAAAACTTGCATTTCCCTTGGCCCAGACATTGATTCTTAATCAGAGAGAATAAGAAACCCAACTTTTCAGAAATCAAAAAAGTGTGTGATCTAAATCCTAAAACGATAAAATCCAAAAGGCCCAAAGATATCTTTCTCTAGGAAGACGAAAATTTAGAAAGTGAAAACGAAAAACAAAAGAAAAAGCCCTACCAATTTCAGGCAAGAAGGGAAAGTAATTTTGCCGGAGTTATTAGGAGATTTAACAATATCCTGGGTAATCCTTCTCCACTTCTTCGACACGCAGGCGCAAGTGACGACGTCCCGACGTTGAGGCCACCGGTCCTCGGTCTCCTCCACGCGGCGTATGATCTCGCCCAATAACTCAGGGAACATCGACGACCATGACCCAGCCATTTCCGACGACGGCGGCAGCATCGGCGATTCGTACGAATCGGCTTCCGGTGTCGTCTTTCCCTGATCCCTGAACGAAATCGAGATCCTCCGCGATAGGAGGGACCGTGACAAAGGCATTTGTGAGGAGAGCCAAGTTCGATCTGGAAATAGAGAGAGAGAGAGAGAGAGAGGAGGAGAGAGAAAGGATGAGATGTTTTTTTTTGGGAAATCTGAGAAAAAATACGAACGTGCGAAATCTAGAAAGAGTGATATTTAGGGTAAAAGTGACAGGGCTGTGAGATATGAATAGGTGACAGATCTGGTGAAATGGAGGAGTATCTTAATTGGGACACGTCTCTCTCTCTCTCTACCTATAAGTGGTGTAAAAGTGAATATCTGACTTTTATACGGCAGACTGTGAATTCTTTTTTTTTATTATATCAAAATAAAAGTTAAACATTCATCCACAATTTTAGTAAAAAGAAGCGAAAAATAAAACTATTTAGCCGATAACTACAATTATATACTCCAAAAGTTAAAAAGGTTCCAATCATGTAAGATAAAAAGTTTTCAAAATTTGTATAAAATATTAAAGGGATATAATTTTATATTCAGCAATTTTGAAGATATTAAAGGTTTGTTTTTACATAGATTAAAAAATCATTTTTTTTCTACAATAAAACATCATATATTATCTTACCTATAAACCATTCGACCAATAATCAAACAAACTACAAATGGTCTCAGAAAAAATGAAAAAATATTTTAATCAATACAATAAAAACACTAGAGTCTCTCCGGCACATTTTCATTGATTTTGGTGTTGACAAACTCATAAAAATATTGAACCAATCAAAATATTTAAATTAATACAGCTCGCATTAAATTTGTACACATCAGCTTCTCTTCTTGTTTCTCTATCGGGATTTTGCGGTTTGGAATATCACCGGAGCTTTTTTCGTCCAAAATCGACGTAAGCCTTGGGACTCTGGTTTTTATTTTTTATTTTTTTTAACCTCACCGATGCTTCATCCACTCTTTGATTGCTGACTTAAGTTTCTGTGTTCGTAGTGCGTGAGTGATGGATCCCTTTCTTCTTCTTCGACCGCAATTAGGAGAACCAATGTTTTGGAAAACCAACTTGTTACTGCTTCTGTGATTAAATATCGGAGTTTCCAAAGCTCTTCTCCTTCTAGGGTTCCGGGAAAGCATTCCGATCTCGATTCTCCATCTCCGATTGCAGGCAATAGTAAAATTATTAACCCAATTTCTTATAAAAACGAAGGTTTGATAAAAGTGGTTTCGTGAGTTTACAAAAACTTCACAAAACCTTCACAAATTCACGAGTTATTTGATGTAGAGTTTTGATTATCTAATTTTGTTTTGAAATCCACTACTTATTGATTCATTCTCCCCTAAGATTTCTTCGAAAGTAAATCAGACGAGTTGCATTTGTATTGTTGCCAGTGCCTCTTGTATATATTGACACATCGCTTTGTCAATGCTAACTTCATTCAACTATAAGCTTGACTGCATCTTGGTGTAAACTTGTATCAAATGTAAAACTAAGGATTATCTAATGCTACCAATCTTTCATTTATCATTTAATGAAACTGTAGGACAACTTCTAATTCTAAGATATGGGAGACACAGGTCCGTGTGGACCTTGTACTGAGATACCTTATGATCGTGTTGGTAAATGTGATGCTGCATCCTTAGTTAACAATGACGATCCAACATGTTTAGAAATTTAGTTCCATTTTGTCTTTATTCAGGTACAAACCCTCTCCGTCCCAATTGTAATTTAGTTCCATTTTACTACTCTTTATTTGGGTATCACGGTTGTTCTTTTAATGATTTTAAAGATCATGTAACTGAAACTCTATATACGACTCTATTCATTCAGCTCTTGCCAAAGATACTCTATCCTGTAACTCTCTTCCTCAAGGCATTTATTCAGTTTGCAATGTTCCTCTGGTTTCTATTTGCAGAACCTACACAGTTGTTTCTGCAGAATCCTCCTTTCATTTTACACAAAGTTGTTACTGCAGTCACTTTATAAAAGGTATATCTCTTACTAAAGAGAAATTCCAGCAGTTGCAAAAAGTGATGTCGATTCTTGGGGATGAAGAGAAAAGGGCAGTCTATGATCAAACTGGCTCAGCTGATGATGCTGAGTCTCTGTTTCTTTGATTTTTGTTTTTCTTTTCAAACGGTGATAGCAGTTTCAGAAATTAACCTTTTGCATTTTCCATTTTGGTAAACTTTTGATGGTTTTACTGGAATTCTGAATTCACATAAAGCAGTCTCTTTTACTACTTCCTTTGTTTGTTTAGCTTGACTGGCAAATTAAAGCTTTTAACTTCTGTAATTGTATTCTGAGATTTCTCAAAATTGATTATTTTCCGTGCTTGGTAGGATCTTTCTGGCGATGCATTTGAGAACTGGCGGGATTTCTTCCAGGCCATGTACAAGAAGGTAGCAGCAACTTATTTAACTGATACCCTTCTGGGCTTTGTACACATCTGTTCTGCTGCCTACACTAACTCGATTTTATATCCCTGCTCATTTAGGTCACCGAAGCAAATAGAGAAGTGTTTAAGGCAAACCACTGGGGATCTGAGTCAGAGAGAAAGACTAAATTGAGCTGTTCAACAAGTTTAAGGGTAAAATGAACAGGTAATTCATCATCCTTTATTTTCTGTTTTGTTGAGCCTATGAGATTGATTATATAAATATTTTCTTCCCAGGCTATTCTGCTCAATGCTATGCTCGGACCCCAAGCTTGATTCACACCGTTTCAAAGACATTCTTGATGAGGCCATTGCAGCAGGTAGACTATCTTGTTGTAAATAGAATATATGCCTTGCAAGATATTATTTTCATATAACAAATCATTGACGTTAAAAAATGAGTTTTCCTTGTATTTGAAAATGGATGAATGTTAATAACGCAATGGAATTGATGTTGTGCCTTCTCCAGTTAGAGGATGAGTGTAAAATGTACCTTATACCTTAAGCTGAGTGTATGAAATTTAAGTACCCATCTGCTTCTTAATTCTCTGGTCACATCAAAATGCAGGCATCATTTCAAGTGGACATTGCTGCATATGGAGATAAGGATTCCTAATTTAGTGTTTTTTTGGGTGTTCTTGTGACTCAAGATGCATTTTTTTTTATGTTTTTAAATTTATGAATAGGTTATATATCCCATGAAGCTGTTTTAAAGCACCCATCAATCCACACCCATACCATGGTATTCCAGTCAAAGACCGGAAATTTGACAACGGGCGTAAGACGTGGAAGAAAGAGAAGGATGTTGTGAGCAAAGGATCTTCGAAATTTGACCGAATCGGAGGAGGAAGAAGAAGAGAATTTGATGGAGGTATCCAAACGATCTATTCAAAGAGGCATGTCTACGCTCGATAAGGTTGCATTACTATCAAATCCTCGACATAAACTGATCGAAAATATGTAGATTCATGGTCATCTGTTTTTTTTTTTTTTTTTCTAGATCATGTAATAGATTGTTTTAGATAATTAAAATCTATTAGTCCACATAAGAATATGGCATGAACATTTTCATATTTGGTGCACTCATATAGTAGCTCAAATTTCTCTTGTTTTTGATCCCACAACGGTTGGAAGACATCATAAAGTTTGACTTTCTTCAAAACATCTGGAAATTTGGAAACTCTATGCAATGTCTTGCACAAAATGATGCAAACTTGCTAATCCAGATAAGTTTCTTCTCCTACTTTTCCAAGAATGTCAGCTAACATATCATCATGTAGATCAGTAAGCACTTAGACCTGATTTTTAACTCTTAAAAATTAGAATGATATACTGAATGGTTCTTATTTGGTACATTTATTTCTCCATAGCGTTAAACTCCAAAGACGGGAAAGAGCAGTTTTCCTTTTGGGTGAAAAAGTTCTCAAGTTCAATTTTGAAGTTTGGCTCAATTTTTCGATTCGGTCCGGTTCTATATAAACAATAATTTACGATATTTAATTATTATTAAACTTTTCTTATAAAGACTAATTAAATAAAAAAATTATCATATAAAACAATATATTAAAATAATAAAAACAAAAAATTGGAAATACATCACTTAATTTAAAAGGGATAAGAATACCATAAATTCTGTGTAATATTCAATTCGAGAAAACTTAATTCCATTGACCGGAGATGGAGAAGATATAATGAGTAGTAAGCACTGAAATTTCGTCCGATTTCGGTTTCTCATTTCAGAATCAGTAGTTCCTAATTAAAACACGAAAAGTTACACTGTTGGTGATGATGTTCTGAAAAGTCTTTTGAAAATTTCAAATTGAAAGTCTTTTGAAAACGTCGATTCCATTTTAGAAACGTTGCGATGATTGGATTAGTCTGGTATTAGATTAGTCACACTGTTGATGATGATGTTCTGAAAAGTTATGTTGGTAGTCATACTTAAACAATATAGCCCAAGTTTTAATTTTTATCCCATTCGTGGAACCGCTCATATTGCAGTCCTCACCATCACTCCTTTCACATCTTTCTCATTTGGATATCTCTGCAGCGGAAGCGGTTACGGAAGGCGGTTTTTGTTAAGACATTACATGTTTGATTCCCATTTCCTAGTCCACATTTGATACTTGTGATTATGATCTGAGAATTTTCTTCTCTTATAGAAACTCAATCAACCCCATTTGAACGCGAAAAAAAATGTATATATTCGAGCAGCAGTTCGATGTGGATACCATCTGAATTTTGGACTATCCGAAGGAGCAGTGATGTTGAGTCTTGTGCCTTTGTGGTCTCTGCACTCTACTAATGCTATGAACTTGCTGTTCACTAAGCTTGTCCTTCTTACAACTCTTCTGTTCATTCCCACATGAAATCAGCAGCCAAAAATTACAACTTTGTTTTGCGGGTTTGATCCTTTCCTTAAAGAGGACGACTTCATGATCAAAGTCCACTGTTGGGAGGTGTTTGCAGTTAAAATCACTTGTACAAATAATTGCTAAATAGCCACGATACACCATCAAACGTTCCGCCTCCGGTAAGAGTTAAGCCGTTGATCCATCCAAAATTCAATACAACCACCGCCTGATCTCTACTTTGACGGATCAGTTGATGCCTTAAGATGACACTGTTTCAGTTACGTGGACAGCAAGGAAGCATTAACGAAACACAGCAGAGAGAGAGAGAGAGAGAGAGAATTCCTTGGGATTATAAGATATACTGAGGTCTGAGCTTGAAGATGATTTACATGTCTTGTCCCATGCTGAATAGGATAGGCGCCACTCAGAAATGTTGGTCTTGATAAAGAGAAAGCAAATACCAACATGCGTTGGCAGACAACTACTCGAATAGGACTCTCTAACATAAACACTATTCAACTAAAAGACTAAACAAGTCAAACCCTTTTTTTTTGAGAAAGAGTTTAAAATCTTCAAAGACAAAGCAAATCTAAAAGACTAACTAAGATCCCATGATCATGGGATGAGAATTAAAGTGCAAAAACTAGCTTTATTATAAAGTTCAAATCCATACAATCTTACGAGGAGCAATATCACAAGAGTTGAAATCCAAAATTTAATAGTCTCAACTTATGAAGCCTTGAACACACTTGCATAATCAAGTGTCATATTCTCTACATAGTTTAGAAAGAAGTTAACAAATATTCTAGGACGATGCTCAAACTCTTCAAATCCCTGAAATTTGACTCTTGTAAAAGTGTTCCTCTCGATATTGTAGTAGAAAAGGTAGAAAGGGTATGAGTCACCGTGCGGCGAAAACACAATTTCACCGGTACCAGTCATTCCAACAATGTAGAAATGCTCCCCAATCTCCCTGTTGCCGCATAAAGAAGGCAGTACGCATATACTTTTGGACCATTTATGTTCTCCAGCATCTTCTAGAACCCACAACTCAAGTTCGTCTTGATGCCGACCTCTAAACCGATGTGCACATAATTTACCTTTGTAGTTGATCAGATCTTCTTTTAACATTTCTTGATCCATCTCAATAAAGCTGAACTTCTCAAACCTAAAGTCAAAGCAAACTATCATATAAGAGTAGTGTTCAATGTGAGCTATGTAGTACAAAACACCATTTATGCATATTCCATCAAGTCGAGCATTATGAAATTTGCATTCCATCGTGGTTCTCCATAAATGTTTTCCAGTCTCCAATGTCAAAACCCAATGAGTATTACGTGACAAGGTTGTAAGTGCAGCATCTTCAAAGGTCATACACAACACTTTGAACTGTTTGTTGATCGGATCGTAACCAAAAAAGCTGGTTTCAATAACCTTCTCTTTCACTGTGGGTAAGGTTATGGACTCTCCCGTGACGGGGTTACAAATCACCCGCGCCCTTCTTCTTCCCCATCCACATCCACGAAGAAATTAAGACCAATCCACAGAGCGGGGGAGAGAATTCAGATTTGAGATTTTTGGGATAATAATTATAACGGGTGGCTACTAGGGGATTAGAGTTCTCAACTGGATTTTGAGGTTGAGGTGAAGAATAGACGAATAACTCTTTATTAACTGCGATGACGAACAAGATCCGTGGACGAGCTACAGACTTAGTCAGGAACAGCTCAGTAAAATCAGGACGGCGAAGTATAGATGCCCAGAATTTCGACACGCAAGGAAACCTAGCTATAGACTCTGCCGGGACTCTCGAGAATATATCGATAAGGAGATCAGATGGGATTGGGTCTGAATATTCTCTTACCGAGTTCGAAGATTGTGTGATCAAAAGATCCTTCGAAAACTGCTGCTCCAGATTTTTCATGGCGGCTGTTTCAAACCCTATAATCACCTTTTTCACTTTCAGAGCTTACACCAACGAAATAAATCGACTTCGGCGGTTTTCTTCTTTCCTCGGTTTAAAACTGATTTTTATATGTAACGATCCTAAATGGGCTCTATTTAGGCCCAATACTTCTAATCACCCATTTTTGTTTTCTTGGCTCTGATTATTGAGCTTTTTTTTTAATCTCCAAGCGAAACCCATGTCCGCCGTGAAATATGTTTCCTCCTTTAGGCTCGCCTCCCTCCTCCGCCGTGAGAATGATCCTTCCGCCGCCATTAAGCTTTTCCGTAACCCTGATCCAGTATCAACGAACCCAAAAAAACCATTCAGATACTCGCTTCTTTGCTACGATATCATCATCACGAAACTTGGTAGATCCAAGATGTTTGACGAGCTAGATCAGGTCCTCCTCCAGCTCAAGGCTGATACTCGTATCGTTCCGACGGAGGTTCTATTCTGCAACGTGATCAGTTATTTCGGCCACGGGAGATTACCCAGTCGTGCGCTCCACATGTTCGACGAAATGCCTCACTACCGCTGCAAACCCACTGTGAAATCCGTCAACTCTCTGCTGAATGCGCTCTTAAAGTGTGGGGATTTCGACAAAATGAGGGAAATTCTTTCGAGTATTGATGAGTTTGGCAATCCAGATGCTTGTACTTACAATATATTGATCCATGGATGTTCTCAGAGCGGGCGTTTCGATGATGCCTTGAAGCTATTCGATGAAATGGTCAAGAAAAAGGTGAAGCCCACTGGTGTGACCTTTGGGACGTTGATTCATGGGTTTTGCAAGAATTCGAAGGTGAAGGAAGCATTGAAGATGAAGCACGATATGTTAAAAGTGTATGGAGTTTGTCCCACGGTTCACATTTACGCATCGTTGATCAAAGCGCTATGTCAAATTGGTGAGTTGAGTTTGGCGTTTAAGCTAAAGGATGAGGCGTACGAAGGAAAGATTAATGTAGACTCAGCTATCTACTCTACCTTGATTAGCTCGCTTATAAAAGCTACAAGGTCAAGCGAGGTCTCGGGGATCTTGGAGGAAATGAGAGCAAAAGGATGCAAACCCGACACGGTGACTTACAATGTACTGATTAACGGGTTCTGTGTTGAGAATGATTTCGAATCAGCTTATCGAGTTCTGGATGAGATGGTAGAAAAGGGCTTGAAACCAGATGTTATAAGCTACAACATGATACTTAGTGCCTTGTTCAGAATCCAAAACTGGAAAGAAGCAACTTACTTGTTTGAAGATATGCCCAGAAGAGGTTGCATCCCTGATATCTTATCTTATAGAATAGTTTTCGACGGGCTCTGCGATGGTTTACAATTTGAAGAAGCAGTGGTTATCTTGGACGAAATGCTTTTCAAAGGCTACAAGCCTCGCAGGGATAGGCTAGAAAGATTTCTGCAAAGGCTTTGTGAGAGTGGAAAGTTGGAGATTCTCGGTAAAGTTATCAGTAGCTTGAATAAAGGGAATGCTGTTGATGCAGATTTTTGGTCGGTTATAATGCCTACAGTGTGCAAAGAACCTGTGATATCGGATTCGATTGATTTGTTGTTAAACACATTGAAGGAAGAGGGTCGTTTATCAACAATGCCGCAATGCTAGGTCACTTGTCGTGCAAGTTAATGTTGCTGTGAACCTTGTTGGGTGGGCATTGGGCAGGATGGATTATCTGCAGACAAACATGAGTAGATTCTGCATTATTGATTTAGAGGTTGGAGATTCAACGATATCCTTGAAGGTGTTGGAAGACATCTGAATTTCTTCAGTTGGTACTAGTCTTAGTCCAGTGAAGATCCGTTGTTGGATTAGACATGAAGCTGAGGCTATCTAAGACCTAAACAGACCAGAATCAGGAAAAGAGGTATGTAAGGGTGTTTTCGTCATTTACACTTCCGAGAACCCTACTTTAATTTCAGGTTGTTGTTTTCTTTTATTAGCTCAGAGGTTTTTTTTTGTCCTGAGAGGTCTTTCTTCTTCGGCTACTTCTTCTCTGCTCGGTACTTTCTTTCATCTAATCTTACTCTTCCCAAATTCATCAATTCCCTTAACAAGAAAATAGATTCCCACTCTGAAATTTTGATTTTTCGTTAATTGTTTGATGATTTCTTCTGCATGTATCTGACATAAGAGCTTTTATCAGTTTATCTTCTCGAGTTTCCTGGTGACCTTATATAGATAAACTTCAGTCTCTGCCAAAGTCATCTCGGATTAGCTCTTTGACATGAGCGTGGGGCTCTGTGTATAAAAGGTTTTGATTTTTTTTTTTTTTCATTTATTTTACTTTCAAAAGTTGTTTGGTTTCAGGAATGAATCTTGGAGTGAAGATGGTGCAGAAGAAGATGGCTGTTCTTTACCATTATCCATGCCATGACGGTGTCTTCGCCGCCTTGGCCGCTCATCTCTATTTCTCAGCAAATTCAATCCCTTCGCTTTTCTTCCCCAACACAGTTTACTCTCCAATCACAATCAGCCAACTTCCTCTTCAAGAAATCAGCCATCTCTATCTTCTTGATTTCACAGGACCGCCTGGTTTCGTGCACCAAGTCTCTCCCAAAGTCGACAATATCGTGATCCTCGATCACCATAAAACCGCTATTGAGAGCCTAGGCGATGTCTCTTCATCTTGCAAGAACGTTACCAAAGTTTTGGATATAGGGAGAAGCGGTGCGACCATTGCGTTTGACTATTTTACTCAGAAGTTGATGGAAGAATCTAGGGGAAATTGCAGAGAGATGAATGATTTCAAGAGAATGAGGCGTGTTTTCGAGTACATTGAAGACGCGGATATCTGGAAGTGGAAACTACCGGAGAGCAAAGCATTCAACAGCGGGATCTTGGACTTAGGGATTGAATACGATTTCAATCTGAACCAATCACTGTTTCAGCAGCTACTCACGTTGGATCATGACAGTGTGATCAACAGAGGAAAAGAGAGTTTGTCTAGGAAACATAAGCTGATTCACCAGGCGCTGGAACGGTCCTATGAGATTGTTCTTGGAGGTGATGAAGAGTTTGGTCGGTGTTTGGCTGTAAACGCAGATGAGATTGCTGAGCTTAGAAGCGAATTAGGGAATCAATTGGCTGAGAAGAGCAAGAATCTGAAACTCCGAGGTGTTGGAGCTGTTGTTTACAGAGTTCCTGAGCTTGGAGATGAGAACAAACTGAAAATAAGTTTAAGGAGTGTTGCAGAAGAAGACACAACACCGGTTTCTCATAAGTTTGGTGGTGGGGGCCATAAGAACGCAAGCTCCTTCCTGCTAAGTTCCATGGAGTTCGAGCAGTGGAAGGTGAATAGAAACTCTTCTAATAGATTAGACTAGAGATGTTTTCTCAATCAGCTATTTAGTTCTTTATGGAATGCTTGTTTTGAACCGGTTTGGTTTATGACACTGCCAATTTTTGGTACAAGTAGAAGTGTTTAATCTGGTTTTTGGTTTTAGAGAAAAATAGTAACAAATGTAAAATCAAATCTACTATGGATGATAGTTTTATCTTTAATATGCAAAGTCATTTAACATTCGGTTTAGTTTTTCTCATTTTTAGCTCGTTTGGATTCGTGTTTTTCGGAATTTCAAAAAGTATAACTAATCGTTACTGTACGCTATACATCTCTCCACTTGAGGTATCATCTCACACGAATAGAGAAACATATAGAAACTCTAGGGCATCGAATAGGACTCACAAAAATGAAATAGAAAATGTACGTATGATGATGACATGCATGATGATATTTGTTCATGCACAAACCATCTTTCCGGATAGACGAAAAGTTAGATTTATAGCGCTGAAATCTCCAAACTAGTACGAATTTAGAGACAAAAAGTTAGACAATAAAATTTAGACCTCTAAAGAGCAATGTTTATATCGAAAACATTTTATTAAATCGGTGAGTGATATAACAGTGGTGCTAGCACAAATTACGGAGACTACATGTACTGTTATAATATTTGAATAAGACCAAAACCATAAAAGGTCAGATGTCCGTGATGGCTTGCGCTTTTAATATTACTACACGAACAGAGAACCTCTTGAAGAAACAGAGAGAGAAACAAGCTGGTCGTTTCTTTAAGGTCAAGGTGTCGTTTTGGTTTCTCTGTCTCTCTCTCTCTCTCTTTGGAAACAAAAGAGAAAGAAGAGGGGAAAGAGACTGAGAAGAAGAAGATGAAGAGTTTTGGAAGCATAAGATCGATACTCATGCACGCGGACGGTGTGGATTGGGTGTTGATGGGATTAGGGTTAATCGGAGCCGTCGGTGATGGCTTCACAACTCCTCTTATTCTTTTCATCACCAGCAAGCTCATGAACAACCTTGGTGGTACTGGTTCCTCTTTCAACACTGAAATTAACCTTCATGCAAAGCATCGATAAGGTCCTTTCAATTCCGATTGAAAACTTGGTTTTCTAATTAGATCTTATGTTCCAAAGTGTTTTTTTTTTTATGGTTTATTGTCCTGAATTACATCTTGTGCGACTATTACTAAAAAAAAATCAATTCAAAAAAGAATATTAATAAAATTACAAACGGCTATCATGTACTCCATCCGTTTCACAAAGAGTATGTTTTAAGGTTTTATTTTTGTTTCACAAAAAGTATCATTTTATGTTTTCAATACATAATTTTAAATCAAAATTCAATTTTAACCTTATTGTTTTAGTGTATTAATAAGAGAGAGAAATATTGTTTAGTGTATTAATAAGATGTAATATAAAAATTTTAATAATCTTTTTAATATGTGTGAAATATATCAAAATAACACTCTTTGTAAAACGAGTATTAATGTAAAACTAATACTCAGCAGGTCAAACATATAATTAATAACCATACTTGACTCCTCCGAGTCATTTTTTTAACTTACGATGATGACACATGCACTATATATATTCATAAAATCATAAGGAAAGAGAACTGATGTTTGATACTTTGATCCTTATAAATTTACTTTTTTTTTTTGGTAATCAACAGAATTCCGTAGCTTTGCTTTATGTGGCTTGTGGATCTTGGGTGGTCTGTTTCCTTGGTAAGCCATTTCTAATAATGTTTTTTTTAATCCTTTTTCTATATAGTTGACCGACCCCAATGATCGAGATTAGATTTTAATTTGTGGATGGAACTGATATTAAAAAATATAAAAAAAACAGAAGGATATTGTTGGACAAGAACAGGAGAGAGACAAACAGCAAGAATGAGAGAAAAATATTTAAGAGCAGTATTAAGACAAGATGTGGGGTACTTTGATCTTCATGTGACAAGCACTTCTGATGTTATCACTAGTGTCTCTATTGACAGCCTCGCTATCCAAGACGTGCTCAGTGAAAAGGTCTCACGTACCTTTTGAAATATCATCTTTCATCCTAATCATTTATTTTTCTTGTTTTCTAAACAGGTTTTTTTTGTTGATGATTTTTATTTGGTGCAGTTACCGAATTTTTTGATGAGCGCATCAACGTTCGTTGGAAGCTACATAGTTAGCTTTGTTTTGTTATGGAGACTCGCCTTAGTTGGTTTACCCTTCATTGTCCTCTTAGTGATCCCGGGACTTATGTACGGTCGAGCTCTGATGAGTATTTCAAGAAAGATACGCAAAGAGTACAATGAGGCTGGTTTCGTGGCTGAGCAGGCCATCTCCTCGGTGCGAACGGTCTACGCGTTTTCTGGGGAGAGCAAGACGATATCCAGGTTCTCAACCGCGCTTCAAGGGTCGGTGAAGCTAGGGATTAGACAAGGTCTTGCAAAAGGAATCACCATGGGAAGCAATGGAATCACTTTCGCCATTTTGGGGTTCATGTCTTGGTATGGAAGCCGGATGGTCATGTACCATGGTGCTCAAGGTGGTACCGTCTATATAGTTGCCACCTCTCTTGCAATCGGCGGCCTGTAAGTATATATAACTAGAATATAGATTGCGCGAACATATAATGAGAGATGCAATGCAAAACGATCAAACTAAAATCTAGATTGAAAATAATACCCGTTTCGATTAACATATTGAATTTTTAGTTTTCTTTTCTTTTAACAATATGCACTATGCAAAGCTTGAACACCGATGATGACACAATGACGGAACTAACACAAACCACAAAATCTCTATAATATTATTTAAAAAGACATTTTTGAAAATAAATTTTGTTTTGTAAATTATTATATGAAATGTCATTACAAATAAGAAAATATAATTGAAATAGGAAAGAATATAATTATCTTTTTAAAATTATTGATGAGAATATGGAAAATATTTATTTTCCATTAAAGAGGTTATTTACTATTTAGTTTCTTAATTATTATGATATTATTAGATTATAATCAATCCATACATATTCAAAGAAAAAATATATTCGAAATCTTGCAATATTTTTCACTATAATTATTATAAAATATTTTACTAATTTTATAAAGAGTTAGACACAAGGAAATTGATTTTTTTTAAAGAGTTTGTGGATTGACCACAAAAATCATAGTTATTAAACGGTGCATAATAGAGTTATGTTTTCAAGATTATAGGTTTTTACGGGTTAGCCCGAATAATATTTTAGTTTATTGCAAAACGGGTTAAGTAGTCAGGTTAGTAATCATTAGTTAAACATATTTTATAATTCAGATAAAAACTATTTTCTTAAATTTCAAAACTATTTTTCTTAAATTTCAAAACAATTTTTCTTAAATTTCAAAACAATTTTTAAACAAAAATTATCCCGCGCTATATAGCTAGCGCGGGTTGAATTTTAGTTACATAATATTTACCTACATAATATTTACCCTCTCTTTAAAACATGTATATATGATAAATTTCTAATATTTATAAAATTAATTTTTCGTATACATTTATGGATATTATGGTCATTAAGTTATAAATTCAACATGTTTATATAAAATTAATGTTTATCTTTAAGAAACCGTATCATGATCTTGATCTTTGGTACCTTTGTTATTGTTTCAGAGCACTTGGTGGTAGTTTGTCTAATTTCAAGTACTTCTTCGAGGCGTCTTCAGGTGGGGAGCGAATCATGGAAGTGATAAACAGAGTTCCCAAGATTGATTCGGAGAATTCGGATGGGCAAAGGCTGGAGAAAATTAGAGGAGAAGTTGAGTTTAAGAACGTTAAGTTTCTATATCCATCGAGACCCGAAACATCGATCTTTGACAATTTTTGTATGAGAGTTCCCTGCGGGAAAACCTTGGCTTTAGTGGGAGGAAGCGGGTCGGGAAAATCAACCGTGATATCGCTTTTGCAAAGATTTTATGATCCGGTTGCAGGGGAGATTCTCATAGATGGTGTATCCATTGATAAGTTGCAAGTGAAGTGGTTGAGGTCACAAATGGGTCTAGTTAGCCAAGAGCCTGCACTTTTCGCCACATCGATAAAAGAGAACATATTGTTTGGTAAAGAAGATGCATCTATGGATGATGTTGTGGAAGCTGCCAAGGCCTCCAATGCTCATAATTTCATTTCTCAGTTGCCTCATGGCTATGAAACTCAGGTTAGATTCTAATTTTGACACAGATATTGATTGCATATAGTCTTATCGAAGATTGATTTAGTTTTTGTGTAAACAAATAGGTTGGGGAGAGAGGAGTGCAAATGTCAGGAGGACAAAAGCAGAGGATAGCAATCGCACGTGCAATAATCAAATCGCCAATTATTCTTCTACTAGACGAGGCAACAAGCGCATTAGACTCTGAATCCGAAAGAGTAGTCCAAGAAGCCTTAGAAAATGCATCGATTGGTCGTACAACTATTCTTATTGCTCACCGGCTCTCCACCATTCGTAATGCTGATGTTATCTCCGTGGTCCAGAATGGTCACGTCGTGGAAACCGGGTCACACGATGAGCTAATGGAAAAGTTAGATGGTCAATACACTTCACTTGTCCGCTTACAACAGATTGAAAAAGAAGACTCGGATGTGAACAGCAGTGTCAATGTGCAAATGGGTCCAATATCAAATCCTAACAAAAATTTAAGAAGTAGTTCAAGAGTCTCGACTCTTAGTGGATCAAGCTCTGCCAAGTCGGTTACAAGTCCAAGAATTGTGAAGAATCTTTCTGAAGATAATAAGCAGCCTTTACCGTCGTTCAAGAGACTCTTGGCAATGAATTTACCGGAATGGAGACAGGCATTGTACGGTTGCATAAGCGCAACCTTGTTTGGCGCCATAATGCCAGTATACGCATATTCTTTGGGGTCGATGGTATCAGTGTATTTTCTGACAAGCCATGATGAGATCAAGGAGAAAACAATGATCTATGCATCATCTTTTGTCGGTCTATTCGTGCTTTCTTTCCTGATCAGTATCATTCAACACTACAATTTCGCGTACATGGGCGAATGTTTGACGAAACGTATCCGAGAGAAGATGCTCTCTAAGGTGCTAACCTTTGAAGTCGGTTGGTTCGATCGAGATGAGAACTCAAGCGGTGCCATTTGCTCAAGACTCGCGCAAGATGCTAATGTGGTAAGAAGTACAATGAATCTTATAATTTGAACTTTTTCAATGAACAAATGTTATAGCAATTCTTGATATTTGTTCTGATAGGTGAGGTCGTTGGTAGGTGATCGGATGGCATTATTGGTACAGACCATATCGGCTGTAACGATTGCATGCACGATGGGGTTAGTCATAGCTTGGAGGTTAGCACTTGTGATGATAGCGGTGCAACCGGTCATGATTGTTTGCTTCTATACTCGCATTGTTCTACTCAAGAACATGTCGAAAAAAGCAATCAAGGCTCAGGACGAGAGTAGTAAACTAGCTGCAGAGGCTGTTTCCAACGTCAGAACCATCACGTCCTTTTCATCGCAAGAACGTATCATGAAAATGCTCGAAAAGGCCCAAGAAAGCCCGCGAAGAGAAAGCATACGTCAGTCGTGGTTCGCCGGGATTGGGCTTGCGATGTCGCAGAGCCTCACGGCGTGTACTTGGGCTTTGGATTTCTGGTTTGGTGGTAAATTGATCGCTGATGGGTACATCACGGCTAAAGCTTTGTTCCAAACGTTTATGATCTTGGTTGGTACCGGTCGGGTCATCGCTGAGGTTGGAAGCATGAACACAGAACTAGCCAGAGGTTCAGACACGGTCGGGTCGGTTTTCGCTGTGTTGGATCGGTACACGTCGATCAATCCGGAGGATCCAGACGGATATGAGCCAGAAAGAATAACGGGTCGGGTCGAGTTTCTCGATGTGGACTTCTCGTATCCAACTAGACCGGATGTGATGATATTCAAGGATTTCTCGATTGAAATCGACGTCGGGAAGTCGACTGCGATTGTGGGTCCAAGCGGGTCGGGTAAATCCACGGTAATCGGGTTGATCGAACGGTTTTATGACCCGGTAAAAGGTGCTGTGAGAATCGACGGTCGCGATTTAAGATCGTACAACCTTAGATCGCTTCGCCGACACATAGCTTTGGTTAGCCAAGAGCCAACGTTATTCGCGGGAACGATCCGAGAGAACATCATTTACGGAGGAGTCGATAACGAATCAGAGATCATCGAGGCAGCGAAGGCAGCGAACGCTCACGATTTCATCACATCGTTATCGGACGGCTATGAGACGTACTGCGGAGACAGGGGAGTACAACTATCCGGTGGACAGAAACAGAGGATAGCGATCGCTCGAGCTGTTCTGAAAAACCCGTCACTGTTGCTCCTCGACGAAGCGACAAGCGCTCTGGATAGCCAATCGGAGCGCGTGGTGCAAGACGCGCTCGAGCGCGTCATGGTCGGGAGGACGAGCGTGGTGATCGCACATAGGCTGAGTACAATCCAAAACTGTGACGCGATCGCTGTTCTTGACAAAGGGAAACTCGTTGAACATGGGACCCACTCATCCTTATTGGCGAGAGGTCACACAGGTGTTTACTTCTCATTGGTTAGTCTCCAGAGAACTTCTTGTTAAAAAAGACAGCTAAACTCTGTTATGCTCTTTCTAGAGGCGACCCATATTTTCTAATTAGACCGATTCACTTGCAAATAACGTAAGAGAGCGGTTACAGGTAGGTACATTTTGTAGCTGATTTTTTTTTTTTTTTTTTCTTCACATCATTTGAGATTGAGGAACTTTGCTGACAAGAAAGAGTGATAGACTAAAAAGAACAATTTGGAGGAATTGCATAGATAAATTTGAAATTTTCTTAAGTTTTTAATGTTTTATTTCGGTTTCTATGTTTTTTTAAAAGATAAATTTTTTTTACTATTTTGAGTGGTAATATTTACAAAATTAATTGGACATGTAATTTGATAATGTTCTAAATAAGATAATTATATTCCAACGAAGGGAATGGATCAAAACGAATAACTTTTCCCGAATGGATCGTCTTTTGTGATATTCTAGATTTTACAACCTCCATAAAACTAGGACGGTCCATTTGGGACCTAATAAAGAACAAGTCAACCTTCTTGATTTTTTTTGTTGGTTTTAAGTAAATTTCCAGATTATTTTCCGTGGTCTTTGGAGTAGAAATCTTCGGATCTTCACTCTGCGAAGATTCACTCTTTTTCAGTGTTTTTAAACCGTTAAAGCTTTATGAAATAATATAATTTATGTCGAGTGTAATAACATATACAATTATTTTTAAAATATGATCAAACCCGGTTGAACCCGGTCAAACCATATTAACCCATGACCCAAAAGTTTTCTCGGTTCGGTCGCTGGTCCGATCTTAAAATTTTTTAGAACGATGTTCATCTTGAGACTTGCCTTTTTCTCTGGCACACTCTTGATTCGGCGTACGTTACGAACTCTGGCTCCGTGATGATTAAAAAAAGAAGTGCGTGATTTTTACATTTGTCTCAAATGTTTCAAATATAAATTGTTTGTTTTCAGCAATGCTAAGACATTTTTTTTTAGCAAATTTACTTATGATAGAGCAAATCATAAAAATCACAAATTGCACTGCTTAAAAATCCGATAACATTAAAAAGGGAAACAAATAAAAACTACTACTGGGCATGGTATTGTTGAACCTAAATTGCATAACTTAAAATCCCAACTACATTAAACAGAAATACATAACTAAAAATAGATACATATTACAAAACGTGGGCTCTTGGGTCTAAAGATCATAAAGATAGTTTTAGATTGTCTCCGTTTCCGTGGTAGCTATACGATTCTTTGATCCCACTCTGCCATGCACCGATCAATACGATCCCAGCCTGTTTTAATTAACAGCTTCTGTTGCACATCTATCAAACAGTTATGACTTATGAAATGTATAATATATGTAATTTGTATTTGATTTCAGGCTAGTTATAAAGACGGTTTAAACTTAAGGATGTATCCGATATATAGGCAACACCGTGAATTGTGTCTATGATATTATTATACTTAAGTTTGTAAGACATATTACATTTTATCAATGAAATGATCATAAGAATTCCATTTTTTTTCAATTTTAGTAAATCACAATTTTTTTTATTGATTTCTATTACATTTAATAATTAATCATACAATAAATAAAATATTATATATAGAGACGGTTGTATAATTGACTAAAAGTTTTGAGTTTTGGTGTCCAATTAAAACCAATGCTAAATTCAAGAAAACCTATGTTATAATTCTAATCCTAGTAATATTCATAATATTATAATCCTATTTCAACTAGGAATCAAATTTGTGTCTCCTTTTGGTCAGTCTTAAATTTATTAATGATTTGTAAAAGTTTTAAACAAGTTTCCAATATACTTATCATTTTCAACGATTTTTTTAGCAAATTTATCTTGATATCAAGTAAACATCAGAGATATGTTATCATATATAGGTTCAGAGCTGACTGCAAGACATTGGTAGATGAAGGTGATTACGATCCACAAAGAAATTGGTATACCCACGCACATAGCAAGAACCGGAGAAATTAGACGAAGGTGTAGGATGATTGCAGCAATGCCCAGCATATGACTGATACTTCCCATTGCTTTACCTGTAGCCCCGTCGTTGAAGTGCGCAAGTTCGGCTAAAAGGAACACAACGTGCATCCCCATTATGAATCTTAAGAAGAAGAAGTAATCGTTGTCCTTTTGGAGATGAATGTATAACGGAATAAGAGTGCCGATGATTAGAACTTGCATGATGACGCTATAAATCACCGTATCACAACTACATAATTAATAAACCGATTTAAACAAAATAAATATAAGTTAGAAGAAAATTAACATGTATAGCTTGTTAGAAAGAAGATATATGAAATTTTGAAAGTAGTTAACATATTCTAGACTCACAAAAACATGGTCTCATCCCTGACATCGTCGAGTACTTTCCTGAAATAGATATCATGAGCGTCGGATAATTCTTTAGCCGAGACGTCACTATCTTTGAAATATCTATCAAAAACATTCTTAGCGTCTGCTAGTTCCTTAGCCGAAACTTTTTTATATGTCATGGCGAACGATAGAAATCAATTTTTTGCTAAAACGAATTTGTTTAGAAATTGTGAGTAAGAAATCAATAGCTAGGTGTCCTTCTCTTATATATACACTCGTGTACCAATCTATACCGACCTATATATATATTTAATGGAGATAAATACTAATGTATTTAGGATATATATTTAGGTTGTTAGGATAAGGTTAATACTCCTATTGTTATTAAGTTTAGAGAAAATTGGCTAGATGGGTTAGTTTTTACATTTTTATATAACACATAAAGATTGGGGTAACACATATATAAAAGATTTGAACCCTATAAAAAAGCAAACTAATTGGGAAAATGGGTTCATTCCAAGAGTGCATATAAGATTTTCGGCAACAATATATTGTAAACAAACTATATAGTAGACCAAATTATTAATATATAAGAGACCAAACAAGATAATTATTCCAACAAAGTGAATGGATCAAAACGAATAACTTTGTGATTTTCTAGATTTTACAACCTCCATAAAACTAGGACGGTCCATTCGGGACCTAATAAAGAACAAGTCAACCTTCTTGATTTTTTTGTTGGTTTTAATGTAAATTTCCAGATTATTATCCGTGGTCTTTAGAGTAGAAACTTTCGGATCTTCACTCAGCGAAAATTCACTCTTTTTCAGTGTTTTTAAAACCGGACTGGACTGGCGGTCCGACCGGGTTGAACCGCGAACCGGGGGTTCACCTGGGTTGGGTTGATGTTAAAACCCATAAAATGTTAGGCCGGTTAAAAAACCTAAAAAAATCGGAAATCGGCGAACCGCATAAAACCAGATTCGGGTTTTTATAATTATTTTATATTTTTTAAATAATATCAAAGGGTTTTCGTCGAAAAAAAAAATTAAAAAAAATAATATCAAAGGATACAAACCCTTAAGAATTATTTTGGTGTTGTTTTAGATTTAAACTGTTAAAACTTTCTCAAATAGTATAATTTATGTCGAGTGTAATAACATATACAATTATTTTAAAAATATTATTCAAACCCGGTTGAACCCGGTCAAACCATATTAACCCATGACCCAAAAGTTTTCCCGATTCGGTCGCTGGTCCGGTTTTAAAAATTTTTAGAACGATGTTCATCTTGAAACTTGCCTTTTTCTCTGGCACACTCTTGATTCAGCGTACGTTATGAGCTCTGGCTCCGTGATGATTAAAAGAAGAAGTGCGTGATTTTTACATTTGTCTCAAATATTTCAAATATAAATTGTTTGTTTTCAGCAATACTAAGACATTCTTTTTAGCAAATTTACTTTTGAGAGAGCAAATCATAAAAATCACAAATTGCACTGCTTAAAAACCCGATAACATTAAAAAGGGAAACAAATAAAAACTACTACTGGGCATGGTATTGTTGAACCTAAATTGCATAACTTAAAATCCCAACTACATTAAACAGAAATACATAACTAAAAATAGATACATATTACAAAACGTGGGCTCTTGGGTCTAAAGATCATAAAGATAGTTTTAGATTGTCTCCGTTTCCGTGGTAGCTATACGATTCTTTGATCCCACTCTGCCATGCACCGATCAATACGATCCCAGCCTGTTTTTATTAACAGCNCATAAAATGTTAGGCCGGTTAAAAAACCTTAAAAAATCGGAAATCGGCGAACCGCATAAAACCGGATTCGGGTTTTTATAATTATTTTATATTTTTTAAATAATATCAAAGGGTTTTCGTCAAAAAAAAAAATAAAAAAAAATAATATCAAAGGATACAAACCCTTAAGAATTATTTTGGTGTTGTTTTAGATTTAAACTGTTAAAGCTTTCTCAAATAATATAATTTATGTCGAGTGTAATAACATATACAATTATTTTAAAAATATTATTCAAACCCGGTTGAACCCGGTCAAACCATATTAACCCATGACCCAAAAGTTTTCCCGATTCGGTCGCCGGTCCGGTTTTAAAATTTTTTAGAACGATGTTCATCTTGAAACTTGCCTTTTTCTCTGGCACACTCTTGATTCAGCGTACGTTATGAACTCTGGCTCCGTGATGATTAAAAGAAGAAGTGCGTGATTTTTACATTTGTCTCAAATATTTCAAATATAAATTGTTTGTTTTCAGCAATACTAAGACATTCTTTTTAGCAAATTTACTTTTGAGAGAGCAAATCATAAAAATCACAAATTGCACTGCTTAAAAACCCGATAACATTAAAAAGGGAAACAAATAAAAACTACTACTGGGCATGGTATTGTTGAACCTAAATTGCATAACTTAAAATCCCAACTACATTAAACAGAAATACATAACTAAAAATAGATACATATTACAAAACGTGGGCTCTTGGGTCTAAAGATCATAAAGATAGTTTTAGATTGTCTCCGTTTCCGTGGTAGCTATACGATTCTTTGATCCCACTCTGCCATGCACCGATCAATACGATCCCAGCCTGTTTTTATTAACAGCTTCTGTTGCACGATCTATCAAACAGTTATGACTTATGAAATGTATAATATATCTCAAAAAGAGGGAAAAAATTACGAAGAATGATACCCCCATTGTCAGCGCTGTGTCGATTATATATATAACAATTAACAACAACAATTAAGTTTAATATCAAAAATCATGGTCTCTTACACACAACGCGGGTTAGAACTTAAAACTGTAAACAGACCGGAAGTAATAATGGTAACCATTAAACGAAAAATAAATGACTAATTGTAACCATTAGTTAATCGAAATTCGTATCAGAGCCATTAATTGTTTAACCGAAGTTAAGACTGTAATCGTTATCCAAAAATAAAAAGATATCAGTAAATAATACTAGTATATAACTAGGTAGTAATCTATATATTTTTGTAGTTATATCCGAATATAAAATGAAAATATGAACCATAACAATATAACAATTTAAAATTCTGAATCTAGTACATATGTCTTTTGTAAACCATTTGAGCCACAATGATATCAGAGATATTATTTAAATTTGATGGGATTTGTGTATCAAAATAAAAAAATATGAAAAAGATAATCGAAAGACTCTAAAATTAAATAAAATCATAAAATACAATGGTAGTATAAACATTCTCTTATTTCGTCGTTGTAGTATTTTTCTAAAATTTAACATATTATCTTAATATACGATTGATTTTAAGAGTTTCTGAAAGTATTTTACACACTAAAAAGTGGAATAATAAAAAATTAATTTCAAAAATTGTGAATCAAACATCTTGAAATTGGACTTACTGCAAACAAAGATACAATATTTGTGTAAAATATACTATTATATAGAAATAAAACAATTTTTGTATATCTGTGTAGAGATAGAATTGTAAAATATAATGTTATATATAGTGCATTTCACTATTATAATAAACTAACTCTAACCGTTATGAAAAAAAAATGACATGTGTATAAAATTTAACATAAATAAAAGGAATGATAAATATATAAAAAAATAACTAATTTTTGAGTCGATTAGAACCATGCTAAGAGATAATTTATTGGATGAATAATACTGGCTATAAATAGAAACAAACTGAAAAAAGCTAAAAATCAGAAACAAACTTGGCTGACTCAATTCTACGAACTCCCTAAAGAATAGGACTAACTTGATCTAAGGATAAAGACAACACGACTAACTCAAACCAAAGAAAGACATTCAACCAAATCAGACCACTAACATTCCCTCCCTTAAGCTAAATCCTTCACGATTAGCTTACTTCAGAAACATCGACCACTCCAAGCAACCTGCGAAGCTTCAGAAACTGTTCCAACTTCAGAGGTTTTGTAAAAATGTATGCAACTTGATCTTCTGTTGGACAGTGGCAGAGCTTGACAACTCCATCGTTTACCAATTCTCTTAGATAGTGAAACCTCACGTCAATGTGTTTGCTTTTTCCATGAAAAACTGGATGTTTGGAAAACTGAATTGCCGAACTATTATCACACATAATCACAATCTCTTCTTTTTCTGCAGAACCAAGTCTTTCAAGCACTCTTCTGAGCCAAACACACTGACACACACACGCCGCTGCAGCTATGTACTCTGAATCGATAGTGGAAAGCGCAACAACATGTTGTTTCTTTGATGCCCAAGAAACTGCTCCCGACGCCATCATGAACGCAAAGCCTGAGGTGCTTTTCCGATCATCTAGATCACCTGCGTAGTCACTATCGGTGTACCCCACAAGCTTCATGTTACCTTCTCCTATTTTGTAGAAAATTCCCAGTTCTGTAGTTCCTTTCAAGTATCTTAGAATCTGTTTTGCTGCAAGCCATTGAGAAACTCTCGGGCTGGCCCTGAATCTGCTTATCAAACAAACTCCAAACATCAAATATGGCCTTGTTACCGTAAGATACATGAGACTGCTGGCCAGCTGCTTGAACAAAGTTTCATCGACTATATCACCACTTTGATCCTTATGAAGTTTTGTTCCTGGTACAATTGGGTTCTTCACCGGGTTACTTTCCTCCATACCAAAACGCGCTAGAACTTCTCTCGCATACCTTCTTTGACAGATGAAGATCCCATCTTGACACTGTTTCACTTCCACTCCAAGAAAATGCTTTATCTTGCCCAAATCAGACATCTCAAATTCCAACATCATAGAATTCTTGAACTCATCACAAAAACTTATATCGTTCCCCGTAAAGATCAAATCATCAACATAAAAGCTGACAATTATGAACTTACCTCCCTTTGATTTGGTGAACAATGTGTGTTTACTTTGACATCTCTCAAAGTTTTCCCTTAGGAAATAAGCTTCAATCCTGCTATACCAGGCTCGTGGCGCCTGCTTGAGACCGTACAGCGCCTTCTTCAACTTATAAACTTTCTCTTCTTCTCCCCCTTTGACGAATCCTTCAGGCTGGTTGACATATATTGCTTCCTTGAGTTCACCATGTAAAAAGGCACTCTTAACATCAAGCTAGAACACTTTGTAAATTTTTCATTCCAATTTATCAATAAACAATAAAAAATAATCCTTTTTCTAAGGCTAATGGAGAAAAACATCTGATTCAATGCATTTGAAGTTGAACAAGAAATTTTGGACAATCTTATGTTTTCTTTTTCCCATATAACTTCCGATAGAATGGTTGAATTGGTACGAACATGAGCCGTTAGTCTTTTTGTGTGATACAAAGATAAAAAAAAATAAAGAGAAGGGCAATAGAAATTCTAACTTGGTTTTCTGTTTAAGGCAAATAAATTGATTTTTTGGTGTTATCAAATTTCAAATTATGTAATATATGGTTCTATCATTGAAGATATATTTTCCCTCCTTTGTATAGTAACACCTATACAATTAATAAAAACTAACATACTACTGAGAACCCTTAGGCTGTTTGACCTTTAGGTAGAATCACATGCGAAATTACATCAAATACTTCTCTACCATATATTATTAAAACTCTTCCATGATTCTTTATAAACCGAAAACATTATCGTTAATCGTTTACCTATCAAAAGGTTCAAATAGATATTTTTATATATATGTATCTATACGTTTGATTGACATAGACTTCCCCAGTTGTACCAAAAATAAGCCATAATGACCCTTAATGGGTAGTCATTAAGCTTCTCCATATATCAAGTACGAGTCAATGTGGTATTAACCATAGTTTTTTTAAGTTGTGGGTTGTAGAGGATGCCGAGAAACATAAATGATCAAAACATATCTATTAAATGCCTCTTAATGCATTGAGCAAAGTATACCATGCTGGAAAGATAGTAATGGCGAAACTATGTTTTGCCCAATTTTTAAACGAGATCTTTTCTTCGTCTTCTACAACAATCTTGAGAGAAACATTACCACAAGAGTAAGACTTGAAACATTGTCATTTCCTCTTTCATTTTTGCCTTTTCATATAATTATTCATTTTTTCTTAACGTCCTCTTTACTTTCTCTTTTCCTTGTCAAGCAATGAATGGTTTACTTTCGTTTTCCTTTTCGAAGCACAATGGTTGATCTGTTTGGTTAACGAGGCAGGCAAACGATTCAATGCGTCAATGTAGAATTCGAGTATATCTGGGAATACAATTTCGATGGTTGGTTTGAAGTTTATCAATAATTAATATACATGTTGTTTCTACTTCCATCATTTAATGGTGGTTCTTTTCTTTATTGACAGTGCTTCCGCTAGAAGTTCATGGATGCAAGAGCTTAGAAAACTCGTTTTTCAACTATGCCAAATATGTTCTCCTCAATGATTACGAAGCAGGAGATCTTGGTTACCAGGTTGCGGAGAAGAAAACAATATTCATAGTCATGCCACGACTTCTCGTACTCCAACTCAAGAAGTTTCGTATGAGTTGGAGTCGGGCGTGTGCAAGCTAAAGGACCCTTATGTGTTTCCTTTGGATCTTGACACTGATGAGCATTTTTTCCAAATAAACGCACTTACTTCCTACAGAGGTTTGAATTTACTTATGCTTTTCCTTAATGTTGATCCTTTAGTTTGACAGAATATTTATTGGTTTTGGCTTCTTTATTTTTTCTGCAGCATCATAGTTCACAGCGGACGAGAAGCGGGTCGGGGGCATTACTATGCTCTCGTTCGCCACAAGTTAGGCACAGTCTGACACAAATTCGATGATGACATAGTGACAATGCATCATGTGAAAACTGATGATATACAGGGTTGTTTGCTGAAAAAGGTAACCAGTTTGTCTATAATTAATACTCTTATTGTTATTGAGTTTAGAGAAAATTGGCTAGATGGGTTAGTTTTTATATTTTTATATAACACATAAAGATTGGGGTAACGCATAAAAGATTTATACCCTATAAAAAAGCAAGATAATTGGGAAAAATGGTTCATTCCAAGAGTGCATATAAGATTTTCCGGCAACAATATATTGTAAACAAACTATATAATAGACCAAATTATTAATATATAAGAGACCAAACAAATTATATAATCGTTATCCAAAATTTGGAGGAACTGCATAGATAAATTTGTATTTTTCTTAAGTTTTAATGTTTTATTTCGGTTTCTATGTTTTTTTATAATAAATTGTCTTTACTATTTCGAGTGGTAAAAAAAATAGTTAAATTTTGTTGAAAAATAATGATAGGTACTAGGCCTGGGCATAATATCCGGATCCGAAAAAATTAACCAAAACCTATCCAAAAAAGAGGAACCGAACTCGAACTGAAACCGATAAATACACGAACGGATCCTAGATTCCTATATCCGAAGAACCGAAACCGAACCCGAACTGAACCGAGAATCGAATGGATACCCGAAATACCCGAAATACAATTATATATCCAAAATATTAATTATATTTAGACTTGATAACCCAAAATTACAATTATAAATCCAAAGATATGAGTTATTTTTATACCAAAATGATTGATAGATCCAAAATAACCAAAATATACGAAGTTTTTAGTTATATTTGTTAAGTTTTGACCAAATTTTATTTAAATTTAACCAATTTTATTCAAATTTAACCAATTTTATTTTTATGATTTTTCGGGTACCTGAAACCGAACCCGAATGGAACCGAACCGAATCCGAACCAAAATTCTAAAATACCCGAATGGATTCTAAATCCTAAACCCGAAAACCCAAAAACCCGAATAACCCGAACCGAACCCGATTGGATATCCGAACGCCCATGGCTAATAGGTACAATGAGATAACAAATAAATTATTGTTTTGTGTAAGAAAATTAATATCTACAAAATTGATTGGACATGAAATTAGATGATGTTTCAAATAAGATAATTATTCCAACGAAGGGAATGGATCACAACGAATAACTTGTCCCGAATGGATCACACTCTTTTTTGTTTTTGGTTTTAATGTTAAATTTCCAGATTATTATCCGTGGTCTTTGGAGTAGAAATCTTTGAATCTTCACTCACTTTTTAGAACGATATTCATCGATCTTGAGACTTGCCTTTTTCTCTGGCACACTCTTGGTTCGGTCTACGTTACGAACTCCGGCTCCGTGATGATTAAAAGAAGAAATTGTACAAGCTAGCAACGGGTGAATGGATGCGAAAGTGGGGAATGATTCAGAGTTGTACACTATGCGGAGAGACAAACGAGACGCATGATCACCTGTTCTTCGCTTGCCCATACTCCTTCACCATTTGGCACTGGCTCTGCTCGGGGCTTCTAGGAGGTCGCATCAACCTCGATTGGAATGTAACACTACTCACTCTGAGAAGCAACAGGCTGAACAAAAAAGACTATATGATCCTCCGACTAATGGAAGGAACGGAATGGAAGGCGACATCATAAGCCTATACACTCCACATTGAAGCTCACGTATAGCATTGACAAAACCATAAAAGACCGTATTAGCTCATGCAATAAGGAAAATGAAGGCGGGAATGAGGTCCAATTCCAATGGATTAGGGTTACGTTGTCTTCCGCATCAAAAAAAAAATCATCTTTTCACTTCACAAAAGTTATATTTTCTAAGAGAGAGTTTGGATTTGTTTGGGTTTTGTCTTGGTCAGCGTTTTTGTTCTCTTCTAATTGTTTGTTTGACCAAGATCTTCTTTCTTTCTCGCGTTCTTTGCTTTGTCCGAGACATATTGTTTGTGATTGACTCTCCTCGGTTTACGTGAACCTTTTGATGGATTGTTTTGTTGATTTGGTCATTGATTGATCATGTTGCTTGCGTATAGGCTAGCATGTTGCTAGTTTCTTGGAGCGCAAATATTATGAAGCACACGATCGTGCTTGGCTTTTCTGTACTGGTAAAGGTGAATTGTTTCACCGGTTTTTGCAGGACCGTGAGTTTTACTGAGTTAATGCTAATGATAGTATATATACTCACATGGTTATGTTTTGGTGGAGATACGATAATGTGTATTTTCCATCCGATTGACCCGACGGTCGTGTATAAGGCCGATATTTTGAAGACTTGTCTAATCTCACACGTGTTAATATGAGTTTGCGGGAGGATATTGGGAGGACGATGAGATCGACCATATCAAGATTATAGAAATCATAAAGATCCGGAAAGATCTAGAAGAATATAGATATTTACCAATATCTTATATTAGTAAATTTATTTACATATTAGTTTAGGAAATTAGTTGCTTTCATCTCTATATAAGTGTATGAATCTTGTAACATTATTTTCATGAAAATTTAATAATAATTTTTCCTAGATACATTTGTGTTCTTATTCTCATCAATTTATCAGGTCCTTTCTCGCTGGCTCAACACAAGAAAAATTCCAAACCTCTAAGCAAAAAATATTAGATATGTTTTACCTTTCAATTAGCTTTGTATCTCTGTACGGCTAAGAACAAAAAGCTTTGTTACTAAGCTTTTGTATGTTTTTTTCTTTTATTGATAATAAATTTAACATTTCAAAAAAAAAAAAAAAGAAGTGCGTGATTTTCACATTTGTCTCACATGTTTCAAATACAAATTGTTTATTTTCAGCAATATTAAAACAATTTTTTTAGCAAATTTACTTATGAGAGAGCAAATCATAAAAATCACAAATTGCACTGCTTAAAAACCCGATAACATTAAAAAGGGAAACAAATAAAAACTACTACTGGCATGGTATTGTTGAGCCTAAATTGCATAACTTAAAATCCCAACTACATTAAACAGAAATACATAACTAAAAATAGATCAATATTACAAAGCGTGGATCATCAAGATAGCTCTTGGGTCTTTCGTTAACTCAAGAGTTTTTCAGTGAAGATACTCTTCGTCCATTGATCAAATCTCTTCCGAAACTTGATCTCGAAGCCAGAAAAGACGCGACACAGATCGTAGTGAATTTGCAGAAACAACAAGTCGGTTCT
Source organism: Eutrema heterophyllum (assembly GCA_002933915.1). NCBI lineage: Eukaryota > Viridiplantae > Streptophyta > Magnoliopsida > Brassicales > Brassicaceae > Eutrema > Eutrema heterophyllum. Next base: position 75,108 of record PKMM01033350.1, on the reverse strand, counting down.
CGTCTCGTTGCTTCCGAATATCTCGAATCGAATTTAGACGTTATCGATTCATTAGTCGAAGGAATCAATAAAGATCATGAACTGGCGTTACACTACACAGGAATGCTTAAAGAATGTGTTCGTCATCAGGTTGTTGCGAGGTACATTCTTGTTGGAGGTAAGCTCTATAACCGCACCCTCTTGAAGTGGTGCGCTTTTAGGTCAAGTGACCGTTTAGCCTAGTATGACATGTGTCACTCTTCGATTCATCGATTAGAGAGGAATTATTTATCCCCAACAATAACCTATGGAATTCCATCTTAACATTGATGAACTTGCAGGGCAAGATGAACGGAGAGGTCATAGATACCCGAGTTTCTTACTCGTGTCTGTCTATGTATTTCTCGTGTTGGGTGATCAGACCATTGCCGAGCTTTTAAGTAGACTTTATTACAACAAAGGCGGTAAAATCACATGGCTCGAGACCTTGGTTCAGCTAGTTGGTTTTCCTTTACTCCTTCCTTGTTATTATTACATCATCAAGTCTCATTATTCTCAAACTATACCGAGACCACTTATTCCTTCTTGACACTAGCTTTAGTGTACACTAGATTAGGATTGCTTAATGCTGGAGAAAGTGTTTTATACTCTCTTGACGTTACCTTCCTGTCTCTACTTTCTCTTTGATCTTGTTGGGAAAATTACCCAATTATCTTTCGTGTGATTAAGATGGTAAGTTATATACCCTAACGTTAATTTTATGGAATCTTTGCCGCCAGCCCAATCTGCATCGGTATAGCCCTCAACTCAATCTTCCCATTACCAAAGAATATGCACTTTTTAGTCATGCCTCGTAGATAGCGGAGGATCCATTTAATTGCTTTCCAGTTCTCCAATCCTGGATTGGCTAGAAAGCGACTCACAACTCCAACTTTATAGGCAATAGCAAGCCTTGTACACACCATGGCATACATAAGGCTACCGACCACTGATGCATATGGAGTATTCCTCATTTCCTCCTCCTCACTTTTTGAACTTTCCTTTGAACTTAGCTTGAAATGTCCAGTAAGTGGAGTGTTCACCGGCTTCGCCTTGTCATGTTGAATCTCTCCAATACCTTTTCAACGTATCGTTCTTGGGATAACCATAACAACTTCTTCGATCTATCACAAGAGCTCCTCATCCCAAGAATATGTCTTAATGGCCCCAAGACTTTCATAACAAATCACTTGCTTTGATCTTTCTTTAGAGCGGCTATCTTGATACGGTCGTGGCCCACGATCAACATATCATCGACATAAAGCAAAAGTATGAGAAAATCGCCGCTAGTGTACCTCTTCATGAAGACACAATGGTCATTCATAGTTTTTTTGAAGTTATGATCCGCCATGAAGGATTCAAACTTTTTGTACCATTGCCTTGGGGATTGTTTAAGGCCATAAAGAATTTTCTTTAATCGGCACACCATGTTTTCTGTACCTAAGACCTTAAATCCTTCAGGTTGCTCTATGTAGATCTCCTCCTCGAGGTCATCATGAATGAATGCCGTCTTGACAACGAGTTTTTCAATCTCCAAGTCTAGAATAGCTGCTAGCCCAAGAACAATTCGGATAGAGGACATCTTCACCACTGGAGAGAATATCTCTTCAAGGTTTATGCCTTTCTTCTGATTGAATCCTTTGACGACCAACCGGGCTTTGTATCTAGGCTTTGAGATGTTATCATCAAACTTTATCCAGTATACCCATTTGTTCTTCAAAGTTCTTCTTCCTTTCGGTAACTTCACCAAATCATATGTGTGATTCTCATGCAAGGATTGCATTTCATCTTGCATGGCTTTTATCCACTCATCCTTATGAGTGTCGACTATAGCTTTGGTTTCTTCGATCTATGATCTTTGTATGTCTTCAATTGTCTGGTCTTCAAAAACCACAACGTCTCTGCTTCTGATGACCTTTCTTCTTATCGGGTCCCAAAGTCGATAACCAAACTCGTCTCTTGGTGAACTAAGATAGATACACTCTTTAGTCTTGGAGTCTAGCTTCGCACGTTCATCCTTAGGAATATGAACGAATGCCCTACACCCAAAGACCTTCAAATGGTTGTATGAGACCTTCTTTCTCGACCAAACTTCCTTTGGGACATCACCATCCAAGGGAATTGACAGTGTGAGGGTTATGATGTCAACCAAAATTATTATAGCTTCTCACAGAAATACTTAGGTAGTTTTGCATAAGAGAGCATACATCGAACTCTTTCTCCAATTTTTCAATTCATTCTCTCAGCAATACCATTCAGTTGTGGTGTCTCCAATTGTCTTCAAATGGAGCATTCGGTTTCAGAGAAGAAAGAAATTTCGACAGAGAGACATCGAGAAGGAGATACAAAGGCTCCAGCGACTTCGACAGAGGATAACCGGCATCGGCAATCGTCATGGCAAAGGTAAAACGGAGACCAGCGAGACGGCGTGAGACACTGGTGCGGTGAGACGACGGGACCGTGTTAGAGAATGTGGAGCGGTAAGACGATGAGACGGTGAGATAAGACGGCGTGAGACAGAGAGATGGCATGACGGCGTGAGATAGAGAGATGGCATGATGGCGAGAGACAGAGGGAGAGGCGGCGCGGAGGAGCAGAGGCTGTAGGGGAGGAGAGGCGGAGGAGGAAGAGCAGGCCGGTGAGAAAGAAGGGGGAAATTGATCGGAACAAAAGATGGAGGAGGCGCCTACGATAATGTCCCCAACATGGCCGGTCCTGAACCCATTGTGATGAAACATTTGAATGGGGCCCATTTTATCAGAGCCGCACAAAAAAAATTCAGTTATATAGATATATATATATATATATATATATATAATGATATGGAAACCTACGTAGAAGGAAAAAGTTTGGTAAAATATGGTTGTCAAAATATTGTGTGGGTCCCAAATTATTATAATTTAATTTTTGTATAAGATAATATGATAAATAGTAAAACAAAAATATGGATACTAAAATATGGAAACATTGCGTGAGGTCATTCCAGAGACGACCTTGAACCCATTGCTCAAAGAAGTTTTTCTAAGTCGAAGTTCATAAAGTCTTATTTTCGGTCAACTATGTCGCAAGAAAAGTTAAACGGATTGGCTATGTTATCGATATAAAAAGGCATGGTTAGAAATCTCGATACAAGTTTGATAAATGATTTTGCGGAGAAAAATGCAAGAAGTGTTATTTTCCAAATGCGTTAAATTATTGTTACTTGATATTATTGTACACTTTTATTTAAGAGAAATTTTTAAAAATACCACTTTGATGATACGGCTTTTCAAAAGTACAATTTTATGATATTCATTTTCAAAAATACAACATAATAATTTTTTTTATAAAAATTCAAATTTATAAGGGTTTATAAAACATGTTTTATAGAGTTTTTATAAGGTTTTATAAGGTTTATAAACCCTTATAAATTTGAATTTTTATACATATTTATAAATTTGAGTTTTATAAACCTTTATAAATTTAGTATTTTTGAAAATGGACATCAATGAAGTGTACTTTTGAAAAGTAGTATCATAAAAGTGGTATTTTTGAAATTTCCCCTTTATTTAAACGTGAGTTTTGTCTAACTTAATTTTCTTCTAATTCTACTAGTTAATTCATGATTAATTCTTTATATTATGAACACTAGACATTGTTTATGTATTTCGTTTGGGGACCCGAATATCTCAGGACGGGCTCTGCCCCAACAAATAACTGTTTTTTCTGGACTCTTTGTTACAATTTACGAATTTTTATCCTTCTTCTAAATTTATATACTTCTTCTTCGTAGCATAAGAATTATGTTTTGGAAATCTATAGCAATTAATCAAAACGCATTACACTAAAAAACATCAAATCTATTGTGGGAGATAGTAAATTCATCAAAACCCAACAAAAAATTTTCAAATTAAATTACATTAAAAGCATCAATCGAATAACACCTCCTAAGTTTAATCTAATGTAACCCTGATTTTAATTGAACCTTCCCCTTTTCAATTGTACCCCAAGGTCTCTTTGTCTTTTTTAAACATTGTAATAATAATAAAAAAAAAGGTTCGTGATAATATTATAATGATCATCATGATAGTATTCAAGTCGATTATTAGTTAAATTTTTAATAATTAAAAAAAAAAAGCATACAGAAGATAGTGGGGAAGGAGGAGAGATCGTGGGGACAAATTAAGGAATTGTAACAACAATTGTGCTATTTTAATTATTCACAGTTTACCTTTCAAAAAACCTCAAAAGCAGTTTATCGAGCTAAAAAGATTTGGAAAGGGTTGGCTACATTTTCCAAAAAAATTTCGCTCAGGGCCTTCTCGGCGAAAGAGAGGCTTTGCTAGTTCCCTTCTTTCCAATCTCCTCTTTCTTTTTTGAGGAGAGCAATATTGCCGGCTTAATTGCTACGGTATTCTGGGCAAATTTTTCCTTTTCTTTCTCATTCCCCAACTCATAACTTTCCTTTCTCTACGATTTCTGTTGCCTTTCTCACCAAAATCGCATTAATCAAAGGACTAATTGATATGATTTTCCAAAAATCTCTGATTGACTTCTATACTCTTAAATGCAATCCCACATCTCGGCTGATTAATCTCCTCCCCAAAATCACCCCTTCTCGCCGATTACTCTGTACCGGCGAACTCTTCTTGCTCATCCCAATGTCGGAGTCACTTCACGAAGCGATCAAAGCAATGTCACTCGAAGATGATGAACCCATCACGCTCCCGAACGACCCTCGCTTCCAAGTTTTTGAGGCGAATTCGCTCAGCCTCTTGGGACGTCTCTTAAACCCGGATTGCCAATCAATGGCTCGGATGATTGAAGACATGCCCCGTCACTGGAGAGTCTATGATAGGGTCCGAGGAATTGCCTTATCAAGAGATAAATTCCAGTTCATCTTCCAACGAGAAGAAGATTTGCAAACTGTCCTCAAAGACCGTCCCTGGTCTTTCAACCACTGGACGATGCTTCTCAAGCCCATGGATTTATGGGGCTCGGATCACAGACCTATTCGTATCAACTTTGCTAAGGAGGATGATGAACAAGATCGTGGACGGATTTACTTTGATAAATGAATGTTAAAACGAGATGGGTTTGAAGACGTCATTAAAAAGAGCTGGTGTGGTGACGACATGAACGATGAGACGCCACTGATAGAGAGAATTAGACGATGCAGATGCGAGATCTCTAGATGGAAGAAAACGGCCAATCTCAACTCTTTGGACAGAATACAGCGCCTGCATTCCGAGTTTGAATCTGGGTTTCCAAGAGGGCTCCAAGCAGAGTGGTAATGCACAGGATCAAACGTGAATTAGCAGAAGCTTATAGAGAAGAGGAACACTTCTGGCAACAGAGATGTCGAGAAAATTGGCTGAAGCTGGGTGATAAAAATACAAATTTTTACCATAATTCTGTCAAAGGGAGAAAGGCGAAGAATAAAACAATGATGTTGATCGATGATGAGGGGCGAGAGATCTTCTTGGAAGGATCGAAAGGAGAGATTGCCACCGAATACTTCCGAGATTTGTTTATGAGCTCGAACCCTTGTGATCTCGATTCTCTGTTTGAAGGCTTCTTAAGCCGCGTTACTGAGGAGATGAATTCTGATCTCACAGCTCCGGTAACAGCAGACGAAATTAAACGAGCTGCCTTTGGAGTGGAAGGTAGCAGCGCACCAGGAGCAGACGGACTGATGGGGATTTTCTATAAAAAATTCTGGCACATCGTGGGACCGAGTGTTTCGAAGGAAATTCAAAGTTTCTTTGAAACTTCAATCCTTCCACCTGGCTGGAATCATACGCAGCTCTGCTTAATTCCAATTTCCAAAGGTGCCTAACGCCACGACTATGAAAGAGATGAGACCCATCAGTTTATGCTCTGTGCATTACAAGATTATCTCTCGAGAGACTGAAGAAAATTCTGCCTGACATTATACCAGATACTCAAGGGGCCTTTGTCTCGGGCAGACTGATTACGGACAACGTCATTGTAGCCCATGAACTTGTCCATGGTCTCAGAACCAATAACGCTGTGGCGGAAGACTATATGGCCATCAAGACTGACATGTCCAAAGCCTATGACCGAGTAACTGGTCATTGGGACCCTGTGAGGGTTAACCAAACCTTTGACGATAATGATGTGCCAATCGTGCTGCAAACAAAAACTCTACACCGAGCCAGAGACGAGATAATCTGGGGATTTTCGAAGAATGGAGAATATACAACTCAAAGTGGATACAACTTCTTGGAGACTCTACAAAATTTCCAGTATCCAGAAATGCCAATCACACCTCCCATCGAAAAGAAATTATGGAGCAGCCTCTGGAAAGCCAAGACATCGCCTAAAATCAAACACTTCCTATGGCGAGCTGTTTCAGGTGCACTAGCGGTGAAAGAAAGACTGTTAACAAGGGGGATTCAAGTTAATTTAACTTGTTTATCATGCGGTGCGGCAACTGAAAGTATATGCCATGTTCTATTCATGTGTGATACGGCCAAGGAAGTCTGGGATTTGTCACAAATTCCAACACCGCCTGCAGGTTTTTCCAGCACCTCTGTATTCTTGAATGTCCATCACCTGCAGGCTGGTAGCAGAAACAACTCAACCCCTATGAAGGTACGATGCTCTTTTCCTTGGATCATGTGGCATATTTGGAAAGCCCGTAATGCCCTACTCTTCGAGGAAGTGAGATACGACGCACATGCTATCCTTTACAAGGCTCAAGAAGATACAGAGCTCTGGTTTTTGATGAATAGCGGAGAGCATGAATCGATCAACAGCCCTATAACAACTCAGCGATCTGTGGAGTATGGAGAAAACCAAACCAAAGTATGCTTAAATGCAACATTGGAGCCTCTTGGGAAGCTAATTTACAGTTGGCTGGTGCTGCTTGGTTGGTTCGCAATTACAAAGGTGATGTACTCTTCCACGGTCGACGAGCCTTCTCAATGGTCGCGTCTCAATTAGAATTAGAGCTGCTGAGCTTTTTATGGGCTGTGGAAAGCTTGAAGACTTATGAAGCAAAGCGATATTATCTTTGAATCATCGCTCATATATGCTCGAGATGCTCTCCTTCGTCCAGCAGATTTTCCTCATTTGAATGATCTTATCACAGCCATTTTCACCAACCTCTCTGCCGTCGGTTCGTGAGTGTCAATTGCAGTGAGTGTCACCCGGGATCATCGCCTCCATTCTTCCATTGCTCGGGCTAGACCATCTTGGCTTTATCAAAATCCTCACATTTGAAGCTGCGAGTGGATAACTTCTCATTAACTCTTTGGACCATAACCACACATGCTGTGTATGTCCCTATCAGAGTCTCTCTCCCTCCCTTATTTTGGTTAGAGGCCTGTACCCTCCTCCTCTTTGGAGTCTTTTCCTTGTATGATGCCTACTGGTGTCAAGTTGTTTTGTTTTTATCCCCAAACTCTTGAACATTTTATTGAATCAATGAAAGCGTTAAAAAAAAAGACAAGAGAGTTTCCGTTACCTCAAACGTTATCAAATTCAATCAACGCTAGAAATTGTTAACACACACATCCATTATCAAACACCACCCGTTAAGACCATATTAAACTCTTTGTCAATTAAAACACAAATATTGTAGTAATAAAAAAAAAAAAAACAACATATAAAATAAAAATTAAAAACAAAGTACATAATTTATCTTGTAAACATCAGAGATATGTTATCATATATAGGTTCAGAGCTGACTGCAAGACATTGGTAGATGAAGGTGATTACGATCCACAAAGAAATTGGTATACCCACGCACATAGCAAGAACCGGAGAAATTAGACGAAGGTGTAGGATGATTGCAGCAATGCCCAGCATATGACTGATACTTCCCATTGCTTTACCTGTAGCCCCGTCGTTGAAGTGCGCAAGTTCGGCTAAAAGGAACACAACGTGCATCCCCATTATGAATCTTAAGAAGAAGAAGTAATCGTTGTCCTTTTGGAGATGAATGTATAACGGAATAAGAGTGCCGATGATTAGAACTTGCATGATGACGCTATAAATCACCGTATCACAACTACATAATTAATAAACCGATTTAAACAAAATAAATATAAGTTAGAAGAAAATTAACATGTATAGCTTGTTAGAAAGAAGATATATGAAATTTTGAAAGTAGTTAACATATTCTAGACTCACAAAAACATGGTCTCATCCCTGACATCGTCGAGTACTTTCCTGAAATAGATATCATGAGCGTCGGATAATTCTTTAGCCGAGACGTCACTATCTTTGAAATATCTATCAAAAACATTCTTAGCGTCTGCTAGTTCCTTAGCCGAAACTTTTTTATATGTCATGGCGAACGATAGAAATCAATTTTTTGCTAAAACGAATTTGTTTAGAAATTGTGAGTAAGAAATCAATAGCTAGGTGTCCTTCTCTTATATATACACTCGTGTACCAATCTATACCGACCTATATATATATTTAATGGAGATAAATACTAATGTATTTAGGATATATATTTAGGTTGTTAGGATAAGGTTAATACTCCTATTGTTATTAAGTTTAGAGAAAATTGGCTAGATGGGTTAGTTTTTACATTTTTATATAACACATAAAGATTGGGGTAACACATATATAAAAGATTTGAACCCTATAAAAAAGCAAACTAATTGGGAAAATGGGTTCATTCCAAGAGTGCATATAAGATTTTCGGCAACAATATATTGTAAACAAACTATATAGTAGACCAAATTATTAATATATAAGAGACCAAACAAGATAATTATTCCAACAAAGTGAATGGATCAAAACGAATAACTTTGTGATTTTCTAGATTTTACAACCTCCATAAAACTAGGACGGTCCATTCGGGACCTAATAAAGAACAAGTCAACCTTCTTGATTTTTTTGTTGGTTTTAATGTAATTTTCCAGATTATTATCCGTGGTCTTTAGAGTAGAAACTTTCGGATCTTCACTCAGCGAAAATTCACTCTTTTTCAGTGTTTTTAAAACCGGACTGGACTGGCGGTCCGACCGGGTTGAACCGCGAACCGGGGGTTCACCTGGGTTGGGTTGATGTTAAAACCCATAAAATGTTAGGCCGGTTAAAAAACCTAAAAAAATCGGAAATCGGCGAACCGCATAAAACCAGATTCGGGTTTTTATAATTATTTTATATTTTTTAAATAATATCAAAGGGTTTTCGTCGAAAAAAAAAATTAAAAAAAATAATATCAAAGGATACAAACCCTTAAGAATTATTTTGGTGTTGTTTTAGATTTAAACTGTTAAAACTTTCTCAAATAGTATAATTTATGTCGAGTGTAATAACATATACAATTATTTTAAAAATATTATTCAAACCCGGTTGAACCCGGTCAAACCATATTAACCCATGACCCAAAAGTTTTCCCGATTCGGTCGCTGGTCCGGTTTTAAAAATTTTTAGAACGATGTTCATCTTGAAACTTGCCTTTTTCTCTGGCACACTCTTGATTCAGCGTACGTTATGAGCTCTGGCTCCGTGATGATTAAAAGAAGAAGTGCGTGATTTTTACATTTGTCTCAAATATTTCAAATATAAATTGTTTGTTTTCAGCAATACTAAGACATTCTTTTTAGCAAATTTACTTTTGAGAGAGCAAATCATAAAAATCACAAATTGCACTGCTTAAAAACCCGATAACATTAAAAAGGGAAACAAATAAAAACTACTACTGGGCATGGTATTGTTGAACCTAAATTGCATAACTTAAAATCCCAACTACATTAAACAGAAATACATAACTAAAAATAGATACATATTACAAAACGTGGGCTCTTGGGTCTAAAGATCATAAAGATAGTTTTAGATTGTCTCCGTTTCCGTGGTAGCTATACGATTCTTTGATCCCACTCTGCCATGCACCGATCAATACGATCCCAGCCTGTTTTTATTAACAGCTTCTGTTGCACGATCTATCAAACAGTTATGACTTATGAAATGTATAATATATCTCAAAAAGAGGGAAAAAATTACGAAGAATGATACCCCCATTGTCAGCGCTGTGTCGATTATATATATAACAATTAACAACAACAATTAAGTTTAATATCAAAAATCATGGTCTCTTACACACAACGCGGGTTAGAACTTAAAACTGTAAACAGACCGGAAGTAATAATGGTAACCATTAAACGAAAAATAAATGACTAATTGTAACCATTAGTTAATCGAAATTCGTATCAGAGCCATTAATTGTTTAACCGAAGTTAAGACTGTAATCGTTATCCAAAAATAAAAAGATATCAGTAAATAATACTAGTATATAACTAGGTAGTAANAATATTTAATTTAATTTCTGGCATAGTCTGCATTTTTTAATTACAAATTAATATATATATATATATATATAATCAGATTAATTAATTAATTAAACTACTCTTTAATTGAATCAGGTTAATGAAATGAATTTTTAATTAAACAAAATTATTCTGTTTAGAAACAGGGATAGTTATTCACAAAAATCTAAAGTTTAAAAGTTATCCAGGATAGGAATAGATTTATATACATTTTTCCTTGTTTGGACCCAAAAAGCAACTCTGTTTTAATAGATTAGATTTCCAGATTATTATCCGTTGTCTTTAGAGTAGAAACTTTCGGATCTTCACTCAGCGAAGATTCACTCTTTTTCAGTGTTTTTAAAACCGGACCGGACTGACGGTCCGACCGGATTGAACCGCGAACCGGGGTTCACCCAGGTTGGGTTGATGTTAAAACCCATAAAATGTTAGACCGGTTAAAAAACCGGATTGAACCGCTAAAAAATCGGAAACCGGCAAACCGCTAAAATATAATTATTTTATATTTTTATAATAATATCAAAGTGTTTTCGTCGAAAAAAAAAAATAATAATAATATCAAAGGATACAAACCCTTAAGAATTATTTTGGTGTTGTTTTAGATTTAAACTGTTAAAGCTTTCTCAAATAATATAATTTATGTCGAGTGTAATAACATATACAATTATTTTAAAAATATTATTCAAACCCGGTTGAACCCGGTCAAACCATATTAACCCATGACCCAAAAGTTTTCCCGATTCGGTCGCCGGTCCGGTTTAAAAAATTTTTAGAACGATGTTCATCTTGAAACTTGCATTTTTCTCTGGCACACTCTTGATTCAGCGTACGTTATGAACTCTGGCTCCATGATGATTAAAAGAAGAAGTGCGTGATTTTTACATTTGTCTCAAATATTTCAAATATAAATTGTTTGTTTTCAGCAATACTAAGATATTTTTTTTAGCAAATTTACTTATGAGAGAGCAAATCATAAAAATCACAAATTGCACTGCTTAAAAACCCGATAACAATAAAAAAAGGGAAACAAATAAAAACTACTACTGGGCATGGTATTGTTGAGCCTAAATTGCATAACTTAAAATCCCAACTACATTAAACAGAAATACATAACTAAAAATAGATACATATTACAAAACGTGGGCTCTTGGGTCTAAAGATCATAAAGATAGTTTTAGATTGTCTCCGTTTCCGTGGCAGCTATACGATTCTTTGATCCCACTCTGCCATGCACCGATCAATATGATCCCAGCCTGTTTTAATTAACAGCTTCTGTTGCACGATCTATCAAACAGTTATGACTTATGAAATGTATAATATATGTAATTTGTATTTGATTTCAGGCTAGTTATAAAGACGGTTTTAACTTAAGGATGTATCCAATATATAGGCAATTCCGTGAATTGTGTCTATGATATTATTATACTTAAGTTTGTAAGACATATTACATTTTATCAATGAAATGATCATAAGAATTCCATTTTTTTTCAATTTTAGTAAATCACAATTTTTTTTATTGATTTCTATTACATTTAATAATTAATCATACAATAAATAAAATATTATATATAGAGACGGTTGTATAATTGACTAAAAGTTTTGAGTTTTGGTGTCCAATTAAAACCAATGCTAAATTCAAGAAAACCTATGTTATAATTCTAATCCTAGTAATATTCATAATATTATAATCCTATTTCAACTAGGAATCAAATTTGTGTCTCCTTTTGGTCAGTCTTAAATTTATTAATGATTTGTAAAAGTTTTAAACAAGTTTCCAATATACTTATCATTTACAACGATTTTTTTTAGCAAATTTAATTATGTGAGAAAATTGCAAAAAAAAAAAACCATAATTGCATAACATTAAAAGCCCAATAAAATACAACATAATAAACATAAAACCAGAAACAAAATAAAAACTAAAAGTCCAACTACATAAAAACTGAAACACAGAAATACAACGAGCATGGGCTTGGGCCTAAAAATAGAGTTTGTAGCGGCAGGCCCGGTCCGTATGGCAGGCGAACTAGGCGATGGCCTAGGACCACCATATTTTTTATGTTTTTATGGGTCACATATTTAGTTTTAGGTTAATAGTATATAACGCACAAAATTTGAACAACATATTTTTATTTAAAATATTATTTTGTAACTAAAAAACAATTGGTTTGTGTCACATAATTATCTATCTAAAGACCACCGGAAAAAAAATTGAACGATTTAGGAAAAAATGTAAAGAGGATTATTTTTTAAAAATAGTGTTTTGTTCTTTTTTTCCGATTTGCTGTATTTTTCAAAAATGCAAAGAGAAGATTTTTTGTTTAACTGCAAAATTTGTAATTTACAAAATGCCACATTTTTTATCTTGTCTCGGACCACCATTTCTGTTGGACCGGGCTTGTGTGGCGGTCATCTAGGTCACCGTCCTCGTCGCCGGCTCCTCGTTAGCGGTTACCGTCAATATTTCTGTCCCATTCCAATATACAGTGATCAAAGCGTTGTTGAATTCTATAACCCGTTGCCTTACTCTATCTAACTCTCATCTCCTTTGTGTTAAGATAAAATTTTCTCCAATACCAGTTGCTTCATCGACATCCAATTCAGCTCTTCTCAATTTTACCCTTAAATCCGAACGTCTCAGTGCAAGAGCACGAAGATGTCGTGACTTTTGCCACCGGAGATATGTTACATAAACAGTATTCTAAGAATACCGAATCTAGATAATACCCATCCAAATACAATCAACCCATAACCCGGTAGAAGTACATATAACGTAAACTTCAATGTAACGATATATACTACCGCAACAAGTGATAAACACCCTATTAAAAGGCTACTCTCATCCATCAATTTCTTGTAAAATAAGAAAGAAGAAGGTATTGAGATTTCATACGCTTTTGTCAGAAGGTAGAAGACAAAAAGAACTCCAAACAACACAAGACGTTGGTTAGGCCTTGTGTTGGGAGTTTCTTGAGTCGGTGAAGGGGAATTTGTCACTGGAATTGTGTCATTATCACCTCTATTTCCTGCTAATTCCGTGAAAATAACTGCAAGGAGAATTGCGGTAATTAATAGCTCGTGGAATGCTTTAGAGAGGGTGATAAACCTGGAAAAAAGAAATATATGTTATAAAAATGATTAAAAAAATGACTAATTTACACACAAAAAATAAAATGAAAATGAAAGAAAGAAGTCTTATTTTTTTCTGTTGTGAACCATAACAAAAATATATGTTTTAAAAGGATAGAAAATAATTACACACACGTAGAAGTCTTACTTTTTTTGTTGTTGTAAAGTCACTGGTGGATCCACGGCAAAGAGGTTTGGTTGATCCATGACAAACTTAGAGTGTGAAGAATGAGAGATTTATAAGTTGATGCCGATGAATAATGTTTTTCTTATTTCTTTCGTCTTAAACCTTTGCTCTGTTACATTGCTTAGTATTTATAGATTAAAGCTCAAAATGTAAAACCCTAATGACAGCTGTCTTCATTACATTTCTTCCTGTGAAACCAGAGCTTCAAATCGGTTGCGTCTCAACTTGATAAAAAATCAGAGTGAAGACATAACCAGTTTTAGTATGAAAACAGAGTACCTTTCGAAATCTGCAGAACAAAAACAACTAAAAGAGAAAATCATGGCAGGGATACGTTACTTTTTTTTATAAAGTAAGCTATGAAAAAAAAACAGATTCTTAGAAAGCGATGAAAGTTGCTGATATATATTCCAAACAAAAAAAGATTCAAATATTCAATCGGTTGCGTCTCAATTTGATAAAAATCAGAGTGATCGAGACAAACAGTTTTAGTATGAAAACAGAGTACCTTGCAAAATCTGCAGATTAAAAACAACAAAAAGAGAAAATCATGGCAGGGAGACGTTATTTAACTTGCATAAAGTAAGCTATGAAAAAAAACAAATGCTTAGAAAGCGATGAAAGTTAAGACATGCCTCTGTTTTTTTTCTGAACTGATATCGAAAAAAACCTCAAAAGACAGAAAACATTAACACAAACAACCACACTACTTCGCTACTTCAAATCCAACGGCCCACAATTTTTCTCCATTAATTTCGATACCTACTAAATTCGAAATCGTAAAATGCACACGAAATACCAATACATATAAAATTTATAATAAAATTAATATTATTCTTGCGATGAACTTTTTGCTAGCACCGCCTTTGTGGTATCCAAAACCTCATGTATTGACGTGTTTGTACAATTAAGTTTCTTCGATAATTAATTAGTGGAAATGCCTTATCAATACTTAAACAACTGACCAACATGTTTTGTCTAATGAGAATTAGTAGATCTACCTTAAAAATATTTCTTTACCAAAAAAAACCTTAATAATATTAGTAGAACTACCTTAATAATTTTAAACCTAAGAAATGAACAAAAAAACCAAAAAACTTAGAGCATGATTATCGGTGATATTTGTGGGTGTCTTCCCGTGTGGGGCCCACAAATTTGCAGAGAATCAGTGTCTCCAGTGTCTCGCGGAAGACACCGGGTCTTCCCAAAAATCGCCACGTGATTCGTCGCGACATTAAAAAATTAATTTTTAAAAAAAAAAATAAAAAAAAAAAATAAAAATTCCGGAAGACCCCGTGTGTAGGGGTCTCCGATAAAGATGCTCTTAGCAGATAAATAAGGACCTTTACACATTTGTATTGACTATTAATGCATTTAAAAAAAAAAAAGAGAAGATCACGCCAGTATTTAAAGCACCACTAAAACGTTAAAACTTAAATGTAAAAGAGACCTTTCAAAGTAGATGCTTAGAAAAAATGTAAAATCATAGACTGAATCTACGAGAGTTACATAAGAAAAAAAACAAAAATATAAAATAGATGCTTAGAGAAACACAAAATCTATTACTGATATATACTAAAGCTATGAAAGCTGTTTTGTTTTTAGGAAAAAAACTACTACATACTAGTTTTTTTTTTTTTAAAAGATCACGCCAGTATTTAAAGCACCACCAAAACGTTAAAACTTAAATGTAAAAGAGGACTTTCAATGAAACCAAATTCTTTTATATTTATACAGTCATCTAGTTAGATTCGAACCCCACTATAATATTTGGTCAATTGATTTTTTTAGATTCTTGGCACAGGGAAGGAAGCATCGCTCTCATTAGTTTCGATACAGACTAAATTAGAAATAATGCCCACCCAATACATATAAATATATAATATTCTTTCAATGAACTTTTGATAGCACCGTCTTTGTGGTATACTGGTATCCCACAAAATATTGAACCGTCTTTGTGGTATACTGGTATCCCACAAAATATTGACGTGTTTGAACAATTTAGTTTCTTCGATAATAATTATTAGAAAATGCCTTATCAATATGTAAACATAAAAATGAACAAGAAAACACAAAAAAGAGTTTAAACAACACATCAACGTTTTCTTCGGATTTATATGATAAATTTCTCCAAGTCTAATCCAACCTCCTATATATGTTTAATTCCGTTAGGGGGGTTTTACGGTTTGTAGTTTTCACTGTTGTTATTCTTTAGTAATTTTTTGATTTTTTACCGCTACTTGTTCTCTTTGTAATTTTTCTGTCAAAAACATTTTACCACAAAAAAAAAAAAATTCTAAGTCTCTATTACTACATAAATACTTGATATGCGTATTTTGGTGTGTATTTATTAATTACTATTAGTTAAAATTATTGTTTTGAAACTGATATAGTTGAGCATTTAGACACTTTATACTTTAAACAACGTTTAGTTTCAGACTTGATTATATGTGTTTAATTAGACTCACCTAGACCGATTGTTACAACATATTCATGTGCCGTACGGTTATGGACATGTAATTAGAAGAAAGCTTAAACAGGATATGTCCCAAATATTAAATGTTGGTAACTAGATAAATTACGGACTTATGATGAAAATAGAATAATGTATGTATTTATATTGTCCGTGTTACTGGACCAACAGATGAACATATATATCCGTGAAAATTAGCTCACTTTCCAATTTTGGTAGACCCAAAATCAATAAAAAATATTTAGTCTCGTCTAAACTGAATTCAACATCATTGTATACTTATAAAAAAAAAACAAGACAAAAAATCGAATAAACGTGTTTGACTCAATTTACTTGTCAGAAATTTCAACTGTACGAATGGACACGCGAATATTCGATTAATCGATTTAAAATGTTTGTAGTTTTCTTATGAAGAATATTCTAGAATTTGCATAACCAACATTTTCACCGGTAAGATTATTCAGTATGATTTAACCGATTCGATCGAATAGAGATGATATATTTGTTATCAGACAGTAGTTTTCTTTATTATTAAACTGCATTTTAATACATTCATCCACCTTTGATTGGATTTATGTTTGATTAATTACGCTATTTTAAAATTATAACAACTCTTTAACACCGTAGAATATAGGAATATATAATATTTCCTTATTCCCGATGATATCAAATACTCCATCTGTTCTGTTTCAAAAAAAATGTCATTCTGACAATATATTTGTCAAATTCTGTCTTTAAAAAACATTAGAGAACAATAAAAAAAAAATGGAGGCACAATTAAAGTGGAGGAAATCAAACAAAAAATTTAAAAAATTTGGGAGTTTATATAATAGATCATCGAGATTTTCTACATACTCCATCTATCTATGGCTTTTGATTTGAACTTTTCACCTACAACAAATACAGAAAATTATTCATTTGATTTGAATATTCCACCGGTGAATAGTGATGATTATGCTCATGAAATAGAAGATTATGTGGATGATGATGAATCAGATGATGCCGAATCAGTTCATCCAAATGAAGAAATAAATATTGACGATGGAGGAACAATACTGATAACGGTGCTATCATCATCGCAAGGTACTTTTTTAATCGATTTGAATTTAAGCCCTATGGAAGAGTCGGAAGCACAACCTTTAGAGCTAAACCTCAATCAATTGTACGAAGAAAGTGGGGATTACTTTGCTCAAGATTCAGGTATATATAACTTTTTATATACATATAATTCTTCAACTATAGAATGTTAAAATATATTTTAAACTAAATCATTGTACTTTTTATTAATTATTTACTCGCTTGTATAGTTATACAACACTTGTATGAATTTTTTTCTTTTCATATTAGTAATATTAACAAAATTTTAAACATTTCGAACAGCACAAGACGATCATCAAACAACAAATGTAACAAAAAAGAATATTACTAATGCTCAAAGGTGGGCAATTTATAATGCCTTGTTGGAAAGGAGCGTCAATGGAAAGTTAGGCAAAAACACAACAAGAGATGTATCAGAGTTGTTCTCGATTCATCGTCGGACAGTGCAACGAATATGGCAACGAGCTAAAAACACTCCCATTGGTGAATCAGTGGATGTATCTGAAAGAAAGACAAAACATTGTGGTCGTAAGAAAACTCCAATCGCCATACAACAGATTGTTGGTGTTCCTTTTCACCGCTGAACAACTTTGAGGACATTGGGAGAAGCACTTGGAGTTAGTTACGCATTGCTTTACAGACGTGTGAAAGAAGGACTTCTACGACGGCACTCTAATGCTTTGAAACCACATCTGAAAGAGGAAACTAAGGTAGCACGTCTACGTTTTTGCATATCTATGTTGGATCCACACAGTTTGCCTTAAGAGCCAAAATTTGTTGATATGTACAATATTGTACATATTGATGAAAAATGGTTCTATATGTCTAAGAAGTCTGTAAATTATTATTTACTTCCGGCTGAAGATGAACCATTGCGGACATGTCAAAGCAAGAACTTCATTCAAAAAGTTATGTTTTTAGTCGCCATGGCTCGTCCAAGATTTGATGTGGCGGGTAATGAACTCTTTTCGGGAAAGATTGGACTATTCCCCTTTGTCACGAAGCAACCTGCACAAAGACTGAGCNTTTGAATATCTAATATTTAATTTAAACATAGAATTTAAATTTCAGATTTTCGTTTTATTTTAAAATTAAATTATAAATTATAATCATCATATTATCAAATTTCAGATTTTATTTTTATTTTATTATATATAGGACCCCTTGCAAATCATGGATATGTTGTTTTAAAAAATATTAAGGGTTTAGGGTTACATATAACAAATTATATGTTTACAAATTATATGTTTCGAAATCATCCAATTCTGCTACTATGACCGATTCATTTAAGAAGTCTTATAGTTCTCTATTAATTAGCATAACCAACATGAAAGGATATCTTACGTTCATTTATTATGACGGAGACTTCTCCAAATCTTTGGTGGTATGTCGCCAAATCATCAACTAACATTAGAAATACGGCCTCTTGGATTCACTTTTATCCCCGAGAACCACGTTTCCGATCTCGAATATAAAGAATGCAAATTTGCAATGGAATTGAAAAGGATCCCTCACAAATCCCTTACAAATTTGTAATGGATTTGTGAGGGAGCCGTCGCAAATCCATTGCAATCCTAGATTTGCAAGGGATTTGCGACGACTCTCTCGCAAATCCATTGCAAATCGTGGATATATTGTTTTATAAGATATTAAGGGTTTAGGGTTACATGTAACAAATTATATTTTTACAAATATTATATGTTTACAAATTATATGTTTCGAAATTATCTAATTCTGCTACTATGACCGATTCATTTAAGAAGTCTTATAGTTCAATATTAATTAGCATAAACAACATGAACGGATATCTTACGTTCATTTTATTATGACGGAGACTTCTCCATATCTTTGGTGGTATGTCGCCAAATCATCAACTAACATTAGAAATACGGCCTCTTGGATTCCCTTTTATCCCCGAGAACTACGTTTCCGATCTCGAATATAAGGAATTAAGGGGGATAGAAAAGAGAACTACCTGAATTTCGCAAGTTTTGGAGTGATAAGAGGAAATGTAAAGAAATCTCGTCCTTTATAGGCTTTCCGCGCGTGGGCGCGCGTGACTTCGTAAAACAACGGAAAGCATTTATGATTTCCGAGATATTTAAAGCAGAGCGCTTGAGCACGAGTAAACACCAACGACTGCGAAGAATCTTCGAAACAAAGCTGGCGATTACACTACCCCGAGATAGCGAGGCATATTGAATTCATTTCGAGACATATGGAGGACATCTCGTAAATCATGGCTCGGTACAATCACTCGTGTCTGACGAGCTGGGGGGCAAACTGTTGGGGTTGGTTTTCACCCACTCAAGATTAACATGTCAGAGAACGAGGCATACTGACCCGAAGAAATCGGAACGACCCGAGCCAAAGCATGACAATTGAATAGCCCTCAAGACGTCTCACCTCATCTAGTAGAGCAAAGCCGAGGCGAGGCAAAGTGATATTTCCCTATTGAGCCGAGGCCAATCCAAGACAAGCCGCTTTGCCCCAAGGAAACAGTCTAGCCCATCTGAATGCAAGTGGGCCAAGATACAAGTCATTTGTCAATATTTTTGGGCCGAACTAAAGGCCCATATCAATAATTACCCTTTTTTTTTGGCCACTTCCGCTAAAGCCTGTCTCCATCTTCCAATGTCCTTTTTTGTTTTACCCTTACAAGTTTTTGTGAAGACCTTCCCAAAATCTCTGGTTTGCTTCCTTACATCCGTTGGATCCACTTCATAGAAAATGGTCATCACTGTTTGACCCAACTCTTCTCTACACTTCATGATCTCTACCAACTCATCCATGCACCATGTCGAAGAAGTGTAGTTCCTCGAGAGAAAAACAATTGCAATCCTCCATCCTCTGATTGCATCTATGAGCTCAGGACCAATTGACTTACTCCTCTCTATATCACTGTCAATGAATGGGTCGATCCCTTTGCTTCTTATCTCTTTCAGGATGTGGCTGAGAAAGGATTTGCGGACATCTATCTCGTGGAAGCTGTTGGGGTCGGTTTTCACCCACTCGAGATTAACACTTCAAAGAACGAGGCATACCGACCCGAAGAAATCGAAAGGACCCTAGCCCAAGCATGAAAATTGAATAGCCCTCAAGACGTCTCACCTCATCTAGTAGACCAGAGGCGAGGCAAAGGGATATTTCCCTATTGAGCCGAGGCCGATCCAAGACAAGCCGCTTTGCCCCAAGGAAATAGTCGAGCCCATCTGAATGCAAGTGGGCCGAGATACAAGTCATTCGTCAAGCTTTTTGGGAGGAACTAAAGGCCCATATCATCAATTACCCTAATTGAAGTTTTAGTCGGTAGCTGCACGAAGGAAGAAGGAAATATTCCCTTTTCCCTTCCGTGATTCTCGTCAATACAGACTTGTATAAATAGCATTCATAATCACTTGTAAACGACATCTGGAAACCCTAGCAAAAGCTCTTAGCAACTTGTACTCATATGCTTACAAACATCAATAATAAAAACCATATTTGGATCTCTGCTAGCGTTTTTCCTCGAGAAACTTTTGTTCCCTCAAAAGTCTCGACAAAAATCGATTGTGCGAGTTTCGACTCTCACAGAAGCTTGGGAAGACATGGTGTTTTCGATTTTGAGAAAAAGAAGATGGAGGAGACGAATGAGATAAAGTAGAAGACATGTGATAGCAATAAACCAGAAAAGTCCATGTTTATTGATATCGAGAATCAAGATCCAAGAAGAACGAGATACAATTTCTCAATCACAGAGAGATTACATATTCTCTCACAAACTTATAGAGTTTGTTCGTTAACCAAGCAAAAGCATGAAACTGTATTTTCTCTCTCCTTCCGTATGTATACAAATATTCAGTAAAGAGAGTAACAAAGTCTTCTTTATTCTTTCACACGTGTGACTCCGCTTCCTCACACATGTCATTCTTCTCAATTTCCTTATTATCTCCTTTCTTCCTTCTATAGTAAACCCTCCTCAACGTATCAGTACCCCTCCCTTTGAGATGCAGCTTGTCCTCAAGCTTAAAGGAGGGAAACTGATGATTCAATTCCTTTGCCCCAACCCAACAATCCTCATGAGTTGGTAGTCCTCTCCAATGTACCAAAATCTTCGAGTGACCTTCATCATTATAACGCGTTTCTATTATCTCCTCCAGTTCAATAACCCACTCTCCATCTGACGATAATGAAGTCGGTAAAGGACTAACTTCATGTTGAGATCCTAACACAGCTTTCAATAAGGAGACATGAAATACCGGGCGAATCTTGGAATCTTCAGGCAATTTCAAGTGATAAGCAGCTTTACCCACACGAGCTAAAACCTCAAAAGGACCAAAATATTTGGCAGCCAATTTATTGCAGACCCTCTCTGTTATTGATTGCTGTCGAAACGTTTGCAATTTCAAATACACCTGTGAGCCCACTTCAAACTCGAGATCAAGGCGATGCTTATCAGCATTATTCTTCATTAACTGTTGCGCTTACTTCAAGTGATAACGAATCTGAGTAAACATCTGATCTCTTTCTCGCAGCATAATCTCCAGCTCATAGTTACATGTTGACCCTTCTTCAAATCTCAACAGGGTAGGAGGATCTCGACCATAGACTACTTTAAAAGGAGTAGCTTGGAGAGAAGAATGGAAATTAGTGTTGTACCACAACTCAGTCCAATGCAAGAACTTATACCATGAACGTGGATGAACTTGAAGATAAGCATCTTAAGTATGTTTCAAGCAGCGATTCACCACTTCGGTCTGACCATCAGTCTCGGGATGCTAAGCAGTAGAGTGCTTCAATTTGGTGTCGGGAAGCTTAAACATCTCTTTCCAAAATGTGCGCAGAAACACCTTATCCCGATCTGAAACAATTGAAGATGGAAATCCATGTAGTCTTACAACTTCTTTTACAAACTTCCCCGCAACTTCCAAAGCTGTAAAAGAATGTTTAAGACCCATAAAATGAGCATACTTGCTCAATCTATCCACCACAACAAAAATGACATTAACCCTGAAGGAAGGAGGAAGTCCTTCGATGAAGTCCATTGAAATGTCCTCCCAAATGCATTGAGGTATTGGCAATGGTTGTAATAAACCAGTAGGTGATAGCGTTGAATACTTATGCGTTTGACATACCGCACATTCAGCTACAAACTTTGGATCCCTGTACTCATCCTTGTCCAATAGAACAATTATTGAACCCTTCTCACAGTCTTTAAAACGCTAGTGTCCTCCTAGTTGCCCTTCATGGTATTCAGATAAGATCAATGGAATAAACCTTGAAGTCTTTGGAATGACAAGTTTTCCGAAAACAACAATCTTCCCTGTTGCACAGTAAAGCCAGATTTCACAGGTTCACCAGCATTAATCTTTGTAATAATGGATTGAATACCATCATCTCTGTCAATCTCATCATATAATTCTTGCATCTGTATAACCGCAGGAACCGTAAGGGCTGATAGAGTAGTCTTCACATCTAACCCCGAATCATGACTCACACTTGACAGCCCATCCGCAGCTTTGTTCTGAATACCCGGTTTATAGCAAATCTCAAAGTCATAGCCCAAAAGTTTCGTCAACCATTTCTGATAATCCAAACTGACCTCACGTTGTTCCAAGAGAAATTTAAGACTCTTTTGATCAGTGTGGACCATGAATTTCCTTCCCAACAAATAGTGCCTCCATTTTTGAATTGCTAAAATAATTGCCATAAGTTCTCTCTCATACACTGGTTTATGTTGATCTCTGGTCGACAAGGCAATGCTGAAAAATGCAATAGGTCGATGATGTTGCATCAAAACCACTCCTAGTCCAACTCCTGAAACATCAGTCTCCACAATAAACATGTCCTTAAAGTCAGGTAATGACAATACCGGAGCTAAGACCATAGCCAGGTTTAACTTGTCGAATGCCTCTTGAGAAACGGCAGACCATACAAACTTATCCTTTTTCAGAATTTCTGTCAATGGTTTAGCAAGTATTCCATATCCTTTCACAAAACGTCTATAGTACCCCGTTAATCCCATAAATCCTCTAAGGTCCTTCACATTGCGTGGCTTAGGCCAACTGTTCATGGCTGAAGTTTTAGATGGATCAGTTGCCACTCCTTGCTTCGATATAATATGGCCTAAGTACTCCACACTCTCTTGACCAAAGAAACACTTTTTGCGATTTGCAAAGAGTTGGTTTGTAGCAAAAATTTCAGAACCAATCTCAAGTGCTCTTCATGCTCCTCCAATGATTGAATATATACCAAAATATCGTCGAAAAATACTAACACAAACAGCCGCAAGAATGGTCGAAACAATTCATTCATTAGAGCTTGGAATGTGACTGGTGCATTTGTTAATCCAAATGGCATCACCAAGAACTCATAGTGACCATCATTAGTTCTAAACGCTGTCTTCTCGACATCTCTAGCCTCCATACAAATTTGATGGTACCCTGATCGTAGATCCAGTTTGGAAAAAACTGTGACACCCCTTAATTCATCTAATAGTTCATCGATCATGGGAATAGGGAATTTATCAGCCACCGTTGCTCTATTCAATGCTCGATAATCCACACAGAAACACCAATTCCCATCCTTCTTTTTCACCAACAAGACAGGGCTAGAAAAAGGACTATGGCTTGGTGGTATTATCCATGGCTGTCTTATGTCCATGTGGGTAGCGATACGGTCTGACGCTAATAGGACCACAACCAGATTTCAAATGAATAGCATGTTCCCTGCCTCGTATCGGTGGCAGACTTGTAGGAGTATCAAAAACTTTCACAAATTCTTCCAACTAGCAATGTATCAATTCCAGGTGGTATATTAAGTTGTATCTCCTACTTCATATCCTGAGGACACAATGTAATACTAAACCCTTTCGAGTGAACCATTGGAGCTTGAGACATAGACTTAAGAGACATCATGAGTTGTGAAGAAATACATCACCTAGCAGTGTGACACGTTTCCCTTTATACATGAAAGAGATTTCATGTCGATCCCAATCCATTTCACATTTGCCCAAAGTTCTAAGGAACTGCACACCCATAATTATATCTGCGTTTCCCAACTCCAACGCAATCATATGAGCTGTGAATTATGTGCCTTGCAGATTAAAATTCACATCACGGCAAACCCCTATACCTTTCACTTCGATTCCAGTCCCCAATAGTATGTCCAAATTGGTGTGAGATACCATCTTCAATTTCGTTTTAGAGATCATATGAGGAGTGATAAAATTGTGGGTTGCACCACTATAGAGCATCACAATAACTTATGTTTTCCCAATAAACCATCTAATCTTTGTGGTTGTTGGCGAATTCAAACCCATAAACGAGTTAAGAGACAACTCCATGAACTCATGTTGAACTGTAACCTCCTCCTCTACCCATTCTTCACGTGTCTCATCTAATACTTCAAGTTCAAAACCATTAAGAACAATCATGATTTGTAACTCCTTGTTAGGGCATATATGCGTCTTGGACCATTGACCATCACACTTAAAACAGATTCCCAACCTTCGTTTCTCTTCCAATTCTTCCTTAGTATATTGTAAGTGTGGTCTTTTTCCAACCTGGTTTTGTTGTTGCCTTCCTCCATCTTTGTTTACATCCGTCACAATTGTCTTCATCTTCCAATTGTTATTAATATTTGATTGAACGTTCCGGAATGACATTGATTGAGTTTTCTGCTCCAATCTGAGTTACGTTCCTTACTCACCACCCTTGTAAAAACATCATATTCCATACTAATAGCGATCACAATCATATCAGACAGGTCCTGAGGCTTTATATACGTTACCACTGATCTCATCTCCGGTGACAATTGATAACGGTTATTTTCGTGTTCAATTATCCAAGTGTACTCATGTCATTGTAGCACTTGAGATGTCGATCCATAATGGGTTAAGATTAAGCACTAAGAATACATAAAACTTCTTAATCTAAGTAATTCAATAAGAGGTTTTCTAGCAACCTAATTGATATGGAAAACAAACTATATTTGACTAAAACAATAGATAGAAACTCAAACTAGAACGCAAATTACGGTTTAAGACAATACTAAAAACGAATCCAAGGGTGAAGTGTATGATTTGTTAGTAATCTTAGAGGTTAACAATGATGTCAATATACTCAAGCAATGCTAATCTTTAGACTATGATCATTAAACAAGACTAACCCAATTCTTTGGAATTAGTCACTTTGCAAATTACTAAATCAAGAACAAATTCCCATTTGTGATTTAGTAATTTTCAAGCATCAGAAAAAAGATCATTTAGTCAACAAACATCTTAAACAACTATTTCCATATGCTAAGAATGTAATATCCCTTGATTGGTTCATTGGAGAATTTCATCGAACACCTTCCGGGCGAGAAATTCCCTATGATCTAAATCAACTTGATCATCGTCAATTTAGCATTAAAAACACTAAACAAGGAAGGATCATTAAAAATTTAGGCCCTAACATCATTGTTTCACTCTAAAATTACATAAATCTATTTCACCCAAGAATTCTAGAAAACTACGTACAACACATGTTTATCTCCACAAATCCCATGAAGGAAGTGTTAAGACTCATGTTAGATGATAAGAAAATAGATAGATGAATGATAATTAAACAAGAACTTGCATAAATCACTCAAATAATCTCTTACAATCTCCTAAAAACTTTTCAAACAAGTGTTTGACTTAAACTAAAACAAGGAACCTTACAATAATTAAGTTGTTAGCTTATGTAGAAAACAGGTCGAACCGGGTCAACCCACAACAAACCCGGGTATTGACCCGGTGGGTTTGGCTTTTTCTTTGTCGCATGAGTCACATCGGGGTGCACTATACCGATGCACGACCCCGATGTAAGTTAGCTGATTGGCTCGGCAAGACCACGTCGGTATGCACCTCGCCGACGCTACACGCCGAGGATTCTCCTGTCGAAGGCTGGGGGAAGCTGCGTCGGTGTGTTGCTGCCCGATGCACGACACCGATGTGATCCCGCTGAATGGTCCGGCAAGATCACATCGGTATGCACCATACCGATGTGGCATCTCGAGGATTGTCATGTCTGCTTTTTCTCTGCTGGGATCGGTTTGCATCATACCGATGCAGGATCCCGAAATGACTTTTGTTTTTCTTTACAGCCTGCATCGGTATGAATCATGCCGATGCAGGACCCCGAAATGACTTCTGTTTTGCAATTCCTTTTGCTTTCGTTCCAAATGCCATCATCTCCAAACTCCTCAATGCTTCCATAAGTATCTAGAAACACTCTAAACAATGCAAGACTCACTAGGACCTATTCTAAACTAACTAATATCTCCAAGTTGATGAAATGCTAAGGAAAAGCTACCAAAATGCATGCAAAAGACACAAAAGCTAGGTGAGATGATATATCATGGTTTTTACCCCTTTTAAGCCATGATATAAGTCCGTTTTATAGAGTCTTTCTACTATTTTATAGTGTTTTAGAGTCTTTTACAGGTTTTACCACGTTTGGAGCATAATTGGAGATATTGGAGCTTTCTGGAGCATTTTGGAGCAAAACAGAAGTTCGTGTAGCTGAGTACCCGATTTGAAGCCTCAGTATCGATCTACACTACCCTATATCGGTCGATACTCACTGCAGCAAGACACGAGTCGCGACTTTAAATGAAGAGTTGAAGAACTTCCCACCGATGGATTGAGCTCAAATTTTGATACAAGACAGATCAATGGATTAGCTTTCATTTTGAAGTGCTTTGAGGCCATTCCAACGGTGCGATCAAACGTTATGCCAGTTTTCGTGAAGACAGTCCAGTCTGGCGAGCAGAAGAAGCAGTGACCAGTGTCGATCGATACTGACTAGTATCGGTCGATACTCACTGCAGGAAAACAGGAAACGCGGCTTTTTACAAGTCTTGAGAATTTGCAACTTGGTCCAGAAGACTTTATTATTTACAATTTAGCCTAAAACGTGTTTTAGCATTATAATTAGGTTTTTTCAGCCACTTTTGTTGGCTAAGCTTTATTTTACTTTTGTTCTGATTGAGAAAGATTGTTTTAGGGATTTTGGGGAGACAACTCTGAACCCCTTTGTTTCTGATTGATTTCTTAAATGAAATTCTATTCATCTTTGATTTATGTTCCATTAATCATGTATGAGTAGATCCACTTTAGGTTCAGGGTTCTCATAAGGGTTTTCTCTGAATGTTAGATTAATTAGTTAATTAGGATTCACCATCTGAATTAGTTATTCACCATAGGTTGTTCCCATAGCTAATTCTAAGTTGACGAATCTGGAACTTAGATATTAGGATAATTGATTAGGCACGAGAGTGCGATTAATTACATGATAGAACCTAGGGTGAGCAAAATAACTATTCGCAAAGACATTTGGTTTAGTTGTTTTGTGAACAAATCAAACTTGAAATAAAACCTGGTTTAGACTTTAGGATTCACAAAGAGATTTGGAATTCTAGGATTTAGACTTAGATAGTTTTCGCAACGAGAGTTGGTTAGCTATACTTCAGTGATTTGAGTTCAAGAACCGCGCTAAATATGAATCCTGTTAGTTAGTTTATCTACATTCATTGAATTCCTGAGAAATACCCTAAGCCTATCTTCCTCCCAATTGATTTACAACTTGTTTAACTTACGCACTTGCATTTAATTACATTGTTTGGTTTAGCTTAATTCAAATCTATATAATCTATTGCGTGATATCTGGAGTCCTTGTGTTCGATCCCTGCATATACTACAACAACTGCTTTAGTACTTATAGGGTATTAATTTGAGCATATCAAATTTGGCGCCGTTGCCGGGGACTCAATTTTGCCATTAGATTTTAGCTAAGAATTTCGACTAAGCTCGTCGGTATCGATCGATACTACCCAGTGTCGGTCGATACTCGACGATTTTTTTTATTTTTGTTACTTACGTGCTTTAACTTTTGTGTTTCAGGTATATGCCTAATCGCGAAACCAAAAGAAATAAGAGCACTCAGCTAGTTAATCTTTCAAATGAGCAATTAGCACTTTTGGAACGCACAAAGAGGAGAACAAAGAGGCTAGCAGAGATGAACAATCCAATAATTTTGGTTCGTGATGATGCTGGAGCTTTGAGAGACCGAGAGGGTCAATTGTGCAATGAGAGGGGGCAACGACTTGATGGAGATGCTAGATTAGACTTGAGAAAGTTGATCTAGAACTAAGGGCATTTCATGCACACAAGGTGTTTGATAATGAATTAAATAAGAGGATTTTCATACTTAGCTCATGAGATTGATTGTCTAAGGTGATTATTAGCTAATAGAACTTGAATTTAATGCTTGCTAATTAACATTTTCACAAATGAGAATTTGTTCTTGAGTTGGTAATTAGCAAAGTGATTAGTGTTAAGAGATTACATTAATCTTGAGTAGTGTTCTAGGCTTAAGGAAATATACTTGTATTAGTAAATGGACATCATTGATTAGCTTAGATTCCCCCAAGTCAATTCCCTTGCCCAAAGATCCTCTTTTAATCATTGTTAATCTCGTTTAGTGCTTGTCTTTTGTTTATTTGCTTTCAATTACATTAGGTTGTTAGATTAAAACCCAAATCTATTTGGTTTGTTTAGCTTAAGCGATTTCTTGCATTCTTAGTGTGTTGTTCTTGTGGCTCCCTTGGATTGATCCCCAAATACTACAATGATGGAGTGTTTGGGTAATTGACTTGGATACACACAATTATCCTTCATCAATCCTATGCATGCAAAGATCAGGTGAAATACCTGTGAGATCATCTAGTGAGTAGCCTAAAGCTCTACGATACTTTCTAAGCTCACACAGAAGCAAAGCAGTTTCAACGTTGTTCAGCTCAGCATTGATGATCACATGATAAGTAGAATTAGGGCCAAGAAATGCGTACTTTAGCCCAGCTGGGAGTGGTTTGAGCTCGATTTTTGGAGCTTTCCGCTCGCTCCACGGGTTAGCAAGAGGCGTGGGAGGACTCACTGCTGGAGGCGTCTCGGCGATTGCTTCCAGGCTGATGTATTCAACGATCTCCTCTATTGTCTGGCTTGAATCCAGCATCTTAGCATACCTTGTTGCATCATCACTCATAAACCCGTGTTCACTCTCAGTCCTTGTCAAAACTGTCTCCAACGGGTCATCTACTAAAATCTCTTCAACCACTTCGTCGGAGATCTCTAGCGAGTCATCAACCGAGAACGTCTGACCGTCTAACATAGGTTTTCTCAACATCTTATCCATCTCAAACTTCATGACAATGTCTCCCAGGTGGAGATCTATTCTCCTATTCTTCACATCAATTATGGCTCCTGCTATACACAAGAAAGGTCTTCCCAAAATGAGAGGATCCCTCGGTTCTTCATTTAGCTCTAGAACCACAAAATCTGCAAGAACGAATGCATCTCCAATTCGTACATGTAGATCCTCAAGAACACCAACAGGAAGTTTCACAGAACGATCGACAAAAACTAAGGAGATCTTAGTTTGCTTGAACTTTGTGAAGCCGAGTCGCTTAGCCACAGAATATGGCATCAGGTTGACGCTGGAACCGAGATCACACAAAGAGCAAGCAAAGGTCATTGCCCCAATCTGCACAGAGAGAACGAGCTTCTTCGGCATCTTGTTTTGGAGGACAGCACTACAATCTTTAGAAACCATCATGACACTGTCTTCAGTAGATACCTTACTCGTCACCAAGCTCTTCATATACTTCCTCAATGAAGGTATCATTTGGATTGCGTCGACCAGAGGAAACTTCACCACGAGATCTTTCAACATTTCCCTGCACTTCGCTTCTTCTAGGTCCATGCGCGACTTTTTTTTACGAGTAGGGTATGGAACCTTCGGAGTGTAGACACGTGTGGGGGATTGCACATGTGGTTCTTCTGCAGCGTCTGCATATGTAGAAACCTTCTCTTTTGGAGTTGTTTCTTCGCCATCCCCCTCTAGATCAATCACGACATCAACATCATTTTTTTTCGTGCAACAGGTTCTAGCGCTTTCCCGCTTCTGAGTGTGATGGCGTTGACGAACTCGTTCCTTGGATTCTGATATACCTTCCCCGGAAGAACTCCTTGTGGCCTCTTAATTGCTTCGGCAGTTTGAGCAACCTGAGTGTCTAGCTTCTTCACATGACTGCATACAACTTCATACTTGCCGTTGAGATCGTTGTACATGTTGATTTATCTCCTTAGAAGATTGTTGTTGATTTAGCAGAAGTTGCTGCATGAGAAGTTTCAGCTCATCCTGAGAATCATTCGCGGAGCTTGCGGGTGCTTGGAATGGGATGTGTTTTGTTGTCTGGAAGGTGTTGAACGGTTGTCTCTGTTGAAAACCAGCTTGCAACCTGTTCTCACCTTGGTACCCCTAAGAAAAACCTGAGGTGCCTGCGTTTTGCACAAACATTTTTCCCTGTTGTTGAGTTTGCTGAGGGTAAACTTGATCCTGGGGATTTTCGATGTTGGTGCTTCTGTAGGACATGTTCGGGTGGTTCCTGTAACTCTGGCTGAAACTTCTATTCCTTAGTCTTCGTCATGAACTTGCAGCCAAGTTCTCTATCAACTGATACACTCCTTCCTTAGTCTTCGTCATGAAATCTCCATTGCTTGCAGCATTAAGGGCGTTTTTGTAATTCCACTCGAGTCCATCATAGAAGACACTCAGGATCTGCTCATCTGAGTACCCATGATGTGGACACTGTCTACGGTACTCTCTGAACCTCTCCCAAGCTTCGCAAAAAGACTCACCCACATGCTGCTGGAAAGTAGTGAGTTTGTTCCGCAGTGAAGCTGTCTTGGACTTGGTGTAGAAGTGGTCTAAGAAAGTAGCTCTGCAGTCATCCCAACTGGTCAACGATCCAGCTGGAAGTGACTTTAGCCATCTCAGTGCCTTGTCCGCCAAAGAGAAAGGGAAGAGCTTGCACTTGAGATAGTCAGCAGGTACCCCATTCGATTTGGTGGTGCTGTAGATCTCTTCGAAATTCTCAATATGATCCATTGGGTGTTCTGCAGGTAGGCCATGGAACACGTGTTGTTTCACCAATTTAATCACCTGAGGTTTCATCTGATAGTCTTGCCTCGTAATGGCTGGTGGACGGATGGCAGCTCTACTCTGGTAGAAGGTATAAGGTGTGTCCAAGGCCCCAATAGCAGGCTGTTGTTGCTGTTGCAACTGTTGCTGTTGTTGCAACTGCTGCACTTGCTCTTGTAGCCTCCTAAGTTTAGCTGCTGCAGCGGTTTGTTGGCTGTTGTTTTCGTCATTCATGGTGACGGGAATTGACTTTGCTCTTATGCTTGTACGTTCTAACCTTGCTAGCTCTTGGTTATCGAGCTCAAGAAGGTTCTCGGAGCCCTTGCTTCTGGTAACTCTACCCAGTTTTTGGTTAGTCACCTGAAACACACAAGAAAGTAGAATAGAATACGTTAGTAAATCTTAGACTAAGTTTCAAATTCAGAATTGAAGGTAACGCTATTGGTCCCCGGCAACGGCGCCAAATTGATTTAGGTTTTTTTACCAAGTCAATTAATAACTAAAGTTCACACTACCGCAATCATAACGGTTGTCAATGCAGTACTTTATGATCGAATCCACAGAGACCAAGGTTACACTACAAGTATCACAATTATGAAACTAAGCTAAGACAAGAATATGGTTGGTTTTGGAAAAGTAACGAAAGCAATTAAAACGATGTAAATTCAAATAAGGAAAAGCTTTAGGTCAAGGGTTTATTCTCAGGAATCCAGAGATCACGAGTCAAACAACTATTCAGAGACTAATTAAACGCAAGTTTCAAACTCAAACATAAATATCTAACCAATCCACTTCCGTGGCATTGATTACTAAATCTAGCAACCTAAAATCCTAACTTCCGTTGGTTTAATATGTTCACGAATCGCCTTAGCATCAACTTCCGCATGCTAAGGACAATTCGCTCGCTTATGTTCTTTCTAGCAACCTACGACACTTCCGTGGTATAGATTCAGCCCTAAATAAGAGACGAAGCGGTCATTCTCTATCCTAAGAAATAAACACAACAGTAAGCGAAAACCACAAAAGATAAATCCCTATTTGTGTCTAACTCAATCATTCATGGATCCCCTTGAAACCCTAAACCTAACTAATGAACTACTCATACATGGAAATAGAGAGCAAGCAAAGAGATGAAGAAGACATAGTATAGATTAAGAGAGAAAGGGTTTAGAATTCTTCTCAATAGATGCCAAGATTCTTCTCCAAAGCTTACAATGATCAAGAGCCAAAAAGTCTGAGTAGAATGAAAAGCGGTATCAAGCGGTGCTGTCAAAGTAGCTAAAAATAATGTATATATAGGTCTAGGTCGAATTAGGTCAAAATAGGGAGTTTCCGGGGCAGAACAAGAAAATCAGAAGTTTCCTTTTTCTTCTCGTCGGCCTGCATCGGTCGATGGTTGTTTCTCTGGGCACGTTGCATCGATCGATGCACTCCTTACATCGATTGATTGCCGATTCTCTTGGCCTGTTGCATCGATCGATTGCCGATTCTCTGGGCCTGTTGCATCGATCGATGCTGGATCTCGTGTTGGTGTTGCATCGACCGATTCTGCTCTTTTCTTCACGGTTCCATGCGTTTTTTCCCTTGTAACTCCGATTTATTCCTTAAACGCCTTTTTACCTGAGATATCTAAATAAAGGACTAAAAGACTCTAAAAATGGACTTTGACTCGATAAAATGATTAAAAGAAACACCAAAACATACGATAAAAAACCGGTAAAAACCAAGTATATCAGGGGGAACGCCATGTCGAAGAACTTCTCGAGACCCATGTTCTTGAAGAGTCTAATATCATCTTGGATTCCGAGTTCTCCGAGTAAGACATGGTCCGAGTACTTAGTCGCATTGATACCAACGCCCATGAACTTCTTGTAAAGTTCTGTATATGTTGGCGGTTTTTTCTTTTGGTTTAGGGGTTTTCTTCTTCTTAATCTCAGGCCGGTCACTTCCACTCTCGCTTCCGCTCTCATTCGCAACGACTTCTTTTTGCGATGCTACCTTTTTTCCTTTAGCCTTTTCCTTTTGAGCTTTTGAGCTAGGTCCGCCCTCACTCTCTTTCCGTGGAACGGTTGATTGGACAAGTTCGAGCCATTGCACCTACAAGAAGAATAAAACTCGAAAGAGAATTAGCAAATGTTGTGAAAGACAACAAAAATAACGAAATTTGCCAATTACAAGCTCAAATTTCACAATTTTGCTAATGAGTCAAGTTAATTCCATGTGATTACAATCCAACATAGCTAAGGCAAGCAAATGCAAGTGAAGTCCTCAATCATCAAGCAATTTCCCCCAAAGTTTTGTGATTTTTCGTCACTATTTAAGCTCATGAACCCTTAGTGTTGATATATCATGGTTTTTAACCTTGATATAAGTCTCGTTTATAGAGTTTTCTAGTATTTTTGGAGTCGTTTTGAGTCTTTTCAGGTTTAGGTACGTTTGGAGCTAAATTGGAGATATTGAAGCATTCTGGAGCATTTTGGAGCTAAGCAAAGATCATGTAGCTGTGAGGGTCGATCTGAGGTCCTTGTGTCGAGTGATACCACCTGGTGTCGGTCGATACCGACCGCATAAAGAAAGGAAATGCGACTTTTTTCTTATCTGAAGAAATTGCACCTTAGTCCAGAAGTCTTTATTATTTACAAGAAGCCCCAAAACCTGTTTGAGGATATAATTAGGTTTTTCAGCCACTTGTTTTGGCTAAACTTTATTCTACCTTTTGATTTTAGAGAGAGCTTTGGAGGGAGACAAGTCTGAAACTCTGTTCATCCGAGAGAAGATTTCAGACCCTTTGTTTATTCTCTATATTATCACTTTTGAGTTCTATTCAATCATGTTGTTTTACTTAATCTCCATGTCTGAGTAGATCTCCTTTTAGGTTTAGGGTTCTCATAAAGGATCTCTTTGTATGCTAGGTTAATCTGTTAGCTAGGATTCATAATCAAATTAGTTCTTCACCATAGGTTGTTTTTAATGCTAAATTCTGGATTGATCACCTAGAACTTAGATCTTAGGTTAATCAATTAGACACGAAAGTGTGATTGATAATCTGATAGAACCTAGGGTGAGCAAAATAACTATCTGTAAAGAAATTTGGTTTAGTTGTTTTGTGAACAAATCAAACTTGAACTTAATGCTAGTTTAGTCTTTAGGATTTGCAAAGAAATTTGGGACTCTTGAGATTTAGACTTAGATAATTCTCGCAACGAAAGTTGGTTAGTTATAGCTTAGTGTTTTGAGTTCAAGAACCGTGCTAAAATCTGAATCCTGATTAATTGGTTTACCTGCATTCTCTGATTTCCTGAGAAATACCCTGAACCTATTTTCCTCCACTGAATTTACAACTCTTTAAACTACATTATTGCTTCTTGTTTTATTGTTTCACTTAGCTTAATTCGAATCTATATAATCTATTGTGTGATTCTTGAGTCTCTGTGGTTCGACCCCTACATACTGCAACTGCAAAACTATTAGTACTTTAGGGTATTACATTTTGAGCTTATCAAAATTTGGCGCCGTTGCCGGGGATTCTTAATTCGCCATTAGATTTTAGTCCAGAATTTCGACTAAGTTCGATAGTGTCGAGCGACACCACCCAGTGTCGGTCGATACTCATCGTTTTATTTTACTCTTTTTCTTATTTTTGTTACTTACGTGCCTTGCCTTTTGTGTTTCAGGTGTATGCCTACTCGCGAAACCAGGAGGAACAAGAGCACTCAGCTAGTTAATCTTTCCAACAAGGAGCTAGCAGATTTGGAACGCACAAAAAGGAAAACAAAGAAGCTAGCAGAGATGAGTAATCCAGTGTTATTGACTCGTGATGATGATGGAGCTTTGAAAGACCAAGAGGGTCATTTGTGCAATGAGAGAGGGCAACGACTTGATGGAGATGGAAACGTCATTGTCCCTCCAGTTGTTGTTGATGAGATTGTCGCGCCAGTTGCGCGCGACAACGAGGGGAATGTTAGGTATGCTGTGGTTGATCGTGGTAGGACAATTTTTGAATACAACATGCCTGATCAGTTCTATGCCAATCGATCAACGATTCGCCGTCCTGCTTTTCAGAGGAATGACTTTGAGCTGAAACCTGCATACTACACTCTTGTCGGTCAGCACCCTTTTCATGGTCTTTCTCATGAACACCCCATGGATCACATTGAGAGGTTTGAGGACTTGGTTACTAGCATTAAGTACAATGGAGTGTCCAATGATTTCCTTTTCGGTAAGCTTTTCCCATACTTTTTTGGTGGGGAGGAGACTAATAATGTCTTCTTGAACAATTTCTATGATGATGCAAGATCTGAGGAGCTTAGGAATAAGATCTCCCAATTTTCTCAAGGAGCGACTGAGGCGTTTAAGGCTGCTTTGGTGAGATTCAGATCATATCAGAGGGATTGTCCACATCATGATTTCACTAAGGTTCAGTTGCTGGGTGTCTTCTTCAGAGGGATTAATTGGAGGTATCAGATGGCCTTAGATGCTGCGAGTAATGGGAACTTCAACACCAGATATCCTGACGATGCTTATGTACTTATTGAGAACTTGGCATCTAGCAATAGTACTAAGAATGCAGACTTTCAATGAAGAAAGCAGACTAGGAGCATGGATGGATCGCATATTGCTGAGGTTCAAGCTAAGCTAGATTCAATGCATAATCTTTTGATGGGAAAGACGAAGACGGTTGTTCATTTTGTTGATGAGGTTGAGAATTTCGATGAGGATGAAGTGGAAGATGTTAACTACATTGGTGGTGCTGTTTTCAAGGTCAGAGATATCAATACCACCAAAACAACAACCGAAACTTCACCAACAATGCTCAGCGAGGAGGGTACAAGTCTGAAGTCAATCCAACTGATTTTGGAACAAATCAATTTGCCCAGAAACCATTCCAGAACAATGGCTACTCCCGAACCTATGGGAATTCGTCTTATCAACCTCTACCTTCCAACACCCCAGAAAACAAGGTCGAGTCTATGCTTGAGCAGATTTTTCAGGGACAGCAGAAGATGACAATGGATTTCAATGGGAAGATGGATGCTATGTACACCAACAAAGTTAACAGTTGATTGTGAAGCTTGGATAAGCATATCCATCTTGTCATTGAGAGTTTTAATATCTCTTCTCGTCTTTTGATCATCAAACTCTCCACCACCCCTTGAAGATCTATCATAGTCTTCACCATAGTTACCGTCGATTTGTGCCAAGTTTTCCACCAATTGTAAACCATCATCCACTTCTTTGCCCAAGAAATTTTCATCACTCGCGGTATCAACTAGCATACGAAATTTGGGAAGAACATCGCCGTAAAGAGTGCTAAGTAGAGATTCATCCGAGAAACCGTGGTGACGACATTGCATGGTGAATCCTTTGAAGCGTTCCCAAGCCTCAAAAAAGCTCTCGTGGCTCTTTTGTGTGAAGCTGGATATCTCATTCCGAAGCCTTGATGTTCTTGTGGTGGAGAAATTTTTTGCAAGAAAAGCCTTCTTGCATTGGTCCCAAGATGTGATTGAACCTTGTGGAAGGTTCTTTTCCATTGATGTGCCTTGTCTCCAAGCGAGAACGGGAACAAACGCAACTTGAAACCGTCTTCCGAGACACCATTGATCTTCGTCATGCCACAAATGCGATCAAATTGATCCAAGTGGTGTAATGGGTCCTCCATGGCCAACCCATGGAACTTGTTGCTTTGCACCATCGAGATAAGACCGGCTTTGATCTCAAAGTTGTTGTTCTCTACCGGTGGTGGGATTATCCCTTGGCGGTTAGCATGTGTGTTTGGTGCATCACTGACTCCAATAGGTCTTGGAGGTCGTGGTGGATGATTTGGAATTCAGTGCACACCAACCCCTTGGTGACCAACACCATGAACGGGTGCTTCTTGGTTTCCAATAGGAGGTACTTGTTCGCCCTCCATTCCTAACCGTTCAATGTGTCTCTCCCTCTCTTGTCGTGCTCTCGTGTTTTCTCTTTCTAACGCATGGATGTTGTCAACACGTTCAACAAGATTTGCACTACCACTTGATCTCGTGATCATGCACCTATATGAGAAGAAGAAAAAACAAAGGGAAAGAGATTAGGTAACAAAGTAAAAATAAAGCTTAGTCTCAAGAGGAATCAAAATCTTAATGACTAATGCTAAACCCAAATGGCAACGGCGCCAAATTGATAACGGTTATTTTCGTGTTCAATTATCCAAGTGTACTCATGTCGTAGCACTTGAGATGTCAATCCATAATGGATTAAGATTAAACACTAAGAATACATAAAACTTCTTAATCTAAGTAATTCAAGAAGAGGTTTTCTACCAACCTAAGTGATATTGAAAACAAACGATATTTGACTAAAGCAATAGATAGAAACTCAAACTAGAACGCAAATTACGGTTTAAGACAATACTAAAAACGAATCCAAAGGTTAAGTGTACAATTTGTTAGTAATCAGGTTCACAATGATGTCAATATACTCAAGCAATGCTAATCCTCAGACTATGGTCATTAAACAAGACTAACCCAATTTCTTGGAATTAGTCACTTTGAAAATTACTAAATCAAGAACAAATTCTCATTTGTGATTTAGTAATTTTCAAGCATTAGAAACAATATCATTTAGTCAACAAAAATCTTAGAAAACTATTTCCATATGCTAAGAATGTATATCTCTTGATTAGTTCATTGCAGAAATTTCATCAAACACCTGTCGGGCGAAAAATTCCCTATGATCTAAATCAACTTGATCATGGTTAATTTAGCATTAAAAACACTAAACAAGGAAGGATCATTAATAATCTAGGCCCTAACATCATTGATTCACTCTAAAATTACATAAATCTACTTCACCCAAGAATTCTAGAAAACTACTCACAACACATGTTTATCTCCACAAATCCCATGAAGGAAGTGTTTAGACTCATGTTAGATGATAAGAAAATAGATAGATGAATGATAATTAAACAAGAACTTGCATAAATCACTCAAAGAATCTCTTACAATCTCCTAAAAACTCTTCAAACAAGTGTTTGACATAAACTAAAACAAAGTGCCTTACAATAATTAAGTTTTTAGCTTATGTAGAAAACAGGTCGAACCGGGTCAACCCAAAACAAACCGGGTACTGACCCGGTGGGTTTGGATTTTTCTTTGTCGCAGGAGTCACATCGGGATGCACTATACCGATGTGAGTGATATATCATGGTTTTTACCCCTTTTAAGCCATGATATAAGTCTGTTTTATAGAGTCTTTCTACTATTTCGTAGTGTTTTAGAGTCTTTTACAGGTTTTAGCACGTTTAGAGCATAATTGGAGATATTGGAGCTTTTTGGAGCATTTTGGAGTAAAACAGAAGTTCGTGTAGCTGAGTACCCGATTTGAAGCCCTTGTATCGACCGACACCACCTGGTGTCGATCGATACTGATACCATGAAGGAAGGAAGCGCCTCACTGCCCGAGTATCGATCGATACTACTTAGGTATAGGTCGATACCGTCGTCCATGGGGAAGGAAACGCGACTTTTATGAAGAGTTGAAGAATTGCAAAATTGCCCAGAAGACTTTATTATTTACAATTTAGCACTATAATTAGGTTTTTGAGCCACTTTTGTTGGCTACGCTTTATTAGACGTTTTTGATTAAGCTTTATTCTACTTTGGTTTTTGGAGAGACAACTCTGAACTCCTCTTTCTTATTGATTTCTTTGATGATCTATTCAATCATGTTGCTTGTTTCAATCTCCATGTCTGAGTAGATCCATTGTTAGGTTCAGGGTTCTCATAAGGGTTTTCTCTGAATGTTAGGTTAATTGAATAATTAGGATTCACCATCTGAATTAGTTCTTCGCCTTAGGTTGTTTCCATAGCTAATTCTAGGTTGATGAATCTAGAACTTAGATCTTAGGATAATTGATTAGGCACGAGAGTGCGATTAATTACCTGATAGAACTTAGTGTGAGCAAAATAACTATTCGCAAAGAGATTTGGTTTAGTTGTTTTGTGAACAAATCAAACCTGAACTAAGAGCTGGTTTAGATTTTAGAATTCGCAAAGAGATTTAGAATTATAGGATTTAGACTTAGGTAGTTTTCGCAACGAGAGTTGGTTAGCTGCACTATAGTGATTTGAGTTCAAGAACCGCGTTAAATCTGAATCTTGTTAGTTAGTTTATCTACATTCATTGAATTCCTGAGAAATACCCTGATCCTATCTTCCTTTCATTTGACTTACAACATTTAATTTACGCATTGCTTTTAATTACATCTTTTTGGTTTAGCTTAATTCTAATCTATACAATCTATTGTGCGATATCTGGAGTTCTTGTGTTCGACCCCTACATATACTACAACAACTGCTTTAGTACTTTTAGGGTATTAATTTGAGCATATCAAATTTGGCGCCGTTGCCGGGGACTCAATTTCGCCATTAGATTTTAGCTAAGAATTTCGACTAAGCTCGTCGGTATCGATCGATACTACCCAGTGTCGGTCGATACTCGTCAAAATTTTTTTATTTTTGTAACTTACGTTCTTGACTTTTGTGTTTCAGGTGTATGCCTACTCGAGAAACCAGGAGAAACAAGAACACTCAGCTAGTTGATCTGTCAAACGAGCAGCTAGCACATTTGGAACGCACACTCAGAAAAGCAAAGAAGCCAGCAACGATGAACAACAATCCAGTGATTTTGATTCAGGATGAGGTTGGTGCTTTCAGAGACCGAGAGAGTAATTTGTGCAATGAGGCTGGACAGCGACTTGATGGAGAGGGAAACATCATAATCCCTCCAGTAGCTGTCGATGAGATTGTCGCGCGGGCTGCACGCAACAATGAGGTGATTGATGGGAATGCTGTGGTTAATCGCGCTAGGACGCTTGGAGAGTACAACAGACCCGATCAGTTCTATGCCAATCGGTCTGCGATTCGTATTCCCACTTTTCAGAGGAATGACTTTGAGCTGAAGCCTGCATACTACACACGTGTGGGTCAGCACCCTTTTCATGGTCTTCCTCATGAGCATCCCATGGATCACATTGAGAGGTTCAAGGACTTGGTCACTAGCATCAAGTACAATGGAGTGTCCTACGACTACCTGTTCTGTAAGCTTTTCTCATACTCTCTTGGTGGGGATGCTTCTTATTGGCTCAAGCAATTACCAGCTGGGTCATTGACTACGTGGGATGAGACGAAGAATGCGTTCCTGAATAATTGCTATGATGATGCGAGATCCGAAGAGCTCAGGTTTCTCAGTTTTCTCAGGGAACGACTGAAGCGTTTAAGGATGCTTGGATCAGATTCAGGTCATATCAGAGAGATTGTCCACATCACGGTTTCACTAAGGTTCAGTTGCTGGGTATCTTCTTCAGAGGGATTGATTGGAGGTATCAGATGGCTTTGGATGCTGCGAGTAATGGTAATTTCAACACCAGGTATCCAGACGATGCTTATGTGCTGATTGAGAACTTGGCGTCTAGCAATAGCACCAAGAATGCAAACTTTGAGCGGCAGAAGCAGGTTGGGAATTTTGATGGATCGCAGATTGCTAAGGTTCAAGCCAAGCTGGATTTAGTGCACAATCTTCTGATGGGTAAGACGAAAGCTGTTCACTTTGTTGATAAGGATGAAGTGAAAGGTGTTAACTACATTGGTGGCACTGGATTTCAAAGTCAAAGATATCAATATCCACCTCACCCACCCAAAACTCCAGAGAGCAAGGTTGAGTCTATGTTTGAGCAGCTTCTTCAGGGACAGCAGAAGATGACAGTGAGCTTTAATGGGAAGTTGGATGCTCTGTACACAGATCTGAATGGGAAAATCGAAGCTCTCAACATTCATCAGAAGATGCTGGAAACTCAGGTCGGTCAAACTGCAGCAGCTGTCAAGGGAAAGATGATTCATGCACAGAATGAAAAAGTCAATGCAATCACCTTAAGAAGTGATAAAGAGGTCGATCCAAGAGTGCAAATTGGCCTAACTGCAAAGAATCTCGTGGATCTTGCTGAAGATGACGACGATGAGGCTCCCGAAATCGCCCCAGTATCGATCGATACCACCCAATATCGGTCGATACCCGTCCAAGGATCTGCCAAGGATGTTTCAAAACCAAGGGTGTCGATCGACACCACACCTATATCGATCGACACCCCTTGCAGACTGAGCCAGAAACTGTGAAAACACCCAAGATTGTCGAGGAAAGGGTTTACAAGCCTAAATTGCCATATCCTATACCACCTAGACATCTCATGAAACCCATAACTACAGAGAAGTTGCTCGCTTTTGAGAAGATGGTCAGGAGGATTCCTCGCACTATATCTTTTGAAGAAGCTTTTGAAAACCGTCTTTTGGAGTATTACTTCCAAAACTGCAGAGAAACTGAGGAAGAGATCAAGGCACTCTTCATCAAGGCCAGAAGTACACCACCTCCACTGAAGCAGTTGACTAAGCGAGAAGACCCAGGAAAATTTTCAGTTCCATGCTCCATCTCTGGAGTTGAATTCAAAGAGTCTCTCGTTGACTCAGGGGCTTGCGTCAATGTCATGTCAAGGGCAATTGCAGAGAGAGTGGGAGCTGATATTTGTCCGCCCGAGACATCTATCACCTATGGAAACTGTATCACCTAACTTCCGCACGGTACAATCCCTGATTTGCCTGTCATAGTAGAAGATTGTCTGGTTCCTACTGATTTTCAAGTTGTGGAGATGAGTGCAAGATCTACTACGCAGTTCATTCTTGGAAGACCGTTCATGGCTACGGTTGGTGCCATTATGGACACACCCAGCAAGAAAATCTCATTCTCATACATTGATAAGGAGGTGTACTACGAAGCCACTCCTCCTAGAGGAACTCCCACATGTGTCTCTTGCATCGATGTTGCCACAGGAGAGAAGTTGGTAGTTGATCTTTAGGAAGAGCCTCTTGACGAGCATAATACCATAGACGATCTAAATAGTCCTTCTGTCATCACCAAGAAAGACATCAATAAGGCTAAGGCAACAACCGAGGAGACACAGAACTTGCATCGACCAAGAAGCCCTGGTATCGATCGATACCCTTTTGGTATCGGTCGATACCCCACGCGCAGTGCTACCCATGTGACTTTGATCCCGCAGAAGTGTGATGGAGATTCTCTTGAATACAAGGTGAAGTGCAAAGGAACCTCAAAACCATTCTCCAAGGCTAGTCATTCTTACTCCGGAGCTGAAAGAGAAAGGAAGGGAGGTTATAGAGAGCATGTTGAGTAGAACTCTGAGTCTGCAAGTTTCTAGCTGTGGAACTTGCATGGGAGTAAGCTCTCAACCTCGCCCTGACTGATCACCTGAGCCAAAGTCAAGCTAATGACTAAAAACA
This sequence comes from Eutrema heterophyllum, assembly GCA_002933915.1. NCBI lineage: Eukaryota > Viridiplantae > Streptophyta > Magnoliopsida > Brassicales > Brassicaceae > Eutrema > Eutrema heterophyllum. Next base: position 32,599 of record PKMM01033350.1, on the reverse strand, counting down.
AGCGCTTGGTGGGAGGCAACCCACTGGTAAGTTATACATAAGTTTTTCTATTATTTTTGTTTTTGATTTTTGGTTTTTGGTTTTTTGTTTCACGTGAAGAAGCAGATTCAGAAGAGCAGCATCGATCGACACCAACCCGGTATTGATCGACACCATTCACGCGACGAAGGAGCAGAAACTTGCTACGAGTATCGATCGATACCAGTGCTGTATCCGTCGACACTCATCACCATCTCGGGTAACTCCTTCGATTTTCACCAATTCACTCAACTCTTCTGTTTTCTTTTACCAATTCTTGACTAGATAACACTGGGGACAATGTTGTTTAAGTCTAGGGAAGGTAGTTGCTGACAACGTGTTTGTTTTTCTTAGAGTCAGTCGTTTTTGTGTCAAATTTGTTTTATTGAGTCAAAACCTGTTGGAGATTATGATCTTGTTCTTGAATCTATTGTTCTGACTTTGCTTCTGAGTGTCCACTGTTACAGAATCAGTTACAGATCGACTAATGAAAAATCCAAAGGCTGACAAGTTAACTAGAAGACACACATGTTTCCAGCAGAGTTCTTTTAAAGCCTGATCCAAATTTCTGCACTTCATCGACGCGGTTAGTATTCATAGAACTTGATTCCTCATTCATATCTGACAAAGGAACCCATGTGTTTAAAAGTGATAGTATCTCTCTCCCTTGTTATAAGTTAATAAATAAGAGCATAAAAGATGAAATGATTTTCTCCTAAGTAGAGGGTTAGGAATGTTTCCAGCGATCCCATTTTTCTACTTGGTGAAGGATGATCACACAGAGGATTGGAAGCGAGGCTAAGATTTTCCTATGATGCCATTATTCGCCTACACCCTTTGATACATTGAGAGGGAAGAACCGGGGATTCGGTGGCAAACACCATCAATACTCGCGTCTCATACCTTGACGTGTATATGCGAATCTAAAAAGAAAAAAAAAAAGAAAGAAAAAATGTGTGTAATTGGGTGGTTCCTTGAAATGAAGCATAAATGATACATTTGGTTAAAACTAGGCGGGAATTTGAAAATTAAACATGCTAACCTAGCGTTTAGGAAAACCAATAAATATGTGGACATGCAACGTTGCTTGTGTAACTCGGTACAAAAAACTCTCATTAGTCGTGTGACAAAATACCAAATAATTTAGTATCACATAATAGAAGAGATCGACAATTATATTGTTCTTTCTTCATTCACCTCTAGCCCTAAATATCCCTATATTTATATCAATTATTGAACATCTTTTTACATTTTGTTCCATTTGGATCCACATCAAGACCAGAAAATTACGATATCTAGTGCATCAATATGAACAAAACACTAATGATTTACCCTTTTTGGCTATTTCTGTGGGATGATCCTCTCTGGTTCGGTGAAGGACTGTCGGAAACGAAAAAAAGTGGACGCATGGCACTTGATGCCGGTAACGATCATCGCCGGCAGACGATGGTTTCACGGTGGTCTGCTTTGATTCGTTGGATTAAGTGTACCCATAATATAATTTGGGAGAACTAGAAGAAAAATCAAATTTGACTACATCTTTGTTAATTTGGTAAACTAAATTTTGTATTAATGTTAATTCAATTAAAGATTATAATTGATATATAAAAATTATGTTAATATATAAGGAAAAAAAACATAAAAGAAAAAAAAAATTTACACTTAAAAATTTACAAGAAGATTTTAGGGCAATAGGAGTAAATAAACACTTACACTTAAAAATATGGTTTTCTTCTCTCTTCTCTCTCATGCGATCGAAAAGGTGATCGTTGTTCTTCACGGCAAATCACTACTATACACGCTGGTTCTGTGTTATATTGGTTCTCCTTCCAAGTCAATCATTGATTCAAGCGATCTCTACCATTGATATGTGTCTCCTCTCTTGTGATGGGCATAGTAGTTTGTGATCGGGTTTTAAACCGCTTTATCCTCTTTTGATTGGGGGTGGTGATTCTAATTATCGGCGGTGGTTGTTGGAGGTGAGTTTAGCACTCCCCGGTTTAGCCCGGTTTGAACCGAGACCGGCCCAATTGATCCCGGTTTACGACCGTTCGAACTAAGTGAAAGGGGCCCATGATCGCACTCAATGGGCCGAACTCGGTCTAAAGCCCAACTCGCTACCAAACGCGCTGACCTCCGAGATTTGCGGAATCTTTCCCGATTTCGGAGGGAGAAAACGAATCTTGACCAAATCCAAACTTAGACATCGCCAAAAGAAATCCAAAGCAAGTCTACAAGAAGCTGTATCAAGGTATGGAAAAAAATCAACATCTTCTTAAAGTAAAACTAAAACATTAGAGAACATGGGTATGACTCAAAATTATCTTTATTAAAAGAAGAAATTGAATTCATACATATATACTAGCATCCTGAATTTTTATTCTAATATAATTTTTTTTTTTAAAGATTAAGATGACTATGGTTAGTTCACATGTTCTTGCATTGATATGGTTATTGAACATGTTCACATGCAAGGTGTAGCTATATATTAACATTAATCAATAAAAAGTATATAAAAATCCTAAAATTTAATCTTTGTGAAACAAGATAAAAACCTAAAAAATCAAACTTAACAGAAGGAGTATAAGAATGTATTTTAGATGGTTAGCTCGGACACTTATGTCATTTTCTCTAAAGTTTGCGAGATATTCATCATGGAGTTAGCGCTCCGTGCTTGGATACATACTCAAATGTGCTTTCGTCGGACCATCCGAGATTGTGATATGATAGTGAACTTTTGCAAGTTGAAAATCAATTGCTCAAGCATTCTCATGTCATTGTAGCACTTGAGGTGTCAATCCATAAGGGGTTAAGATTGAAGCACTAAGAATGCAAGAAACTTCTTAATCTAGAGCAAACATTGTTTTTGGGTTTTTATATTTATGAGAAAGGAAACAAATGCAAGAAGGAAAACAAAACACAAGATTAAAATGTTGGATCATGAACTAAGCTATCAATGAGATGGGTAACAATCAAACAATGAATCATTTGGAAGCATTAATCACTATCTTTGAACATGGAACTCACAAATATGAATAATCCATTTCCATGGCACTAATCACCTTGTTAAATATCTAATCAAGAACAAATTTCCATTTGTGATTAAATAATCAACAAGCATTAAGAAACAATTCCAATTAGTTCACTAAACACCCTAAACATCAACTTCTGTTGGCTAGGATATGCATAGCTCACAAAAGGTTCGGGTCAAGCAATTCATTTAAACTCGGGTCATGAGTGAAATGCCTAAGATCTAGAAACGAATGAACAAACATAATCTAGTACTAACACCACTTACTCGAATCTATCCCTAATGCATGGGATGAGACCAAAAATCTAACTAATCTAAGGTGTAGTATTAGGTTTCGGTTTATCATGTCAAATCTAGCATTAAGAACCAACCTAATGATATTCTCATATTTTACTTGTTTAGCATGCATTTT